>OY720455.1:11966960-12331960 GCA_963082715.1 Harpalus rubripes | reverse complement strand
ATCAAAATAAATCAAAAGATTGGCCTTGTCAACCTGACATTGTTCTTCTCGAAATGACATGCGCACACAAATCAGCTGATTCCAACACGTCAAGGTCGCTCGAGTCACATGTCTGCTCGCGCCCATATACTTTCGTATATTTTTAATGACAGATGGCGGAAACTCAATTGTATCACGTGAAGTTAGTTGTAGTTACAAAACAAACTAGTCCTAAAGATATCAGTAATGACAGCATATTATTATTATTATTTTTATGACAATATTTAGTTATTTAAGTTACAACAATTAAAGATTTAG
This sequence comes from Harpalus rubripes, assembly GCA_963082715.1. Classification (NCBI taxonomy): domain Eukaryota; kingdom Metazoa; phylum Arthropoda; class Insecta; order Coleoptera; family Carabidae; genus Harpalus; species Harpalus rubripes. The sequence continues at coordinate 12,331,663 of OY720455.1, read as the reverse complement.
CCCTAATTTTTTTAAACATTTTGCTAATTCTTGTGTTGAAAATAATCTTAAATTGATATATCACCAGAACAGTAATGCCAACTCCTTTTGCCGGCCTAGGTCAGCAACAGCGCATTTCTGGACGATTTTGAGTTCTGTAATACTAGTCAAAATGGACGGAGGTACGAAAAGTTATTTTCAAATTGAAAGTGAGCTCTAACATAGATTTAGCACATTATCTTCCAGATCATCTGTATCTAATAATACTGGTTCTATGGGTTTCTCTGTTTTTGAAAATGTATTTTTTTCTATAAATTCTCTTCGTGTTGGTCCTTTTTAACTTATACCCGATGTACATTTTTCGCCTGGCTTTGGCAAATTAGATGAAGGAACACCATTACCTTTTTGCCTCCGTTGTTTACAGGGAATATCTGAAATTGTAAATATACGAGATCTGACAGAAAAGTAGCCGGCATTTGGCCGGGGAAAAAAACTGGCATACCTAGAGCGTTGGAAACCTAAACACCTTCAAAATAGTCTCCTTGGGACTCCACACACTTCTCCCAGCGGTGCCGCCATTGTTGGAAGCATTCCGAGAAAGCCACTTTCGGAATGGAGTTTAGATCGGTTGCAGCCATAATGTCCTCTCTTGTGTGAAATTACGTTCCTTACAATGGCTTTTTGAGTTTGGGGAACAGCCAGAAGTCGCAGGGGGACATATCAGGAGACTAAGAAGCCTGTTGAACCACAGGAGTCATGTTCTTCGCCAAAAAAGTCTGAATCAAGTGCGAGGAATGTGCTGGGACATTGTCGTGTTGGAGGCGCCAATTTCCTGTTGATCACAACTCCGGTGGTCTCTTGCGCCGCACAACATCACGTAGGCGACGGAGGACATCCATGTAGTACTCTTTAGTGATTGTTTGACCCTGTGGTGCGTACTCGTATGTACCACTCCGCGGGAGTTTAAGAAAGCAGTCAGCATCAGTTTCACGTTGCTGCGCATTTGGCGGGCCTTCTTTGGTTTTGGTGACATGGAATGCTTCCACTGTGACGACTGGGATTTGGTTTCCAAGTCGTAGCCGTACACCTAGGACTCGTCACCAGTTTCAGGCAAAATTTGATGCAATAGCGCTGATCCAGTCGGTCTGTCATTTTCCTTGCAATGAAAAACCGACGAGAGTACTACACACTACCTCACTCAAATGCTGGTTGCCAGCAACAGATGCTATCGACAGGCGGAAAAAAAATCACGCATATGAAGGTTCAAGGTCGGCTCATGCAAGCGTGCTTGATTCAAATCCATCAGGTTTTCGCAAAAAAATAAGATCGGATATTTTTCTAACAGACCTCGTATAAATGTAAATATAGCAAGTATTTAGAAAAAAGTATTGTTCGCGAAGCCATTTGCAGTGTATTATGACGAAAAATCTTCAATAAATAACTTTTGAAAAAATCGCAATTTTGTCCGCATAGAACCATTGATCATTTTTGTAGGAATTTTTTCTACTTTTGTATAAAAAGGGTCTTTTGATAGGACCTATACTTTCGGAGATATTTGCAAAAAATCGTGAAAACATCAGGGAACAATTGTGCCAAGTTTCAAATCTCTGGTATTTTTTTCCCTTGAAAAATCTAATTTTATTGAGCTATTTGATTTTTATTTGTTTTCGACTTAGTGTATTAAAATTTTAAGTTCAATGAAGTAGGCTAGCACATTTAAATTGGCAAACAATAAACTGTCATTTGTTATTGATTGTTTCAAAGTGATAAACAATCCCATATATCAACTTGTATGATTAGTCCTTTGTTTGTGAGGTTGGTTGAGAGTGTAGAATCGAAATAAACAACTTTATTGTATTTTGAGTGTTTCGGTTCAAATAAAGGAACATCAATACGCGTTGTTGGAAAACGAATCAAAAACTGATGAAAATCCATTGATACATCTTGGAAAATTTATAAAACATTTGACACTTTAACTAAAAAAGAAATAAGTTTGCAGGTTCCTCCTGACTTACCCTGTATATTGTGCAAAAATGATTTCCTGCAAATTGCGCGAGCCCGACGATGGGTCATAGTGAGATTATTTTTATTGTTGATGATATTGGCATTGTTTATGTTTACAGTGATAATTTTTTTTTTCAAACGTCGTAGGAATTACATTTTTGTGACTTGATTCACAAGGTAGAAATTTCATTTCTACGCCACCGGAGTAGAAATAGCTAATTTCTACGCCGCCGAAGTAGAAATAAAATATCTAAATATCCATAGAAACTACATAGAATTAGCGAATAAAAAGAAAAGTAGTACGTTTGAAAAAATTTTTAATGTGTTATTCGGAATAAAAGTGTATTTGTGTGCCTCGCATTCAATTGTCCAACTCGCTTCGCTCGTCGTGCAAACTTCTATGCTCGCCACACAAAGTATTACTTTTACTCCTAATAACACAATATACCATTATTTTATTTTTATTTATTTATTTTCAACCTCCCAACAGGATACAATGTATCCCAATAACGGGGGAGTTGGATACACCAATACATCACAATAAAAACATGAATAGACACACATTATGCAAAAAATATACATTCTATACAATAAGAAAATAACCAAGTACAACAACAAAAGTAGAAATTGATTGTAGAATATTACAATAAATTTATACATAAAATATTTCTGAATTGACAGAGGCTAAGACTGAAAATATCCATTTTATCATTCATAATACTTTCGACTTCATTATATATTAGACATAATCGTCTAACTGTCATTTAAATACCTGTATTCTCGGTGAAAAATTGCGTCGTTAGACATTTTAGCTTCAATAACTTCTTTCGATAAGTTTTCAAAGTTGTCTGAGACTTTTCTCACATTTGACGTCTAATTTTTTTTTTAGCAAGAAACGCAATGGACCTCAGTTGTTCTTACTATGCGCAGATCCCCATTGCGCACATCTTCTATCTCTTTAAATTGAAAAGGTCTATTATACCACACGGATTGTTGGAATAATATTGATTCCAACATAATTTTTAGTTGTGGAATATGTATTTTCCAAGATAGTGTTGGAGAATTAAAGTTCCAAAATGTGTCAAAATCCAATGTTATTTAAACGGAAAAATTAAGTGCCTTTAGGCACGGTCAAATATTAGTATTAAGCGGATTCATTGCGAACACAATTTTTATTTATTTATTTGGAACCACTTTAGGGAGCGGCCCAGTTAATATTCGCCTTGACCCCTTTAAGGTCCATCCTAATTTGTATATTATGTGTTCATTCACAGCAAATTTAAAATTTGTGCCTTACAGTGTGCTTACTTTATTATCTGTGCAATTAATTCTTATAAGAGATGAACGGTTTTGTTTACTTCATCACAAAAATAAACTAATAACGTAAGGAGAATAATTCATTAACAGCAGCTGTCAAGAACAGAAAATTTGAAAATTGAGGACTTGTTTGTGTTTAATTGTAAACAACAACCAGTCAAAATATAAATCTTACTATGGCTATTTTGAATTTAATTCTCCTAGCCTAATATATTTATTCATATATAGTATCATAAGTGGTAAATTTGTGCCGGAAATATTTTCAAAACGTTACGAGAGTTGGTTACCTAGCAATTTATGGAGTGGTATTGACAAAAAAAATCACGAGTGATTTTTGATCAATGTTACGAGATAAATTAGCAACAGGCTCGAGTAAAGTAAGCGGAAAAATTTTCCAGGATAAAATTTAACCACGAATGGTATTTGGATGACTATTTCCTAAATAAAAATCGGGTAATAATTTATAGTTTTTTTCTTGACAAAAATCTTCTAATTTTTATTATTTTGAGGTGTTGTATGATTGCTTTTTCGATGTTTTAAACAGATTCCTGTTCGAATCGAAACAATATGTTTCTAGGCAGTCTTAAAACGTCAAATAATTTCGCTTATCAAAACTCACTTATAAAATACAGCATCTTATTGGCTTAAGGATGCGAAAAAAAAAAATTATGACGGTTTTTTGTCGAAATGAAACTTGAGGCGCTTTCTTTTTAGGGGGAAAATGAACTGATCTTACCTCGTACTGAACTGAACTGAACTACTCCAAAAAACAAACAGTATATTTTTTTAAATAAGAAGTAGATAAAGACGTATATAGCATTATATTTATAATATAATAATATGCTGAATTTGCTTGTGGTTATAGTATGTCGTATATATGATTTGATTTTTACATTTAAAATACTTTTACCTTTGAGTATTTAAATATGGATGTATTTCTTATAGTAATGAAACATGATATAACGTTCCAAACTAATTAATTTCTTCTATTTATGTCATTTTAATATCAAATACTTACAAAAAAGACAAAATACATAGCAGTCAGTCATATTGACGTGACATTGACATTCGGAATCAGTTCAGGATCTATATGATCCTGTTTCAAAGGTGGTGCTTCGCGGTGGCGGGGACGAAGAAAATGTGTAGTACAAGATCATTTATCTCCTTTTAAAAAGAACGATTAAGGGTAGACGTGTGCTACTCGGAGTTGATCTTCTTGGTAAAAAGAAAGCGGCTTTGGTAACTACGTAGAATCCTGAATTTGGAACGGTTTATAAATTTATGAGTGAAATAGTCAGAGAAGCAAAAACCGTGCGTGATTTGATCATGTTTAATATTTTGATATTTTTACGAATTACAAATTGGCCAGGTCAGTCGGTAGATTTGAGAATTGAGTCGAAGTACGGAAGTACTTCATTTTCGCACGGGGTATGTTATATTTAACCCTTTAGTATGTTTACAGTGTTTTTTTTTTTTAGTTATAAATTACTTGTTAATTGTACTCGTATATTATACATGTATATCATACATATGATGGTTTTGTATTATTTATTGACATTCTTTGATATCTCAATTCATTATACCTATCATTAAAATGAAATTAATCATAATTATTTCTATAAATAATGCACATCGATAATAATTGTTCTCTATCATTAATAATATATGTGAATGAATAAAATATAGAAATTAATAATGGAATATTATATACTGCATCCAATATGCATTAATAATTAATTTATAACGGTTATTAAAAAAAGATGATATATTTACAATATGTTACAAAGCATCGTTGCAAATTTAATATACCTATTATAATAATTTATAAGGGCAGAAAATAATTCATTTTCAGGCCAGCACATAACCTCCCGTCAAGTCCATGTTTAAAATAGCAATGACCTTTAAGTAAAGTATTAGTTCCGATTGATCGTTTGTAAACAAAATCTAACCTGTTGTTCCAATAAATAGAAAAATCTGTAATACAAAATTGTGGATTATATTCTATTATGTTTTTCCTCGAAAATCTGTTAAGAGCTCAAAATTAAGTACCACATCCGGTTTATCATATAAGTATAGTCAAAATCGAGTTTAAATACCAAATATGATAAGTTTTGGATCATGTTTTAATATATTTTTTTTAAGAAAATCTATTTATAGCTTTCTGTAAAGTACTACTTTCGGTTTATCAATTTTAGCCAAAATCTAATATGTTGTTCCTCTTCATATAAAAGTCTTAAATACCAAATTTGACAAGTTTTCAAATATATCATTATATATATTTCACGAAAATCTGTTCAGAGCTTCAAGTAAAGTATCACTTCCGGTTTATCAAATTTTAAAAAAATGTAATATGTCTTTCTTATTGACATAAAAGTTTTAAATACCAAAATTGAAAAATTTTGGTGTATATCAAAATATTTCTCACGAAAATTTTTTCAGAGCTTCAAGTAAAATATCATTTCCGATATATCAATTTTAGAAAAAATTAAAAAAAATTAAAATTAAAGTATCATTTCCGGTTGTCTAATTTTACCCAAAATGCAATCAACTCTTTATATGAATGTAGGAAGCTTAAATACGGAAAATAGAAATTTTCAAAAGTTTCTTGTAAGAGTTATCGTGGACGAAAAAAATCGTCACACACACACAGACATCATCGTAAAAATAGTAAAAACGTGTCCCTTATTTACGGTATGACGGGAGGTAAAAATAATTATAATAATAATAATAATAATAAATAAATAAAATTTTCTGATTGAGCATCCAGGAATTATTTTCTACCCTTATTACCATTCCAGTCAAGAAGAACCCGCAATTATAATAAATTATATCTAGATTTGTCATAAATTGAAAAATAAATAGTTTCGAATATATTAAAGCTTCTAATCATATTTAAATATCCACTTACTCACGGAAGGGAGATAAAAGGCATCTTGTACCTACTGGTCTATTTTCTTCTGTACGACGAAGTTTAGTTCTGACTTTGGCAAGATTCAAAGTTTACATCACGGATCTTTTGAAAATACTGCGCCTGAATTGTTTTTATTTTCGGTTTCCTACACATTATCTTACACCTTTCTTGTATGTAACACCCAAAAGCTTTTTTTTTTTGAGTTACAAGAAAGATATTTTATATGTTATAATAGTATTATTTTATTTTAAATAGTTGAAGTTAATAATGAAAAATAATATCCTGCAATTGACATCCTCTACTCCTCCTTCGGCATACTAAGATTATTTTTCAAAAAATAAGAAACAATCACATCTCCAGCCCATAAACCACACCAAACAATAAATAACTTTTTGTGAATACTGTGGTTTTTCCAGAATTTCTCGTGGGTTTTCTCACACTATAGTCTGCAGATTACTTTTTGGAAATATCGTTATTTTTTTGCCTTTTTTCTAACGTTCAGTTAACAAACGTACGGCTTGATAACTAATCCGTTGGCTTTAATTCTTGAATCAGCTGGCTTATAGGCTTTTAAATGAAGATAATTTTAGAAAAATATTTTGCAGTGTCGATATTTAATGTTCATTTGTAGCTGGCATGAACTGATGTTTTCGATTTTTCAGCAAGACTAGCCCTTACAGTAGCTATATTTTATTCTACTATGGTTTACCAGCCCAGATTGTTAAAATTTCTTCATAAAATTCTCAATAACTTTTACAGATGGTGCAATATTTCTTCCGAAATATGTACGGCATGTTCTTGCAGTTTCTGCAAAACTTTCGGCATTTGGTAACGGTTTTTTACAATAAATATGCGCTCTTCAATCGAAAATCGTTCCATGATAGCCAAAGTACAAGTAAACGTAATGTTTTTACTCGACATCTGTCATTATAGTACAACATTCCATAACAATAAGTAAAAATGGCAGCAATTTTAAATCGGAAGGTCAAATTTGGACACTTGTTATTAAAATTTATAAATTTAGTCTCACTACTATATTTGCAACGTTTTGTAGCTATGTAAATGGAAAGTACTTCATGTAAAATAAAAATTGTTACATTGGTGAAAGGTAATGTGCTGGCCACATCGGAATTTTGGTAGAGATATAGGTATTTCATCCGCGAAGAAAACTTGCATATCAGTAATCTTATTTTGGAATACAGAATCAAGTACAGAATTCATTAATATTTTATATATTTCTTGTATCCTACCGACTGCGCCAAAACTCATCCCCGTAAATTATCCCCAAGATTTTCACCTTATCAACGTGATATGTTCCCCCGACGTTAATATGTGTGTACTCCACATTGTAAACAATGTTGATGATGTATTTCTGGGGTGAATGTTCTATGCCAACCCTGTTTCACTCCAGTGCGGTGCCGTGCATAATTAACTAACCCCCTACCCCTCTATCTAACCGGGTTTCACGTGCGACGGGAGATGAACAACGAATTAATTTATCCCGAAAATTCAGGTTCATTTCATAAGAGGGAAGGGGAGATATAATGCGGCGGTTAAAGAGAGGGTTACAGAGTAGGAAATGATTTGTTTGACTCTTGTAACATGCAATGTGGAAGTTTGACTTACAGTTACAACATTTTAGGTAAAACACGCTTAGTAAGTTCTAGGTAATGTTCAAGTCAAATCAATAATTACTTTAGGTATTGTCTTTGATCAAAAATTTCGGTGCGAGTTTTTAATGAATAAGCACGTTTTAAGGTCCCTAGAATACGATACTTTCCCTTTCCGCACCAGTTTTCTTCCCTGTCATCGATTGTAGAGATATTAAAGAACATTACATTCTCTTTCTGTTACATTATACCAAGAGTATGGCTTATGAATTCGTATTAAGTTCTTGTACCTGATATAATTTTTCTGGAAATAAAAAAGTGTAATTAGTCAGTATATAATTTTTAATGAAATTAGAAACAAATTTCTTTGCAAGTAAGGTTATACTTATACAATATGTACTCGTATGTAAATAAAATGAAATTATTGAGAGTAATTATGCTGGTCACAATAATTTTAACCCCCGCTGCCCTTGGTAAGGCAGGTATAGGGATCGTGCTAAAAATCGCATATCGAAATTTTGGTAAATAACCACGTTTTAATTTTAAGGTTCTTGAATCCAATTTTAACATTTTCACGATGATGCCAGTGTGTATGTGTGGATCCTCCACTATAACTCAAATACTATCGTCCAGACTATTTTGAAACATTGTATTTCGACCTTTTTCTAATATGAAAAAAGCTCATTAGATTTTGGTGTAAATCAGATAACCGGAAATGGCACTTTACTTGAAGCTCAAAATAGTTTTTCTTCGAAAAATACCTTTAAATGTTTTTTTTTCGAGATTACAAATATTAAAGATTATTATTTTTTTACAGATTTGCATTAATACTTTTACTACATATTTTATGGATAAATTTATAAAATTATCTATAATCCCGGAGCCTACGCATTAAACAGATAAAACTCCTTGGTTACGCAGTTATTCATATGTATGTAACTGACAGATAAATGTCACTGTCAAAGAAATAAATAAATATATCATCACGGCATCTTACCCATTGCTGGGTGTGCCAATCTGTTTTGTTCGCAGATATCGGTAATGATGATGACATATTTGTACCGTGCGGGCGTTTACCAGGCGTCACCTCACGGGCACTCATTGCTGGCGTGGAGAGTGCACCACATGAGTCAATTTTGTGCCATTTAAAATTGGAAATATTTGGCGTCGGTCGGGATCGAACCCGGTTCCCCAGATTCGCGACCAGACACTCAGGTACGCGGCCACGAGACCCCATACTGTCAAAAAAATAATCATTTCAAATTAATAATAGTAACGTTTTAAAAAGAAAATGGTAAATAGAACCATAGTTATATGGAATGGGACTTAATACAGTTTTCAGCATAAGTACATATGTAAGTATGTATATTTGAATTAACAAAAATTAAATGGTGGGAGGTATTGTGTTGGCCACATCAGATTTTTTTCATTATGATGTTCATTTTTTCATCGGCAAAAAATCTTCATTGCTGCACTAGTTTTCTTTCCCGGGTTACCGTGCAGACGCCTTAAATATTAAAATTTGTTTAAATAAAAATTGTTTGTGATAAAAATTTTGATAGACATCAAGGATGGAATATTTGGAAAATTTTATTTTTCAAATTACATAATAAAAATGTTAAATTGCTTTTCTATGTAAGGTATCGGCTAGAATTAATATATAAAAGACCTACGCAGTAAAGCAAGGTATCAAAGAAAAACACTACCTACAAAATTATTTTAAGCACGTAATAGTATATTACATCCGAGATGGGATATGTTACATTACAGCTGAGGGCTTATGTATATTACCGAGAGGCGAAGCCTCGAGGTGAGATACAGCGCGAGGCTGTGATGCAACTCCCACCGAGGTGTGTATACTATTTCATTCATTTGACTCTTATTATAATTCGTTTAGCCTACTTTATTATAGGGATCTATGACAATGTTGCTAGACAACCCCTACATTAACATTTCCAATCCATGGGATTGTCATTACAGTTAGTAATGTCGTATTTCCTAACCTCTAAAAGGTTAGGAATCATCATATTTCTGTAGTGATTGTGAATAAAATTTAATTTCTAATCACATATAAAGCAATATTTACTTTGGTAAGAGTTTTAAATACTTGCACTTAAAATTCATTCCGTAAAAGAATTTTAATATAAGATCGCTCATAAAACAAATCTCGGAACGTTGTCATGAATACTGATTAATGTAGACAATACAATAGATTTTAATCTTTATCTTTGTACTTCCTTTTTGCACACACTTACGAAGAACTAAAACTACGTTTACACTTTGTTTGAATGACTTTCAAAATGTTTTATTGCTTATAAACAGTTTAAAGTTTGAGAGGTAGAAATTCCTCTTACTTTTAAGTATTTTATTTTATTTCTGCTTTCATGTGGGTTGTCAGATTAGACTTCGCAAGGGATCTACAACAGGTATCTCTTGAACCATTCCAACACAATGATATTTTGAATTCTGTGGTTATAGAAAAAGTAGATATGTCACTTTTTCAAATATTTTAGATCAAATTTAAATTCATCGGTTTCTGGAAAAAAATCATATTTATAAATTTCTTTCTCCAGAATTATTTGACAGATGGAGATCAATTGACTTCCAAATAAATTTTGAATAAATACAATTTTAAAAAATAATTACCTACTACATATTACCAATAAACTTATAAATCTCAGTGCACACTTAAATATAGGTAGGTACCTACGTATTTGGGATGTAATCATTACAAATTTATTCGTACATTTCTGTTGCCATTTGTAATAAACATTCATACACGGAATAGTTTTTGTATCTAAATCGGAAAGTGATACTTAAGACATTGGTATTATATTCTTTTTACTTGGTTGGCTGTAACAAAATTGAAGTTGTGAAGTCATAACGTTATAACGCTAATAGTTTTTATTGAAATTATGATTGATTGATGGGGTCTCGTGGCCGCATGCCTGAGTGTCTGGTCGCGAATCTGGGGAACCGTGTTCGATACCGGCCGACGCCAAATATTTCGAATTTTAAATGGCACAAAATTTACCCCTGTGGTGCACTCTCCACACCAGAAATGAGTGCTCGTGGGTGACGCCTGGTAAACGCCCACACGGTTCAAATATGTCATCTTCATTACCGATATCTGTGTACAAAGCAGATTGGCACACCCAGTAATGGGTAATACGCCATGATGATGTATTTATTTATAATTGATTGATTGATTTTGGTACAAAATCATTTAAAATTAGTCATATTTTCATAATATGACAACGTACGAGTATACAACATTTTTTAAATACCGGACCGAATTATTATGATCACATAAAAATAGGTACTGTAGATAGCCGTCAAGTATTAGTTGATACATATTATGTCAAAAATATAAAATACATTTCGTAATTTTTCTTATTTACGGACGATTACATCAAAAATAGGAATTGTTTGTAATACATGCGGAAAACGTGATTCTGAAACTCCATGCAAATTGAATGATAACTTTTTGTTTGTCATTTTGAATAAACTTTCTGTTTTCAAGCTGAAAAACTGCAATTCATTCTATCAACTGCAAACGTTTATTTTCTGTTGTGAAATTACAACTTGGAAAGACTATTTGCAAAACGAACGTAGAAAAATTATAGTAAAATGAGTTGATGACACGAAAAATTTATTTGCAGTGCTTTTAAATATTTCAGTACACGTATGTCTCTGTATTTAGTTCATACAATGGAATGAATAAGATTTTCTTCTGAGGAGAATTCAATTATATTTGTATTAACAGAATGAATACAAATGTATTCACGGCTACATCAAAATCAAGGAGAAGACGTCGTCGCGTTGAGAATTCGTGCTCTGTAGGGTACGAAAGGGACGGTATTGCTTAGTTTCGATATTCTAGTTTAGGGAATTCCAGAAGGAATAGTCAGTGTAGACAAGGCTCCTGGTAATGACTAGAGTAAATGGATATTGTAAATAATGTGGTTTCGTAGCTGAGTGTATTATCTGACCGATTGTGGTCTTGATACGAATTCAAACCACTGAACTTGAAAATTACTTCGAATTTTCAAACCAAAGTGATCCTACAGACATCTAATATTAGATATCTGTGAGTGACTCATATTGTGCACACTCCATGATAGTTCTATGTGCCCGTGAGGTGACGCCTGGTAAACACTTCCTCTATGGTATATAAGCTAGGTTCCATACACAAATTTCTGCAATCCTATGACATTAGGAAGCAATAAAAGAAGTAGTGATGTTCAATTTTGATTCGTACGATGCCTAGTTTCCGGCTTGTCTTAATCCCTTTACTTTTATACAAATTTGATGTAAGAAATTTATGAAATCATTTTTCTCTAACACTACTGTGGAATTCATACATTCTGTAACTGAAAACTGTTACAGAAATATAACATTCTGGCATACTGTTACGGAATAATATTCCGTAATAGGCAGTCACAGACCAGTAGTTTTTCAATTGACCCATTTAAAATACATGGGAAAACGCAATAGTTTCAAAATCAAGCCGGCTTTGCTTGGCGCTTTGTTTCTTTGATTTTGTTACCTCAACTGCCTTAACTGTCAAATTATAAAAGAAATTATTACTAAATCTAATTATACGCCTTGTTTTATGCGTTTTGAAGCTTTTACATGGTAAGTTAAATAAAAAATATTGCTTTCTATAATATACCAACAATATTTTATTATTTTTTGCAAAAATGTCAAGTGATAAGCAAAATATATTTTCTAAATTGTGTTAAAGAAAGTATAGTCTAAAACTCGTATGGAATAGTATTTCCACCACTCGCGAAACCGTAGAACTCGCCTACGGCTCGGCCTACAACCGTACTAGTTATAAAATATACTATTCTGATGTCTTATGTTTTTTGTGAATCCGTCCGGTAAAAACACATATTCTCAGGGGGTCTCATGGCCGCGTGCCTGAGTGTCTTCTACCCCACTGACGTCAAAAGAATTATTTCGAATTTTAAATGGCTCAAAAGTAAACCATGTGGTGCACTCTCTATGCCAGCAATGACTGTCTGTGAGGTGACGCCCGGTACGGTACAAATATATCATTATAAATAAAATAAATAAATAAATATATCATAAAGGCATATTACCCATTGCTGGGTGTGCCAATCTGCTTTGCACGCAGATTTCGGTAATGATGATGACATATTTGTACCGTGCGGGCGTTTACCAGGCGTCACCTCACGGGCACTCATTGCTGGCGTGGAGAGTACACCACAGGTGACAATTTTGTGCCATTTAAAATTCGAAATATTTGGTGTCGGTCGGGATCGAACCCGGTTCCCCAGATTCGCGAGCAGACACTCAGGCACGCGGCCACGAGACTCCATACAAGATTTCAATTTTTTTTTAATGATAGTATTTGAGTTAGAGCGGAGGATCCACACACGCATTCACGCATGTACACACATACATATACACAGACATCATCGTGAAAATGTTAAAATTGGATTCTAGGGACCTTAAAACATGGTCATTTACCAAAATCTCGATATGCGATTTTTAGCACGATCCCTATACCTCCCTTACCAAGGGTAGCGGGAGGTAAAGAGTATCCATTATAAAGTTACATGAATACATACGTAAAAGGTAAATCACTTTAGTTGTTATATAAGTTTAGAGTTTAGATATCATTTCGTGTTTTACATATTAATATTTTGTGATACGGATAATTCATCAAATTAAAAACTATGTGTAATTAAATCAAATTTACGGCTATTTGCGCTGAGGTTTAATTTACAATTCCGAATTGTTAAAAACGTTGCACTATATTTCTTTCGCAAATAATGTTGAATTTATAATCTAATAAACTTAAAATTCTTTTCATCGTTTGCAGTGTGCAACCTAAATTCGGTAAACAGTTGAAACAAACAATAGCAAATTCATATTTCCATTGGAAAGTTTAATATCATCCAATCGATGTTATTTGGTAAATGGCAGTAATGAATAATATCCAGTAATGTATCTCTGGAGAACGACTGTTTACTGGTACTTTCAGGGAGTATAAATTCCAAACCACCCTAATAAATTCTGCTAAATAATTACGTGCTATTTTCACCTGTGGTATCCCTTTATTTACACTGAGCTTACATAATGTTCATACGTGATTCTCTGAACGTTTGCTATTTTATATGGAATGTGGGATTGACTGTATTAAGGGAGTAGTTGTAGTCCTAACAACTCTAGCTTTGATTAAAATTAATTAAGAAGCATAGTGAAATAACAATTTGTCAGTCAGTAATGAAGGACTTGTTACAAACGATAATAGGAGTTCCTTTTATGCGGCTGTTACATAAAAAGTTGCGATAGCGAGGGCGAGCAAATAAGTTCGAGAGTGGTCAAGTCACATTTGTCACGTCAACGGTAAATTATTAAACTTGGCTTAAATTGATAATATTGAATCGAAATGAAATGTCAGACAATATATTGCTGTGAAGTCAAAATTTCGATATGCATTTTTTTTTGTTTAAACCTAGCTTGAAATATAAACCTTGTAGGTGCAACTGGGCATAAATTAATTTAAAAAAAATCTGATGTGGCTAACACCAAACCTCCCGCTATTTAATTTTTATTAATTAAAATATATATATACTTACATATTTAGTTATTATATAACTAGGGTTCTATTTACCATTTTCTTTTTAAAACGTTATTGTTATTAATTTGAAATGATTAGTTCTTTGACAGTGACATTTATCTGTCAGTTACATACATTTAAGATATGAACTGTGTAACCAAGGAGATTTGCTTCTTTAAAGCGAAGGATCCGGGATTGAATTTATAGAAAATTTTATGAATTTATCCATAAACTATATAGAAAAAGTATTAAAGCAAATCTGTAGAAAATTTAATAATCTTTAATTTTTATAATAAAATGTATCTCGAAAAAATATACATTTAACGGTATTTTTTGAAGAAAAACTATTTTGAGCTTCTAGTAAAGTGCCATTTTCGGTTATCCGATTTACGCCAAAATCTAATGGGCTCTTTCCATTACAGAAAAAGTTCGATATACAAGGTTTCAAAATTTTCTGAATGATAGTATTTGAGTTAGAGTAAAGGACCCTCATACACATACACACATACATACACACAGACATCATCGTGAAAATGTTAAAATTGGATTCTAGGGACCTTAAAACGTGGTCATTTACCAAAATCTCGATATGCGATCCCTATACCTCCCTTACCAAGGGTTGCGGGAGGTAAAAAGAACTGAGGAGAATGCTCACTAGTTAATTCCATATTTTTAGTTATAACGATACAATTGATTAACTAAGTTCTAACTAACGTACCTTTCGCAACTTAAATTTAAAAATTTGTATAAAAATTTGAAGAAAAAAAATCGTGATCTGAAACAGAATGTGACTTCAAAGTCCATACAGCTTAACATGTGACAAACTATTGACTACTTTTATTTATAACGTAGGTGATGGAAAAACTGTTTTCTTACGGGCTATAAATGACGTGCTGTATGTAATTTGATGTCACAGGAATGTGGGGTAGTTTTTCATGACTATTTCTGACGCCAATCTTTTTAAATTATTAAAAATCTTTCAGAACAAGAATAATACAACTTTTTAGTTTTTGTTCTGTATTTTTTATTAATACTCGACGCTTCGGCACAATACACTGCTGCTTTCTTCAGGGAAAATACATAAATAAATAATAACAAAACATTAGCAACAAGTAACCAAGGTAACAAATTATAATATATTTACCGTCGCAATAATTGAGATTATAATTCTTGGTTTTAAAAATCTCTTCTCTGTTTAACTCGTTATTGAGGCGTGCAGGTCGGGCAAGAATGATTGTTTCTTTGAATTTGATTTGCTGAAATTCTTCCAGGGCATGCTTTGCAACAGACGATTTTCTAGGCTGGTTCAATTTGATCGATCGCTGGTGTTCATTCAATCTTGTAGAAATAGTTCCACCAGTCTGGCCAATGTAAACTTTCCCGCAAACACATGGAATCTGATAAAACCCAGAAGACTGAAGAGGGATGACGTCTTTTACTTGTCTCAACATATTTCGAATTTGCCAATCTTTTTATTTAATTATTTCCGAAAATAACAATTTATTATATTTATTATTGCTATGAAAAATATTGCATAAATTTTTATTTAAAATACTTTTTGAAAAATGTGAAACCGGCTTATTCGTCTGGTCATTTTGAAAACGATTGGGCGCTTTTACTTTATATAACGACTGTTTTTGTTAGCAAACTAAATTATTATTCACGAAAGATGACTATTCAAGGTCATTTATGAGCTGTATAATACTTGCAGATAAATTCATTGCGTTTAGTATGTATAGGCGTGCAACATAAAATATTTATGGACACATTTTAATTGAAAAAATAATAGTAATTTATTTGAAAATTATGTTTCTTTCTAAATAATGCCTTTCTGACAGATTTATATTCTTCACTTATGTTTTTACAAAATCAAAAACATAGACTTAACTATAAACCAAGGAATAATCATTTGATTTAAACGGCAACGCCACTGGGTAAATATTGGCACAGAGGGCAGTGTAGTAGATAATTAGGTGTCTGTAATTCTACGACATATGTGATTTATTATTTATCGTGTGTTAGAAAGTAATGCCACTATTTACATATATCTGTCACACTACATAAATTAAATAGACATAGGTCAGATAATCTTTCTGTTAAAGCCCCATTTCCACCGAATGTTTTAATGCTTAATGCATAATGATTTTTGCATAAGGCTTAATGCATTATAACAATTTACTAGGATACCATTTCCAGCTACTTTGTTTAGTGAATAATTCGACAGAAATGTCACATTTTTTATCCTTTTTATTTTTAAGTGTAGAAGACCGTCATTGTAGCAGTAATTCTTCTTTTTTTTTAATATGATGTATACATAATTTTCTATATCTTTATCCATATCTAAAAATTAAATAACTTAATAATTATAAAATAGACTGACAATTGGCAGTTCAGTTTATACAATAAAGAAAGACAGATGACAGATATGTATGTCCATCTCACAATTACGCTTAGGCACTACGCCTTAAACCTTGGAGTTTGCAAACTTTTGTTCTTACGCGTTGCTCTTAGTTCTTAAGCGTTAAGCCGTATGCATAGCTGGAAATGATAGTAAACGTTGTACATTTTTACGCATTGCGTTTAGTTATTAATTATAGCTCCTAATCATTAAGACAATCGGTGGAAATGAGGCTTAATACAAAATGTTGCTAAGCTACTGGTGTGTACTTGTTCTTCGAACAAATGACCTTGAATAGTCATCTTTCGTGAATAATTGTATATTTGACAAATCGACAGGAAGGTTTTCAGTTAGTCATATGAGTAACGCTGGTTGCATACAAGATATGTGGTGCATGTTATCATGAACTTCTTTTTCTATACCTATTTTGGTTCAGCATATATAAATAAATATTTCATTACATTCCGTCAATTTTTGTTTGTCATTTCCATGTAGAAATACCTCATATGATATATTTGATCTTGTATCTTGTAGAAAATTGCCAATATCTCTCAATTTATATGTTGTCAGCTGTCTGGTATGCTGTATTGAGATGTTGGTATGCATGAGTGTGGATCCTGAGCGTTTAGCCCTTAAGTTTGTCGCTTGCGGTCGCAGGAAATTTCATTTCAGTTGCAGGAATGACGCAGGAATGATGCAGGAGCTTGTGTGATACTTCAGTGTCGCGCGCAAGGGTTCAATGCAGGATGTGTAATTTTCTGCACCATTATTTTCGGGACTGGGAGATACGGGTATAAAATAAAATGTCTCCGAGGTGCGTTTCAAGGAATATATGTTTTATGATAAAGATTTTTATGTGTATAGTATATTGTAAAATGTCAAAAACAGGACTACTTATGACATTTATTTTGAATATATTATGATGAAGCAAATACACATCATTTCACGTGGAGTCCATATTCATATTTTCTTCCTATTGTGTTACACTAGAAGGATTCATTAAAGGAGGACAATATACAAAAAATCTGATGTGGCCAGCACATTATCTTCCGCCAGTTCTATGTATTTTGTATAAATGTCATACAGAAAGTTCCTTGCAAAAGATTATATTTCTTGTACATTACCTTAAGGCAGTTGTATGTATTTTATACAAATTCCATACAGAAAGTTTCTAACAAAAGGTCCTATATTTCCAGTAAAATTATAACATAAATATACTGTCAACTGCACTTGATACTGACACCTTTCAATCAGAATTTTCTTAATGTAGCAGCTGTTATAGCAAAGCTGACTAATATATATATGGTATTTAATTTCTTTATAATTTTTTAACTCTATGTCCATTTAATATGAAGTATAAAATGCAGTCAAATCGTATAGAGAATACAATGTTCTTTAATATTTAAAATAATATTAAATGCGAAAAAATGATATTTAACATCGTTTTTTCATGAAAAACTGTTAAAATCGTCAAATGAGGGTACTTCCGGTTGACCAATTGAAATCAAAATCTAATCAACGAAGAGGAATACGAAAGAATTATAATTTTTGGAATTGTAGTATTAGAGTTATCGTAGACGAAAATTTTGTTACACACACACATACACACACACACACACACTCATACAGACATCGTAAAAATAGTAAAATCGTATTCTAGGGACCTTAAAACGTGCTTATTCATTAAAAACTCACCACCGAATTTTTTGACTATACCTTCCTTAACTAAAGGTGACGGAAGGTAAAAAGTCATACAACGATACAACCAACTGGTTAACTGGTGATGAAAATACCAGACCTTTATCTAATATAAATATAATATGATTTAGGTATTGATAAAATATAATAGTATATTAAAGAACGAATGTCATGATTGTCATTTTATTTTGTGAGAAGGAACAAAATAATCTACAATTATGAAATTAGTTCTTTATACTATTTTTTTTCTATTTTGCGCCTTTTATGTAATTTTTAAACAAAAAATCGTAGCTTAAAATTTAGGAAATTTGATGTTAGTTGGTGATACTAATTCAAATTCTAACTTTATTTTTTAACAACAACTATTTACGATATTTTCTATTTCTTTCTAACTTTATCACTATTATATCTTCTCTTATAATTCTTACTTTTAAATTCAAAATTATATAAAAATAAAATTCTTAACAATCCTTTGTGTTCGTTTATTTAGTGAGATCTAACATTTGATATATTTTTACATTGATAGCCACCAACCTTAAAAAAAAAATTGTATTAATCTCTTACAAAACTCGAATGAGCTATAAACGATATCTTTTGGGTGCTGTAATAGCTTTGTTATAAACGCGAAATAGAAAAAAAATATTAAAATTTTGTTGAGGTAATTAAATTATTCTTCTTGGGTCTATATAGTTGTCTCCTCTACTATAAGTAGGGTTGGGGAAATAAAATCGATATTTGGTATCATATTGGTAACGATAAAATTTCGATTGTTGATAATTTTCAACAATAATAGGGTGTATATGAAATAAGTGCATTAAATTTAACCAGTAATATAACTCGTCGAGAGCAACAATATTTCTTAATAACTTTTTTCGAAATCGCATATTTTTTTAGCATTTTTACCACCCCGTAAATTGACGAGTTGTTCCAAATATTTTTGTAATAATTGAATGCAGTAGCAACACCTATGAAAAATTTTGTTTTAGTAATTGACATTCCAGTCAGATGTTGCAATTAAATTTTAATATAAGTAATAAACTTGTTTATAAAGTAAAATTCTGGCAAAATGCTTATGTTTATGATACACAGACATTGTAATTACCTATGGTGAAGTTCTCAAGGTCAACGAAGTCATCCTCTTCGTAATATTCGTACATTTATGTTGTACCACATACAATATCTTCCAGATTATCACAGTTTGATGTGTCGCATATGACAATTTGGAATATTTTAAAAGAGCAACAGTTACTTCCATACCATGTGCAAAAATTTCATTGTTTCCAGCATTTCAATTTTGCGAATGAGTTGTATTGTTCACTAATAGGGCTGGATATATTAGAGAAAGTGTCTTTTAATGCACAATATACTTATCTGGTCACAAAAATCCTCATACTGTAAGAAGGAAACACAATTTTGAACAAAAAATATCATTAATTGTTTAGGCGGGAATAAATTGACGAGTCATTGGTCCTCATATAATCCCACCTCGTTTAAATGGACAAAAGTATGTATTTACATTTTTTGAATAACGTATTTAAACTATTATGATTTGCCGTGTTGACACACGAAGATTCATTTCATAACCTCCATAACTAGTTTGCTCTTCCTACATTCTAACTCTATTCACCTAAGTTCAGAAACCTGTGTTAATACACAATTTTATAATTTTGTTATCCAAATTTTAAATTTCTTTATTTTAAAAATTGTACTATTACGAATTTATTTATAATAAATATGTTTTCCGTTGATCGTTTATTAATTACTGTATTTACCAGTATGCAAACACCACCCGACAATTTTTGTGCTGTGTACATGGAACTTTGATTCAGACAGCTGAGGGCAGCAGAGATCTTGCCAGTGGCGGGTAACGAAATTTTAAACAAATCTTTAAAGAATTTTAATTCAAAAACTAGAGAATTTAGAAAAAAAAATTATTAAGAAAAATTGTTGCTCTCGAAGAGTTACATTACTGGTTAAATTTAATGCACTTATTTCATTTACACCCTGTATATATATATATATATATATATATATATATATATATATATATATATATATATATATATTGACAAATTCCGATATTTATCGATAACTTTGGAAATTTAGTTTATCTTGATAATTATCGGTAAATATTCAATAATTATCGATAAGTATCGAAACTCAGATAAATATCGATATAAACGATTTTTAGATATCACAAAAAAAGTGTATTGATAAAGAGTGATATCGATATTTTCTCACCCGTATCTATAAGTAAAAATATTTACAAAACCGCTAGATTCTCACTTTTTTAATTTTTTTTTAAATAATCCCAGATTCATAATATTAGTTCCTTGACAATAGTAGAGGCCATGTATTTGAAATTAAAATATTATAAAATATAGATGGGTTACGGACGGAAAATTGTTTTTTTTTTAAATGTAGGATTGGAGTTCTGACCAGAATAAAAATCAGCACATACAATTAGTCGCGTACATCCATTTACGAGTACAAAAATACACATTCCGGCATTATCGTAAAAACAATAAAATCTTATTCAGGGAATCTTAAAACGTGCTTATTCAATAAAAACTCCAACAAATCATGAATTTTTTGACCAAAAACAATACCTCTCTTACGTTATACACGTAGAGGACGGCAGTTGGAAAACTAATTAACTCAGGCGTATGCCATTTTGTTTGCATTTTTATTATCAATTAAAAACAACAGTTTGTCAATTTTTTATAATGCCTCAATATAATTACAAGTCCTTTCGACAAAATGTATTTGACAGGAAGGTTTTCAAAACTATTCGAAGACCATGAATTTATAACAGTACATTATTAATGATTATTTGTTTGTTGTAAATTTCAACATTATTGCACAATAATACAGTATTCTAAGTTTGTTTCTATGGAAACACATAATGAAAAAAACGTATTAACATTTTATCTTTAATTCAAATGCATTTCGATAAAATAATTTTAAAATATTTTTCATTACGAATCATTTTCCGGTGAACCTATAAGGGGACAGGGATTATGATGTTTTCTCATTCCCCTCCGAATCAAAGACAATAACCGTTTCTGCTAATTTATTTTGCATGTTTCTCCCTATTATTTTTATTTTATTTACATTATTTATAAACAGTTTAAATCCCGACGAAGAGTATGAAGTATCAACGTATATTTAGTTTTATTTTTAAGTTTATTATTGATTTCAACAATGATAAATGTTGCAATAATATAATGTTAATATTGTGTATTAAAGTTTATTTCTATGGAAACAAAAACAGAAATGTATTAACGTTGTAAATTAAAATTTTTGAATTAATTTTATTATCTACGAATCTAATATTGTCTTCTCATTCTTTAACAAAATCAAATAAGATACAGATTTGTATGTCAAAGATAAAGCTTCTAGTAAAATGTAACACTCGTACTAACAATCGGGCGACTAACAACCGTCTTAGTCGAAATAAAGGATTTCAGTGTCATTTGGCTTGCCAATTCACAAGCCAAGCTGGAAGTAGTGTTTCTGCGGTAAGCTCTTTAGTTTATACAAGCTGCGAATGAGCTAAAATTTGCTCAAATCATTAGTATACTTACACAGGAGTTGAGGCTTGCCTCCTAGCCTGCTCCTAGATCAGTTCCGAAATAAATGCTGATCAAACAGCGATAACATCAACTTCAGTAGAAGACACCGGTTTTTCGAGTCCTCGTTGGGGCAAAAGACCCCACAGTTAACTCAAGCTGTTAAAAGTGAACAGATTTTAACCCAAAATGGAAGCCAATAAAAAGAAACTTATGGCACGCAATCAAAGCCGTTTCGGCATCAGCACAAGGAATACTTTGTCCATCAATTTATTGTAATCTGCAGATGTTGATGAATTTTCAACAGCCGAATCTGTCCAAGATGTAAGATGGTTGTAGTTATAATTGTCGGGAGTCGTTACCGAAGACATACCGCCTTTTGGTGATGCCGAAATCGCTATTCCTGAAATTTTTGCTTGGTTCAATGGTTTCACTTAGTTTAAAGTCTGCTTACATTCAATAGCCGTTGCTTGTTTTCTAACATTTTTCGTTATTAATATGTTTTACTGTACGAGATAAATCCTACCTACGAACCTATATAGACTTATACTAGTATAAATGAACTTTTCTCATCGTTGATTTATGAATAAGGAAATAGAATTACTTTTGTGGAGGTTTTTACGTATATTTTTGTTTCCATAGAAACAAAATTTAATAAATAATAGAAATATTGTATTATTGCAATATTGTTGCATATACTTATAATATTTAGTTATTTAATACAATTTTAATTTATTATTTAAACGTTAACAATTCTAGAAATCTCGGTCATACATTACTTGTTACACAACCACAGATTAGAAATATGTTTTGTTTGATAATAGATCGGAAACTGTAATGTTATTTGATGGGACCATCTTCAGCGCCACTCTTTGATTGCTACCGGAACTATTTTACGTATGTAGGCAACCCTATAACATCTAAATATGCAATCCGCATTGATTTCCTGTGTTTCATATTTATATTTATCATTAAAGAAGACAATGAAAACCAACATTTATAAAACATGTATGGTTCATATATTTTTTTACTATAATACAAATAATTATTTTATATAATATTTATAAACAATTATAAGAAAATATAAACGCTTTTGTAGTGTTTTCATATAGGTTGAATCTTTGATTAAACTAGAAGTAATCAGTCTCGGTATAAATAAAAAGTACAATTTTTTATGCTTTACCTGCATAGAAGGATGTTGATGCCATTATTGACGATAACAAACTCAAAAAGCGTTTGTATTTTAAAACATTATGAGAACACTTCCTGTAACATTAATACGAATAGAATAGTAGAAACTTAAATCACACATACACATACGTAAAAGAAAATATTAGGCACTATGTAATATATCTCAACAATTCAAAAAATCGAACTTCTCCGAAGAAAATTAAAATTCTTGAAAATTTTGTTAGAATTTGGTTAGAAAGCTCACAGGATTTTGACAACTTATAAAAAAAATATGAATGTAAGCACAGCACAATTAAACATTTCAATTTATGAAGCTTCCGGGAGCAGTCAAGAGATGGCATTGCAATACGGTCCAAATGTCAACCATTTAAGTTTCTGTAGCCTGTTACACAGCCGACGTTTCGTAAGATCTTAATCAAATATGTATAAGAATAAATGCTATATGACTGAGATTTCTTGTAATTATCACCTAATCTGTACCACAGTCGAGTAATTTCCCACATTTACTATCTATTACTCTTTAATTCATTATTTATTGTTAGTCCAGTAAAATTAGATTTTTGAAGGGAAAAAAATACCGGAGTTTTGAAACTTAAATAAATAAATAAAATAAATAAATATATCATCACGGCTTATTACCCATTGCTGGGTGTGCCAATCTGCTTTGTATACAGAATTCGGTAATGATGAAATATTTGTACCGTGCGGACGCTTACCAGGCGTCACTTCACGGGCACTCATTGCTGGCGTGGAGAGTGCACCACAGGGGTCAATTTTGTGCCATTTAAAATTGGAAATATTTGGCGTCGGTCGGGATCGAACCCGGTTCCCTAGATTCATGACCTGACACTCAGGCACGCGAGTTTTGAAACATGGCACAGTTATTCCTTAATGTCTACTGTATAACATAGTAAAAGTCCCCGTGGGTACGGGGTGAGCGAGGGATGGGGGACGCGTTTAAGGGTGCTCCTTTTTACGATTTTTGTAAAATTCCGAGACTATAGGTCCTAGCGAAAATATATATATATATATATATATAATTAGTAGTAGTAGATAAAATTTCATATAAAAATGATCTTATTCATTTATTGCAGGATTAAAGGCCGTCACGCACTTGAGCGGCGAAGCGAAGCGCGTGAAGAAACTTTTTCTTTCAATGTATTCTCATGTGTATAGTCTCCTAGTTGTTCTGCTCTTCGCTGCTCCAAAGTTCGCGTATAGCCGTAATAATACATTGAATGAAAATACTTCTCTTCTCCGCGCTTCGCTTCGGTCGCTCAAGTGCGCGTTGACCTTAATAGTTTCGAAGATTCAAGACGGACAAACAATGATTTTTCAAAAGTTATTTATTGGAGATTTTGTGCAATCTTCTGGGTTTTAGGTGGAAATTACTGTTTGGTATTGTTAAATCACCCAGAACCAATACCAAACTTGATCTCCAAAAAAATAACAATATCAAACATTTAATATCGTACATATTAGAAAAAAATAGTTTTAGCGCAGTTCCCGGCATTATTTAAATGATAAACAAACATGAATAAATGGTCTAAACCTTATATAATCCTTCTACCCAGCCCTTTTTCATAGAGCTCGGTTACGGAACGTGCAAAATAAAATATGATTACTGAGTTACATGCAGAATTTTATTCTTTAAAACATTTATTTGAAGCATTATTGTCTAAAATTGATAGGCCACTTTTGCGCAAAAAAGCTGTTTTCCCGCATTTCGTGTTACATCCGGTATATAAACATAAATACAGTAAGTATTTAGTAAAAAATATTGTTCACGAAGCCATTTGCTGTGTCGAAAAATCACCAAAAAACAACTAATGAAAAAATCGTTTTGTCCGCCTTGAATCTAAGAAACTATTAATCCTACAAAAATTGAATAAGACTATTTTTGTAGGAAATTTTATGTCCTTTAATTTTGTATATAAAGTATTTTCCGCTAGAGCCTTTAGTTTCGGAGATTTTTGCAAAAATCGTAAAAAACACCTTGAAACGCCACCCCCTACCCGCGGGATCTTTTACTATGTTGTATAACCCGTGCCAAATCTCATGAGCTGTTGCGCAGAAAGCAAAACTATATTTTTCTCTCTCTCTCCTATTGCCTGACCTTTCTCTAGCTGTCTCTGTTCTTGATCTGCGCATTCCAAAGCTCATGACATTTGGCACCAGCTCAATACCATTAATGCGGTTTAGAAATTTGACATTGACGTATATCGTTTGATTTTGTTATGATGATGTTTGAAAGTAGCGGTAGTGGGGGTAAAAATACCAGAGAAACCAGGGGACTTAATGTTGGTTTATGTTCTACAGTTAGACATCAAAGAATAATTGTGCCAAGTTTCAAAATTCCGGTATTTTTTCCCTTGATCAGCTTCTATTGATATAATTTGACTGGGCTATGTATACATTGTTAAATCTCTGTATAAGAACTCGTATGAGTATGATCAAAGTAAATTATAATGTCATCTGCGAAGAGATGAATTTTACACATTTTCAAAAAATCTAGTATAGTATAAATTTTTAACTTGAAGGATCGGCACACAACGTTTAAACATTCCGGGACTATGAAGTCACAAAGAAATCTATTAGCACCTTTACTACAATTTTTTTTAGATTTGTAAAACGGGGATGGATTTTATTAACCCTATAACTGCAGCTGGGCCTGAGAGGAACAATTTAAAATTTCTTTTAACTCTTAACCGTTAACTATAACTGTTAGGTTTGTGAAATTTAATTACTTACTCTAAAATATATTACTCATTATAGCGTTACTTAAAAATATGGTTCCAGCAGACTCGCGTTTGCCACAGGGGGGTCTTTGAGGCCCCTCATATATTGTTGGTTTTGTTTGTTTGCAAGTGCAAACTTGTCTCAAATCTGTTTTATATTTCCTATCTGTAGTTGGAAGCTGCACATAACTAACGCGCTATCATTCCTTGTTATTTCTCAGTGTCTATGGTACTTACGTATCTGTAACATCGTACAAGTAGTTCGTTTTCCTCGTGCTGACACTTACTCAAATGTATAAAAAAATAATGTAAATCTACTGATATAGTGGAAGAGGATGACGCGACCCAATACCCAATGTCAAAGTAGAACATATTATAGACGCTTTTGTTGAATCAGATTTCTACTTTTCCACAAACGGAAATGAAATTTAGACAGCGGCTCCTCTGTCTCTGCGCCTACAAGAAGACATAGTAAAAAGGACGTATAGAGTGAGGATAAAGGACCTTCGCACATTGTATTTAGAATCTGCAAAGACAAATTGTTTGCTTAATTTTTTTGTGTCCTCCAAAACCTCACAAGATGTAATAACACAGTAATTTTATATAAATAATCCTGAGAGGCAAACATACGCCATTTACATACAAACGTCAATAAACATATATCTTTTTATTTAATATTTTACTTTTTTATTTTTGCGGGTAATATTTTGTGTTTCTTTGTAAATACAATAATTGAAAGATAATAAGATGAAAAATAAAAAAATAAACTGTATATCGTACACCCATAAATGGGTAATAAGTCATGATAATATTTTTACCTTCCGTCACCTTTAAGTAAGGAAGGTTTTGTCTGGTCAAAAAATTCGGTAGTTTTTAATGAATAAGCACGTTTTAGGGTCTCTAGAATACGATTTTACTATTTTTACGATGATGTTGTGTGTGTGTGTGTGTGTGTGTGTGTGTGTGTGTGTGTGTGTGTGTGTGTGTGTGTGTGTGTGTGTGTGTGTGTGTATGTGTGTGCGCGCGCGCGTGCGTGAGTGGGTGCGCGTGAGCATGTATGTGCGTGTATGTGTGTTTGCGCGTGCGCGTGTATGTGTGTGTCTAACAAAATTTTCGTCTACGATAACTCCTATACTACACTTCCAAAAATTATAATTCTTTTTTATTCTTCTTCGTTGCATCCATATGAAGAGCTAATTAGACTCTTGTTATAATTGGTCTACCGGAAGTAACCTCATTTGAAGATTTTAACAGTTTTTATTGAAAAAACGATTTAAATATCATTTTTTCACATTTAATGCTATTATAAATATTAAAGAACATTGTATTCTCTATACGATTTGACTGCATTTCATACTTCATATTAAAGGGATATAGAGTTATAAAATTATAAAGATATTAAATTTCATAAATTAGCTAGCTATGCTAGAAACAGCTACTATATTAAGAAAATTCTGATTGAAAGATATCAGTGTCAATTGACATATTCGTAGTATATTTGTGTTATAATTTTCCTCGAAATATAGGATCTTTTTGCTCGAAACTTTCTGTATGGAATTTGTATAAAATACATACAACTGTCGAAAGGTAATGTACATACAAGAAATTTAGAATCTTTTGCAAGGAACTTTCTGTATGGATTTTATAGAAAATACAAAGGCATTTACGAAAAAGTTACCGTGTTCGAAAATTGTACAATATCTTCCAGATCCATCTACCGGATTCATGAAGAATCTAATCTCAAAAAAAGGTGATGCAAAGCGAAGCGCGCGCGTTAAAAGTGGAAATATGTTCAAAGTAGGACTCTGCTCAGTCTGTTGACTACATCAAATTTTCAGTTTTTTTTTATAGGCTATGGATCTACCCAGTTTACCACTTGCGTTCATAAAATACCGATTCCGGTAGCTATAACCTGATAAACAGCTGTTTACCTGTAACAGTTCACCGGTAGAATTTTCGTAAATGCCTCATATAACTGACGGAAGGTAATGTGCTGGCCACATCAGATTTTTTATTTATGTTTTACTCTACTTTGCTAGACACATTTAATAAAAGCTTTATTATTGCATTACTTATGTTGAGGAAAAAGGTAGACACCCCGTATAATACACCTAGCCGTACGTGTGTTCATCATGGCTCGTTTCAGCCCTCTGTACGTTAACCTCAATATTTGTATCTCATGCATACATGCAGTCAGGTCACATAGTTAGGATGGCTAACGTCCAAGGCTCGTGAAACTTGCGGGTGATGTATGCCAAGCATGCTTCACTTTACCGCTTCGTACACCGGCACCTGGACAGAAAACCGGGAAAATCTGTTGCAGAAAGATGCGGCAAGCGGAGAAATTAAAAAAAGATAAAATGGAGGAATGTAGTTATTAAAAATTTTGAGAAGGGAAATAAGAGTTGACTGTTGTATGTTATCCTTTTTATTGTGTGTCTTAGGTGACCGATTGTGGTTCGGGCAACCCGAGGTCGATTCCAACTGAAGTTAAACTTTGTCATACAGAATGCGCATTTTATCTGTTCCCTCTGAAATTTTAAGAATAGGCAAAACAAAAAACATTTCATAAGCCAATTGGTAAATATTGGTACCAAGTCACTTATGAAATGTAACATACGGCCTAATTCACTAAGATTGTTGTTAATATAGTCTTTAGGTAACAATTGAGAGTTAACAACGATTTTTAGCAACTCTTGTAACAACTGTCATTCAAAACGATCGTTGTGAACAATCGTTGTTAAATATAGCAGTGAAGTTATTAACAAGTGGGTTTAAAGGCATGTCAATTCTCAATATTTGTACATATTTCTACTCTGTTGACAATGTACAGTGACAGATTTTGATTAGTTTAACGTTTAAGTTTTAAATAATGAGTGATAAGAAAATTCGGGGTGTGAGATGTTCCGCGGAACAATATTCCCTAATGGTAGAGTTCATGATGATTTTGGACTAATGAAATGACAATGCTAGTTTTGCATTCCTCTTCTGATATCTGCTAGTTGGAAAATTAAATCATGAACAACACCTTGCTCAGTTTGAATATCTCTGTAAATATTTTTTTCCTAATACTGAGAATGGATTACTGACATGTCGCAAATTTGTTTGCATAAATCTATAATCTTGTCTAAAAAATGTATATAATTATTGGTCATGTAGGTATATATTAGTTTATAAATAAATAATTTACCTTTGCTGTTGTCCCTCTATTTCCAGTAAAAGTTTAGTTCCTAACACAAAATTTTCAAGAAAAACCATTTACCAACGATTAATCAATTCTAACAATGAGAGAAATGCAGTTGATGGATTAACAACTCGACGTGACGACAAGTTGTTAAATTTTAGCAACTTGATGTAATAGTAAATTGGGATTTTGATCTTAGCAACTGACATTCAAATTAACAACTGAAAATCGTTGTTAAGTTTAGTAATTTTTCTTAGAGAATTAGGCGGATAGGTTGCCTATTCATGAATTTTTTGGCGGGAACACACACAATGGGCACTCTGTATATTGTTAAATACCCTTTTACCTTCGTGTAGGGTACACCCATTGTTTCTTATTATTTGCCATCTTCTTAACGTCTTAATTCGTCATGTTTTTCTTCTCCAAGATCTTCAGTATTATCTTATCTCAGTTGTCTTTAGGTCTTTCTACCACGTTCTTCATCCATATTCGTCTGACTAAGGCTGAGTTCCAAAATCCTACTCTAGAGTACGAAATATACTCTGTCGTTTCAAAACTCTAGCCTTATTAACTGAGTTTACATGCAGTTTGGAAACCGTTTTTAAAACGTTTTTAGTTTTGAAAACTCCTTGTATACAGTGTCAAAACGGTTTTGAATTATCTCAAACCAAAACTAAAATTCATGGGTTGGACTTGAAAACTAGTTTCAAAACTACTCATGTAAACACTTAAAATTCCGTTTCGATACTGCGCATGCGTACAGAGCACAATGTTTCTGTCGCTTTGTGTTTCTAACCTTCAAATATACTGACAGTTGTGTAGTTTTAGTGCGTAGTGGTACGAAGTATAAAATATAATTGGAATAATAGCAAAACGAAGTATTTGGAGTGAAGAAGATCTGTCACTTACATCAGCTAAATGCGCATGCGCCGAAACTGATTTCAAATCAATTTTTAAACTTGTTTTGAAAACTGCATGTAAACAGTTTGGCGTAATTTTGACTGAAAACTGAAACCATTTTCAAAACTGCATGTAAAGGTAGTAACTCTCAAAGCTAATTTTAACGTGTTTAGAATAATCAAAGGTTACTCCAAAGCGATACTCTACTTACACTACTAACGAGGAGGGTACATAAATTACTCCACAATATTTTCAAGCATGGATGCACACGATTATTAACATATGAAAGTAATTTGCCTTAATTTGTTTTAAATTTATTTTTACTTTCAATTTTTTACTAAAACAAAACTCTCATTCGTTCCAAAACACATTACACTCTTAAATTACGTCATCATACTCTAATTCCTACTCTAATACTCATCAGTTATCTCATTGTGTTACTCCTAGTACTGTTCTTAAATATTTCATTTGAAGTGTTTTACTTTTCATTGTCCTAGATAATAACCAAGATTCACAGACGTATGTTAAAAAAGATTGTATATTAATTATATACTGTAATCTTCGTTTTGATGTTAATTTTCTTCTTTCCAATAAAGCTGTTATTCATTTATGGAAGACTATCGCTGTTTTCTGAATTCTGTCATTTATGTCAGCCTCTTGTGAAGTCAAACTTGAATAGCACGAAAGCGATCTCTGTATCGTGCTTATCTAGTGGCCTATGATAATTTTGGCAAAACAAAAGCACATCTAAATGATCAGAGTGATGGGACCGAACTGTCCTGTGAAATTATTTACATGTCAAATGAGCAATGAAACTTGTCCTTTTCTTCACAAAATGTACATTTTGGGTTAAAACTTTTTGTGAAGAAAAGGGCAAATTTCATTTCTCGTTTGATAATTCCTTCACGATATCTCAACAATATAATTATTATTTACATGTCGTTGATGATATGGTCAGCTAATTTCATAGTTGTTTATGTCAAACTGTCATCTCACACTGATGGTAAAGTATGACTAGCGAATGAAAGT
Organism: Harpalus rubripes; assembly: GCA_963082715.1. Classification (NCBI taxonomy): domain Eukaryota; kingdom Metazoa; phylum Arthropoda; class Insecta; order Coleoptera; family Carabidae; genus Harpalus; species Harpalus rubripes. The sequence goes on along the minus strand of OY720455.1, from coordinate 12,300,537 downwards.
TGACGTTTAGATTATTTAATAGATGTGGCTTCTTTTGAAAATATTTCCCTATATTTGATTTGAAAGGAAACTGACCCTTATGTATTCCATTACAGAAGATTAGAATTGTACTCAATACCACGATGCATTTAAAATGACCTTAGCAACAGAATTCAGGGATGTATTTAAAAAATTTAATACCGCAAATTCTAGTTCGTTCGTCTCAGGTGTCAGCAACCCTCGAGTCGGAATTACTATTAGAGGAAATTAATAATAATGCTATTTCATAAAATTGCCAAACGAAATAGTTCAAAGATCAAAATATTTTGTTATAATCAACATAAACAAAAAAATCTGATGTGGCCAGCACATTACCTTCCGTCAGTTCTATGTAATTTGTACAAATTTCATACAGAAAGTTCCTTATAAAGATTCTATTTCTTGTACATTACCTTCCGGCAGTTGCATGTATTTTATGCAAATTATTCCATACAGAAAATTTATAGCAAAAGATCCTATATTTCCAGTAAAATTATAGGACAAACACACAATTTCACTTGACACTGACATCTTTCAGTCAGAATTTTCTTAATATAGTAGCTGTTTCCACAGCTATGGCTACTTTATGAAATTTAATTTCTTTACAATTTTTTAACTCTATATCCATTTAATATTAAGTATAAAATGCAATCAAATCGTATAGAGAATAAAATATTCTTTAATATTTATAATAACATTAAATGTGAAAATATGATATTCAACATAGTATTTTCAAGAAAAACTGTTAAAATCTTCAAATGATGGTACTTCCGGTTGATCAATTGTAACCAAAATCTGATCAGCTCTTTATATGGATGTAACGAAGAAGAATACGAAAAAATTATAATTTTTGAAATCGTGGTATTATAGTTATCGCAGACGAAATTTTTGTTACACACACATACACATATATCCACACACACACACGCACACACACACACACGCGCACACACACACACACACACGCACACACACACACACACACACACACACACACACACACACACATATACAGACATCATCGTAAAAATAGTAAATTCGTATTCTAGGGACCCTAAAACGTGCTTATTGATTAAAAACTCATCATGGAATTTTTTGACCAAAGACAATACCTTCCTTTCCTAAAGGTGACGGAAGGTAAAAAGGTTAAAATATTTTATACGCGTCTGTGTTTGTTATTCAGTTACCCTAGGCGGCCATCTATTTTCAGCCAGACATAGCAATGTATTTCTGTGCTTTCGTAGTCCAGTATTTAAATTGGGTTCATGCAAAAATTTCATACATGAATATTTCGTACAATTCTATTCTTTTCTAGGGTTTCAAAAGAAACCACATCTATAAAATAATTTAAACGTCAACTTTAATTCGCTAGTCATACCATACCAGCTGACACTGTTGAGACATCAGTACAGGTCATGCTGAGGTCGCTTTGCAGAGAATACAATTTAAAGTTTCAAATTTTTTGCAATAGATGTCTCATTCTCAATGTAATTGAAGTCGTATTTCTTATAGTTTCCGAGATATTAATGATGTCCTTCGAACTTCGGACAACCTGCATACCACTTTGACACTTAGATTTATTTGAATTTAAATGTATCATCTACGTATCGATCAATTTATAGATAAATCGATTATATTTTCTATTTTAGATTTAAATCAGCCTATATCTGATTAAATTTAAAACTGTTGTATCTCAAAGTTTGTTTTAATATTAAAGCTCTTGACATCTGTTCACCGCAGACCACTTTTCCGTTACCCTTACTTGTCCGTCATTTACCGTGAACGTGCCATGCCTCCTGCTTTGCAGGAATTTTAAATTTGGATGCGTCGGTGTGATTTTTCTCCGCTATTGACTTTCCTGCTGTGTTACAGCAGTCATGCACACGTGCTCTGTACAATAGTGAGTGAAGGGTAAACGAACGGTGATTGATGATACAGCATGTACAAACACACAGGAAAAAGTAACAGGGGAAATAATAATGCGGAGATGTGGTTGTTGATAGAATGAATAGAAATAATAGAGCTAGTCGGTTAATTAATAATGGAAAATTAAGGGTTTTGTATTACAAAGCATAGGCCAGATGGAAAGTCTCAGGTAAGACTATGTTTTCAAGTACATAATAATGATATTAACAATGAGTTAACAGTTTGTATATTTGAAATAAATTTTGTAAAATTGTCAGCCATCGGGATTCGAAACCGAGACACCTACCTTGGGATAGTGCTGGTCTGGTAGGGCCTTGAGTAAATTATGACTCGTTCACTAGAATTTTAAACGCAGTGGTAGCTTGGTAACCCAACATCTAATCATGTGGCGATTAATAATATCCTCAGCAGTTATACGACTTTAAAAGTGAAAGATTGTTTAGCCCTCGAGAGGAGAGCAGCCAATAGCTTAGTTAGTAGAGCACTATCCCGGCAAGGTAGGTGTCTCGGGTTCGAATCCTAATGACTGACAATTTTTCACAATTTACTTCAAATATACAAACTGTTAACTCATTGACCCCTGTGGTGCACTCTCCACGCCAGCAATGAGTGCCCGTGAGGTGACGCCTGGTAAGCGCCCGCACTGTGCAAATATTTCATCATTACCGCATCTGTGTACAAAGCAGATTGGCACACCCAGCAATGGGTAATAAGCCGTGATGATATATTTATTAATTTATTTATTTGTTAACTCATTGCCAATATTAGAATTTGGTCATAGTAATTCTGACTTGGTTTAAATCAGGTTTATCTTAGGACCAAGGTTTTTCCTTATTCATAGTAACGGTTAACAGACCTAGTTTAAACTTAGTCTAATATTTAGACTACATCAACCCCTAGTTTAAACTCTTTGTAACGAATGCAGTGTGCTTATAAAAAAATTGCATTCGCAAGATATATGAAATTTTTATTAATTGTCAGATTGACAATTTTGATAATCAAATAATAAAATTCAAGATATTCCAGATATTTTTACACAGTAAATTTGATATAATTGAAATGTGTATTTAATTTTAGAGAATATAACGAGAGATAGAGAAACAGATGATAAGTAAATAATCCTGAAATTAATGAAGCAGGGAATTTATTTAGACAAAATTGCAATGACCCGGTACGAGAACTCTTCTAACCTTACTTTTTAGCTGTCAAATATTTTTATATAAATAGTAGTGTGTTACTCAAATTTTTAGTATAAATAAATGCATTTTAGTTAATTTCTCAATTTATCTAGTCCATCTACTCTACTAAATTATTTCCTTGGACAATTTTATTCATTAAATTTGTGTATTTTAATTTATAAATTTTTTTCTTCCCATTTTTCTTCATATATACACATACATTTATGAATAGAGGCTTCTAAACTTTTTGTTGTGGCTCGTACTATTCTTATTTTAGATAATGTTATTACTTTTTACAATGACAATTAAAAGACATTTGAAAATATTCGAATATTTGTCTGAAGCTTACTTCATATTCATCGCAGACCATGTCCAGATGGATACAAGGATTAAACTCGGTCTACGTAAACTAGGTTTAAACTGAATCTAAAATTGACTATGAATATGTCCAGGGTAATCTAAGTTAGACCTAGTTTAAACTGAGTCTACGTAGACCTAGTTTAAACCAGGTCTATCTCAGTTACTATGAATACGGGTGTAGATGTTTAAACGCAGTGCTAGTGTTAAGTTTGTTATGAGGTGTGACAAGCAAGATCAGAGTTACTGACGATTATAAAAATGTTATTATTATTGTTTAAAAAACCAAGTCAACTCTGTATTCATATTTTGTAATCATAGTCATCTGTAAAGAAAAAAAGATGCAACAATTAAAAACCCTTAACGATGAAAAAAAATATATAAAAAAAAAAGTCGGTGACGAACCAAGTGAGGGTTCACTCGTGTTTTTCATTCTCTCTGAATCTTTCTTTAAAAAATCAAAAATTCATTATTAATTTTTGCATCTTGGCTTTGAATTCCACCTTATAATCTTAAATTTGAATAATTAAATATTATTGGTTGAATATCGTCGTTTAATTGTCTAGTGGGGATCTTTTCCTTTCAGAAATAGTGAAAGTGTAAGTGTTTATTCGTGCTTGTGAATAGTATTGTATTCGCCAGCAGTGGGCCATTTGAGCTCAAACCCTGTCTTCAAGTCGAGCTAATTTGAGCGTCGATCAGGACAACGGCAATCGTCTTCAAGTCGAGCCAGAACGAGCATCGACCAGGACAGCAAAGGATTGCCGTTTCAACCAGATCTCCACTACTGTTGCGTGCCCTCAAGCGCAACGCATCATCAACCAGCATTCAGCCGTCTCAACTAGATCCCTACTGCCGTTGCGCACATGCAAGCGCAGCGTGTCCATCTCCTCACGCATCCGAACCCATCACCGCTTTGAGACGCAACCAGCGTCTCCTACTCCTGTTTCGTCACCGCTTCAAGACGCATCCAGCGATTCCCATTCCTGTTTCCTGTCATTAGATCCCAAGTCCCTGCCCCTTTTTTAAAGTCTCCTTAAGTCAAGGTCAGTACTCTTGCTTTTGCTTGTGATACCTCAAACAAATTTAATAATACAGTCCACTCGCGATTATTGCAAATAACAACATACAATTAGTCCATTAGCGACTTGGTCCTTCGAACTTAACTTAACATAAAAATTTGGTCCTTCGAGCCGGATGTTCCACTGTCAATTTTAGTACTATGGAAGTTGATTTAAAAACGTTAAAGGCCCTAGCAAGAGGCTACGAATCCCGTATTGTAAAAATACACGATCTCGCGAAAAAGTGCACTCCAACGGACACATGCGCCAATGAACGCTTCTTGGACGAATCCCAAGAAGTCGATTTGTTAAGGGAGGAATTTAAAAATGCCTTAATTCGTATAAATGACCTTGAGCTATCTATTGATGCTAATTTTAATCCAAATTTTGATACATTAATGACAATAGAAATGTATTTTTCAAAAATAAAAAGAACGAGAAGTGAGCTGTCCTTGTTGGCCCCCAAAGCGCAGCCGTCAAAATCTAGTACTGCACTAAATAAATGTAAAAAACTGCCCGCTATTGAATTGCCATCTTTTAATGGGAAAGTAGAAATGTGGCCGTTATTTTATCAATCATTCAAATCAAATGTACATGAAAACGAGGCGCTCTCAAACGAACAAAAAATTAGTTATCTAATAGGCAAACTTACGGGCAATGCTCTAGAAATAACAGGGGGGATATTGCCCACACCTGAAAACTATGACATTATTTGGGACGGCCTGGTAAAGCAATACCAGGATGAAAGAACAATGGCTAAGCAATACTTAGACAATATTTTCAATATAAAATTTAGTTCAAAAAACCCAAGTCATTTGACAACGTTTGTCAATAAATTTTCCGCCTCCGTAGAGGCTATCAAGCAACTTAATATTCCAGACATTCTGGATTTCGTGCTATTAAACTGCGCATCCAAAAAGGTGGATCCAGAAATAGTATTGCTATTTGATACGATATTCCGCGAAACGGAATTTCCTACTTGCAAAAACTTCTTAGATTTTGTTAGAGATCAGGCAAAGATCTTGGAGCGTTTTTCATCTGTAAAGGGATCGCCAAAAGTGGCGAATCATTCACGCACATTTTTGGCGGCAGATGAAAACCCAAAACAAAAAATACCTTGTAAAATACCTTGTATTTTGTGCAACAGTGCGGAACATTCCAATCTGTATTTTTGCGAAAAATTCCATAAAATGTCAGTACAAGACAGATTTGGATTTATAAAATCAAAAAATGCATGTTATAATTGCTTATCCAATGTTCATTCAGTAAAAAACTGTCCATCACGCTATAGATGCCGGGAATGTAACAAAAAACATCATACATTTTTGCATTTTTCATCTTCTACTCAATCTCCAACCAAACAAATAACGGAACCGGAGAAAATTGACACTTCATGTCATGTATCCACAAATAATAATGGTTATGTTTTGTTGTCGACAGCACAAGTTTATGCAACGAACATAAATAAAAAGAAACTAATGATTAGATGTCTATTAGACAATGGGTCACAAAATAATCTTATAACAAAGAATTGTTGTGAAAAATTAAAATTACCGATCACACCGCTCGAAAACTCAAAAATTCGGGGGATCGGGATGACAAGTCGCCCAGTTTATGGGTATGTAAATTTTGACATAGAATCGAGAGTATCGCCTCATAAGTACAATTTAAATGCATTAGTAGTAGAATGTATAACTGATAATTTACCTTCGTGTAAACTAGATGCTTCAAAGTTTCGGTCCTTAAAATCCATTCTTTTAGCCGATAATTCCTGGAATGTACCGGGAAAAATTGACGTAATTCTAGGGGCTCAAATATATCCCTCTTTAATACTATCGAATCGATTAGGAACCGCACCAGTAGCCTATGATACAACATTAGGTTATGTGCTAATCGGAGAAATAAATAATAAAGTTGTACCTTCTGAATCCTTTTCATCATTTTCTGCATTTGCACAAAATAATTTAGTATCTTGTTTGCACAAGTTTTGGGAACTAGAAGAAGTTCCAAGTCACACAATAAAGAGTCCTGAAAACGCTGAATGTGAAAAAATATTTACGGAAACCACTAAACGTTTAGAAAATGGCAGATACATAGTAAACTTACCATTTGAGAGAGATCCTAATTTGTTGGGAAATTCTCGCTTAATAGCCGAACGTCGGCTCTTACATTTAGAAAAACGTTTTAGTCAGTCAGTAGATTTGCAACGTCAATACAATGACATAATAAATGAATATTTACAAAAAGGTTATCTGTCAGAAGTGACGAATAATGAAGGCTATTTTATTCCACATCATGCTGTCATTCGCGAAGACAAAGCTACAACAAAAGTTAGAATAGTTCTGGATGCTAGCGCTAAAACTCATACTGGACTGTCTCTGAATGATTTATTGTACTCTGGCCCAAATTTGCAAGCAGATTTATTTAATTTATTGTTAAATTTTAGATTATTTCCCATAGCCTTGACAGCTGACATAAAACAGATGTATTTACAAGTATTAGTGTCAGAACAACATAGAAAATATCAGAAAATTCTTTATAGATTTGACACCTCTGAAGCGATAAAAACTTTTCAATTTAATTGTGTTTGTTTTGGAATAAAATCTAGCCCTTACTTAGCAATGCGAACTATCCGACAATTAGCGGAAGACGAAAGTAAAAATTATCCAAATGTGACAAATCGGGCAAAGACTGAATTATATATGGACGACTTAGTCGTATCTGTTATAAATTCAACTGAAGCTAGTAGTCTTATAACGGATTTAATTAATTTAATGTCAGCTGGAGGTTTCGATTTGATAAAATGGGCGAGTAACAATACATCACTCATTGAGAGTTTACCAACCTCACACAAAACCAGTATAGACTTGTCAAAGGGAGAAAACTTAAAGATTTTAGGAATATCTTGGAATCCTAACACTGACACTTTCACATTCCAAACGTCAAACTTTGACACAGCACACTGCACAAAAAGAATTATATTGTCAACAGTTGCCAGATTATTTGACGTGCTTGGATTAGTCTCACCTGTAATATTATATGCCAAATTATTAATAAAGGAGTTATGGCAAGCCGGCGTTGATTGGGATGACATACCACCCAAAAACATAACCTCGAATTTTTGCAAATTGATCGCAGAATTCAACTGTTTAGAGAAATTGTCGGTCCCTAGACATATAGGCATTTCGGAAGGCTGCCAAGTAAACCTGGTTGCCTTTTGCGATGCTAGTACAAAGGCGTATGGTTGCGTCATCTATCTTCAAGTAGTAAATTTAAATAATGTCACAATTAGACTATTATGTTCAAAATCCAAGGTAGCTCCTATGAAAATAATCACTTTAGCCAGGCTCGAATTGTGTGCTGCTCTTCTTATGGCAAAACTTGTAAAACATGTTAAAGATTATATAATTAAAAAATACCCAATTGATAAAATATATGCTTTTTCTGATTCTATGATCACATTATCATGGATAAAATCATCTCCGCATAGATGGACAACATTTGTAAGCAACAGAGTTGCGCAAATACAAGAAAATTTAGATCCAAGTTGTTTTTATTATGTGGCAGGGAAAGAAAACCCTAGCGATTTAATATCTAGAGGGATGCTCCCAGCCCAATTAATTACATGTAATTTATGGTGGAATGGCCCCGATTGGTTACAGTCAACAATCGAAAATTGGCCTATTCATCAATTAAATACTTTGTCTGTTGACCAATTACCGGAAATTAATTCGAAAACATTTAATACCACTGCATCTGTGATTCATTATCCCATTTTATACACTTTGGCACAAAATATATCCTCTTGGAGCAAATTGTTAAGGGTAACAAGTTACATTTTAAAGTTTGGCAAAAAATTACTTTTCAAAGGTTACATATCCGCGTCAAACTTAGCCATAGCAGAAATATATATTTTAAGGGCTGTACAATTTGTATACTTCTATGAAATAATAAAAACGCTTCAAGAGGGAAATAATCGGTCAATAAAAAACAAACAAATATTAAAATTTTCCCCATTTGTAGACGAAAACGGAATATTAAGAGTTGGCGGAAGATTATTCAATGCAACATTGCCATTTGAAGTTAAACATCCAATTTTGCTGCCAAAATCTGATCACATAGTCGAATTAATTATAGGTTATTATCATATTTCAAATTGTCATGCGGGAACAGATTTGTTACTAGCAATAATTCGTCAGAAATATTGGATTATTGCCGGTAGAAATGCAATCAAACGAAATTTATACAAATGTAATAAATGTTTTAAGGCAAGACCGATTAGCACACAACCTAAGATGGGGGATTTACCGGATTATCGAGTAACTGTTTCAAAGCCATTTGTTTACACAGGTGTAGATTATGCAGGCCCAATTAAATTCATAAAATCAAGACATAAAGGCCAACACGCAAAAAAGGCATACATTTGCATTTTCATTTGTCTAACTATAAAGGCTGTTCATATTGAATTGGTTTCAGATCTAACAGTAAATTCGTTTATTAACGCGTTTAAAAGATTTGTATCAAGGAGAGGCCCCGTTTCACATTTATATTCCGATAATAGCACTACTTTCATAGGGGCTCGAAACAAGTTTAATGAACTGTATAATTTTGTGCAGTCGACTACATTTCATAAAACATTATCCAACGAATTAGCAATGAATGGAATAGAGTGGAAAACAATCCCGCCATACAGTGCTAACTTCGCAGGGATTTGGGAATCTGTAATAAAAAGCTGTAAGAAACACTTATTCAGAGTCATAGGTAAACAATTATTAAGCTACGAAGAACTGATAACGCTCTTAACACAAATAGAAGCAGTTTTAAATTCTCGTCCTCTATGTGTACAAGGTGCAGAACTCAATCCAGAGTTATTAACACCGGCCCATTTTCTGCTTCAAACCCCATTAAAACGATTGCCTATAGCTGAACCACTCAAATCCAAATCCACTTTGGTACATCGCAAATATTTACTAGACTCACTAATAAAATCATATTGGGAAAAATGGCAATTAGAGTATTTAACTTCTCTACAGATACGCCAAAAATGGCTAACATCAACTAACACAGTAAAAATTGGGCAGGTAGTCATAATTAAAGAAATTCGATTACCACCATTAGAATGGCCATTAGGAATTATCACTAAATTATACTTTGGAAACGACAAAATAGCTCGCGTCGCGTTGGTAAAAACAGAAAACGGTGTAATCAAACGCCCAATTAATAAATTATGTCCACTACCAACTCAATAGATAGCTTAATTGTCGTCAATTTTCATTATTGTTGTTTTGTTAATTTGTAAAAATGTCACTTTGACACAAAATGTCATTTTGACATTATGCCACTCTGACATATTGTCAGATAGACATAATGTCACTTGTTAACTGTCACTCGATGTTTCTGTCGAGTTGATTATTTTTTGTTTTTTCTGTTCGTACTTGTTTTTTCCAAGCAATTGTTAGTTGCAGTGCATTTTTTCGCCAAATCGAATTAATTATTATGCACCACGCAAATTTCTTGTGCCCGGGAATATGTTAAGTTTGTTATGAGGTGTGACAAGCAAGATCAGAGTTACTGACGATTATAAAAATGTTATTATTATTGTTTAAAAAACCAAGTCAACTCTGTATTCATATTTTGTAATCATAGTCATCTGTAAAGAAAAAAAGATGCAACAATTAAAAACCCTTAACGATGAAAAAAAATATATAAAAAAAAAAGTCGGTGACGAACCAAGTGAGGGTTCACTCGTGTTTTTCATTCTCTCTGAATCTTTCTTTAAAAAATCAAAAATTCATTATTAATTTTTGCATCTTGGCTTTGAATTCCACCTTATAATCTTAAATTTGAATAATTAAATATTATTGGTTGAATATCGTCGTTTAATTGTCTAGTGGGGATCTTTTCCTTTCAGAAATAGTGAAAGTGTAAGTGTTTATTCGTGCTTGTGAATAGTATTGTATTCGCCAGCAGTGGGCCATTTGAGCTCAAACCCTGTCTTCAAGTCGAGCTAATTTGAGCGTCGATCAGGACAACGGCAATCGTCTTCAAGTCGAGCCAGAACGAGCATCGACCAGGACAGCAAAGGATTGCCGTTTCAACCAGATCTCCACTACTGTTGCGTGCCCTCAAGCGCAACGCATCATCAACCAGCATTCAGCCGTCTCAACTAGATCCCTACTGCCGTTGCGCACATGCAAGCGCAGCGTGTCCATCTCCTCACGCATCCGAACCCATCACCGCTTTGAGACGCAACCAGCGTCTCCTACTCCTGTTTCGTCACCGCTTCAAGACGCATCCAGCGATTCCCATTCCTGTTTCCTGTCATTAGATCCCAAGTCCCTGCCCCTTTTTTAAAGTCTCCTTAAGTCAAGGTCAGTACTCTTGCTTTTGCTTGTGATACCTCAAACAAATTTAATAATACAGTCCACTCGCGATTATTGCAAATAACAACATACAATTAGTCCATTAGCGACTTGGTCCTTCGAACTTAACTTAACAGCTAGCTTGGCAACCCCACATCTAATCATTTGACGATTAATAATATCCTCAGGAGTTTTCGACTTTAAAAGTGAAAGATTGTTCATCCATCGAGAGGAGAGCAGCCAATAGCTTAGTTGGTAGTTCACTATCCAGGCAAGGTAGGTGTCTCGGGTTCGAATCCCGATGGCTGACAATTTTTTACAATTTATTTCATACATAATAATGGATAATAAAACTTGTAAGTCTTCATTGGCGCAGTCGATGGGATATGACTTTTTTTCCCTTAAAGTGAGACGCGTGACAGGACTGATCCTGAGCATACGTATCTATGTCTTATTATTTGGATTTATTATTTGTTCTCTTCCATCATAAACGGAGCTCCGATTTCTATGTTCATTGATATTAAACTTATACAATAGGAACACTGGTGATCGTGTTCTTTGCCTCGGAGAAAGACGCACATGATGTTTGCTAGTAATAATCGTAAGATATGACATCTATACCGAAGCTTATGTCAAATTGGGACTGTAGCGTGTTTGGGTTGCTTCTTATACGTATGGTCTGTGGTCTAGATTAATACATATTTCAGTAGAATCATCAAATTCACTCATGTTATGTCAGCATTTAAAATTTAAGTTAGGGCCGGTATTTTCACTTGCGAATAAAGGTTTAGATAAATTTATCCTTCGGATAAATATTTTTGTCGTCTTTTCACTTGCAAATAAATTTATTCGAAAGAATAACGTCTGTTATTCGCGTAATTAACATTAACAAAATTGTTCTTTCACGTTAGTGATTGTTTTATCGTTTTGACATCATCTGTTCTAAATCTCTTCCCATCGCTTTTCACATATTAACATAGTTCACTTATTAATCGTAAACTAAATTAAAAATGTTACAAATTTATTTCATAACACAACCATTTTTTGTTCTTACGACTGCTTTGTTTAAATTATAACCTCAAAAAGTATTATCCTGAGGATGGAATAAAGTATTCCGAAAGCTTGATAATAACTTAAAAGAGTTTTATTCAAAATTAATCATCATCCTGACTGCTTACCTGTGAATTTCACTTTTCTATATATATATATATATATATATATATATATATATATATATATATATATATATATATATATATATATATATATATATATATACAGTGTCCCATTTAAGGTACGAATACATTGGGATCTCGAGAACCGTAAGAGCTACGAGGTTGGTTAAATTAGACAAAAGTTGCCCCATTAGGAGACCATTTTAATGGTATTTTGTTATTTGCGAAAAAATGCATAGGTCACTAGATATAGGCGAAAATGTAAATTTTGCAGTTTTTTATTTTTGCAAATAACTTTGAAGTGTGAAATTATACTGGATTTTGGTTTGCACATCTTTAGGACACTTTTTTATGTTCTTTCGACTGGCGATGCTCAATTTTTTTATCAATGCTGGTTTTCGAGGATTGATGACAAAGTTTTAATTTTTATATGGACGCCATATTGGAAAGTTACGCCATTTTTTTAGCTTTACAATGATATAAAATAGTAATAATTTATTTTTATAATTAACAGAGAAATTAAATTTTTTTATTAATACTAAAATTTAATTTAAAAAAGTAAATCGAAGGGTGCTGTTTAAGAAAATAACTATTTAATAAACAAATAATGTTAAAAATACAAAAATAATTTACAAAAACTTTACAATAAATTTTCTATTAACCCACCATTTCGTTCTACGCACTTCTGCGCCCTTCGTTCTGTTCCTTCTATAACTTTTCTCAGCATTCTTGGCCTACTTTGATTTATAATTCTTACTGTGGCATTTCTTAATTCATTTTCATTCTGATATTCCCGAATAAAAAGTTTATGTTTTAAGTATCCCCATAAAAAAATCTAAAAGTGTTAAATCTGGAGATCTAGCAGGCCACTTGATTTCGCTGTTGGTCCCTATTCATTGTCCTCCAAATCTAATATTTAAATATTGTACTGTAAATTTTAGTATCTATTAATAACATTTTTTGTTACTTTCTCTGTTAATTATAAAAATAAATTATTACTATTTTATATCATTGTAAAGCTAAAAAAAATCTCTTTTCAATGGCGTAACTTTCCAATATGGCTTCCATATAAAAATTAAAACTTTGACATCAATCCTCGAAATCCAGTATAATTTCACACTTCGAAGTTATTTGCAAAAATAAAAAACTGCAAAATTTACATTTTCGCCTAGATCTAGTGACCTATGAATTTTTTCGCAAATAACAAAATACCATTAAAATAGTCTCCTAATGGGGCAACTTTTGTCTAATTTAACCAACCTCGTAGCTCTTCGGTTCTCGAGATCCCAATGCATTCGTACCTTAAATGGGACACTCTATATATATATATATATATATATATATATATATATATATATATATATATATATATATATATATATATATATATATATATATATATATATATATATCAAAATATCATTACGTAGATAGTGATAAATATCGGATTTTCAGTACCACGCAAGTAGCCCATTGACATTTTCTGAAATGAAGTTAATTGTGCTAAATTACATTTGACGTTTCGTGATATTAAATGGAATATTCTGAATTATAATTGTCGGTATCTCAAAAGATTCTGAAATAATTTGTTATTTAATTATCGAAATTTTATAGTACTTCTGTCATTTTTACAAAAATGGACTTGATATATACAACTTTTTCAGCTTATGTAATATTGTTTTGGTACTTTTATCCTTTTGAAATTAAATACTTCTTTCTTATAATAGGCGCAGGCGGTAGGATATTCGTATAAAGTAAATTCCACAAGGCGCAACTTTATACAGACACCTAGCATTGGGTTTTTGGGCGATATTTATATTAATTTCTCGTACTTCACTCCGAGCAACTCCGAAATTAAGAAAAATGATGGTTTTTATATTGACAATATTGCAGAAGTCCTGTGACTTTGCAAGACAAATTTAAAATTGGCTAACATACCAAAACGTACCATTTGTTCCGCGAAACGACAATCCCCCTGACCTTCCCCAGGCTCGTCCCATAGAAGTTTTGGGCTCTTTTATCTTGTAGGTATGTAGGTTGGAAGCCCATAATGAAGATGAACTTCAACGCAGAATATACAGGAATTCAAGAATGTTTGAGAAATAGATGTAAATATCGCTCAAAACCCAAAGCTAGGTGTTCAAATTGTGACAAGGCGAGGGTAAGAGCAGTAATAGATAAATAACTTATTATAAACTTTTCTAAATTATAGTTTCAGTAATCATATTTTAACTCAAATGTCAAAATTCAGTTTAGAAATTCTTTTCATATTATGATAGTCACGACATTTATTTGTTTATCATTAGTCTAGAAATTATTATGTATACGTGCGTGACTATGGATGCTTTACCCTATGCACCCCGTACCTCTAAGATAATCCTGTCCTGAAGATAGCGTTTTGTTTTTAGATAGTCCAGTTTAGATAGTCGTGGGGTAAAGACGTAAGAGTTGAAATCAGTTCGTCGCGTCGGGAAGACGTGTTTTGTTTTAACGAGACATGTAGTGTCTTTTAGTTTTGGGGCGACGCCCGCCCGCTGGGTTACAGAATGTAACTTATTAGTTGTGGTAGTTATGTTTAGTTTAATCCATAGTTAATAATAAGTTATAATAATCATGTAAATAAAGTTTAGTTTTTAAATCACAAGTAGTGTCCACGTCCGTAAATCCGTAGTGTTCATCAGTGTAAAGTGTAAGTGTATGTGTGTACTTCCTTCTCAAGAAGCCTTCGGCACGAAGTGTTGGACGCCAACCATCAGAGGCGTCCACCAGTAAGTGAAAAGTGTATCATCGTTGGGAGTAATTAGTAGCAGAAGAAGCAGTAAACAGTAAATAGTAGTAGCATCATTCTACTCGGCACCCCCCTCGTGTTACAAAAGAAAGTTGCGCTTTGTGGAGAACACAGCCCTCTTTATTTAATTTAACTTCAATACTTGATTGCATATGGAGCAGTTAATTATTAAGTATTACAAAATTTTAAGTAAAAGCATTTTTTGTTACTAACCTGACCTACACCTGGTTTGCTATAACAGTATATTCTCCTGCAAACTATATCACCTCATCAGTCTAGAGTATTACAGTACAGTATCTCACGTCTAGTATCAATCTGGTAACACCGCAGATTAATTCCCCTATAGAGGTCGGCGATGTTGCCAGCCGCAGCCATCCGTCAACCTGGATGAACGGCTGCTGTCTGCCTATCTCCAGCCAAAGAGAATATTTTATACACGGTCGAACGACCTCCCAGATATCGTACTATATACTATATGGAGCATGCACATCACAGACGATAGATGCTTGTTAACAAACATATAAAAGATAAGGAGCACCAACAAGAGAACGGAAATAAATGGGAATGGTGCAGTACGATATTACAAAGCAGAAATAGGAATAAAGACAGATCAGGTTCAGAATAAATGACTGACTGATACAAAGCGTAGTTACGAATCAATATGTAAAGTGCCTATGTTACATGAAAGGATGTACTATGTACATATAATCTGTTCCATTTAAGCTATTCAGTAGATGGCACTGGCAACAGCGCAAATCTGAAGTAGCCGAAATTACATTGGGTAAACTTGTCTCTTGTCTCTAATTTTAGCCAATCAGAGAGGTCAAAACTATTCCCCATGCTCCGCAATACTGAATGGCTTAAATGGAACAAGGTATAAATGTATTTACTTAAGAAGATTCCAGTTTGATGACGTCACTAACAACGGTTACACTGCTTGTAAAGAATTAAAAAATATAAGTAAAAAATTTCGAAAATAGTGATGTCAAATATTTGTATACTACAAATTGTGAATTTAATAAAAATATGTTTTGATTATTCATCATTGTTTTTTTTTTATATATATAACAAAAGATTATTTTTTGTTGGATAACAATTTGCACGTACTTCTTAAATTTGAATAAAAATATATGCTGTTTTGCTTGAATATTACAAGTTGGTATCAATTTCCCAAAAACCCTTGCACAGGGTGAGAATCTGTAATATAGGTGTTTGTTTAACAAGGGAAATTCGGGCCTGTTCTTTATAGTATGTTCCGTAACGTAACCGATTCGATCAGGTTTACGGTTTTGTGTTCCTTACCGCTACTTTCAAACGTCATCATAACAAAATCAAACGATTTACATCAATGTCAAATTTCTAAACCGCATTAGTGGTATTACCAATAATTATTATAGATGTAAGCATGAAAACATTATTTATATTTGTTATATTGTTGGTTGTGTTATTATTATTGGCATTAAATGTAATAAAATGTTCAATTTCGTTGTCATATTTAACACTAACATTCATTTGGTTAATTTTTTTTAATGTCGAAAATTAAAACAAAAAGCATAACAAATGTAAGATTTTCTTATCTGTCTAAAAAAGTCTCAATATTTGACAGTTAAAACATGAATCATTTGTTTGTCTTTTTGTTTTAATTCCACGGCTAGCTCTATTAAACTAAAATTTTCATATTTAATTCCTAGAGTTACTAATATACGAAATGAATTTTTCTTACTAATTTATAAGTAGAATTTTATGCTCTACAACTTTTATTTGAAGAATAATTTGGCGCATGACGACGAACTGTTTTACCATGTTAAATACCTATGTAACGGATTTCCAGTGCCACAAGGTAAATAAAAATTATGGTGTGGTCAACATAATACCTCCCGCCATTTACCGCCCGAGTTACAAAAAAGATTAATCTAATCCTTATTTTTGGATTAGCGAATTTGACTCTAATTTTGGCAGTTTACTTCTTGAAATATAGTCTAATCCAGGGATGTCGAACCAAATGCACGTGTGCCATTTATGACACGCGACACAATATTTTGGGCACGTCACTGATCACAAAATTCATTATGATGCACTACGAAAAAAAGTGTGAAGTAGGTATTATATGACGAGCGAACGCGAGTGATCCCTACGCTACGGAATGTTCGGGTGCGGTGCGCGGGCTGCAATTTGAAAAAATATATCAACGATTTAGAAATACATGAGAAACCAGACGAAGACCAAGTTACTGAAGAATTTATTTCTGTGATTGATTCTTCAATCAAGGAATTTTCAGCGAGATTTTCTCAGTTCAAAGAATTATCGGAAATACTCAAGTTTATTATGTACCCTGATGTATGACGGTGAAATTAGCAGCCGATTCGCAGCAGCCGATTCGCGGTTCAAGTAAGTGTGAACCAGCCTAACGCTGAACGAATAGATGCACTACCAAGACCAAGCATGATGTAATGAATTATATTAAATGTATAATCTACGCATTAATGTTATTTAGAGACACAATAACAATATGTAGATGGAACAAAAGTGTACATTATAACAATATAATGTTAATACTATTAAAATTACGCCAGTGTTTACAACAACTTGACATTTATGTCTTGGTCGAAATGAGAGGTAAAATCAAAATAAAATTATATGAATTGTTCTAATATTATATTATACTTCTTTTTAATATTATCCCTATATTGTTATTAACAAAATGCAATAACAATATTATCCTCAGAACCCGTAGGACAATTTGTATGAATTAATTAACGTAAAAATATTGTCACCCGTTAATTAAATAATTTATATAATTCTTATTAAGGATAGTCTTAGTTTCTAATTTTGGAAGTATTACCCCTATATTGTTACTAACAAAATGCAATAACAATATTATCCTCAGCACCCGTAGGACAATTTGTATGAATGAATTAATGTAAAAATTCTATCGCCCGTGACTTAAATAATTAATATAATTGTTATTAATGATAGTCTTAGATTCTAATTTTGGTAATAATATCCCTATATTGTTACTAACAAAATGCAGTAACAATATTATCCTCAGGACCCGTAAGACAATTTGTATGAATTAATTATTGTAAAAATTCTGTCATCCGTTAAATAAATAATTAATATAATTGTTATTAATGATAGTCTTAATTTAAAATTTTGGTCATATTATCCATATATTGTTACTAACAAAATTCAGTAACAATATTATCCTCAGGACCCGTAGGACAATTTGTATGAATTAATTATTGTAAAAACTCTGTCATCCGTGACTTAAATAATTAATATAATTGTTATTAATGATAGTCTTAATTTCAAATTTTGGTCATATTATCCATATATTGTTACTAACAAAATGCAGTAACAATATTATCCTCAGGACCCGTAGGACAATTTGTATGAATTAATTATTGTAAAAATTCTGTCATCCGTGACTTAAATAATTAATATAATTGTTATTAATGATAGTCTTAATTTCAAATTTTGGTCATATTATCCATATATTGTTACTAACAAAATTCAGTAACAATATTATCCTCAGGACCCGTAGGACAAATTGTATGAATTAATTATTGTAAAAATTCTGTCATCCGTGATTTAAATAATTAATATAATTGATATTAATGATAGTCTTAATTTCAAATTTTGGTCATATTATCCATATATCATTACTAACAAAATTCAGTAACAATATTATCCTCAGGACCCGTAGGACAATTTGTATGAATTAATTATTGTAAAAACTCTGTCATCCGTGGTTTAAATAATTAGTATAATTGTTATTAATGATAGTCTTAATTTCAAATTTTGGTCATATTATCCACATATTGTTACTAACAAAATGCAGTAACAATATTATCCTCAGGACCCGTAGGACAATTTGTATGAATTAATTATTGTAAAAATTCTGTCATCCGTGATTTAAATAATTAATATAATTGTTATTAATGATAGTCTTAATTTCAAATCTTAGTCATATTATCCATATATTGTTACTAACAAAATTCAGTAACAATATTATCCTCAGGACCCGTAGGACAATTTGTATGAATTAATTATTGTAAAAACTCTGTCATCCGTGACTTAAATAATTAATATATTTGTTATTAATGATGGTCTTAATTTCAAATTTTGGTCATATTATCCACATATTATTACTAACAAAATGCAGTAACAATATTATCCTCAGGACCCGTAGGACAATTTGTATGAATTAATTATTGTAAAAATTCTGTCATCCGTGACTTAAATAATTAATATAATTGTTATTAATGATAGTCTTAATTTAAAATTTTGGTCATATTATCCATATATTGTTACTAACAAAATGCAGTAACAATATTACCCTCAGGACCCGTAGGACAATTTGTATGAATCAATTATTGTAAAAATTCTGTCATCCGTGAATTAAATAATTAATATAATTGTTATTAATGATAGTCTTAATTTTAAATTTTGGTCATATTATCCATATATTGTTACTAACAAAATGCAGTAACAATATTATCTTCAGGGCCCGTAGGACAATTTGTATGAATGAATTAATGTAAAAATTTTGTCGCCCGTGACTTAAATAATTAATATAATTGTTATTAATCATAGTCTTAATTTCAAATTTTGGTCATATTATCCACATATTGTTACTAACAAAATGCAGTAACAATATTATCCTCAGGACCCGTAGGACAAATTGTATGAATTAATAATTGTAAAAATTCTGTCATCCGTGAATTAAATAATTAATATAATTGTTATTAATGATAGTCTTAATTTCGAAATTTGGTCATATTATCCATATATTGTTACTAACAAAATGCACTAACAATATTATCCTCAGGACCCGTACGACAATTTGTATGAATTAATTAATGTAAAAAATTTGTCGCCCTTGACTTAAATAGTTAATATAATTGTTATTAATGATAGTCTTAATTTCGAATTTTGGTCATAGTATCCATATATTGTTACTAACAAGATGCAGTAACAATATTATCCTTAGGACCCGTAGGACAATTTGTATGAATTAATTATCGAAAAAAATCTGTCACCCGTGAATTAAATAATTAATATAATTGTTATTAATGATAGTCTTAAATTCTAATTTTGGTAATATTATCCCTATAGTGTTACTAACAAAATGCAATAACATTATTATCCTCAGTCCTGAGGATAATATTGTTATTGCATTTTGTTAGTAACACTATAAGGATAATTTTACCAAAATTAGAATTTAAGACTATCATTAATAACAATTATAATAATTATTTAAGTCACGGGTGACAGTATTTTTACGATAAATAATTCATAAAAATTGTCCTACGGGTCCTGAGGATAATATTGTTACGGCATTTAGTTAGTAACACTATAGGGATAATATTACCAAAATTAGAATTTAAAACTATCATTAATAACAATTATATTAATTATTTAATTCACGGGTGACAGATTTTTTTCGGTAATTAATTCATACAAATTGTCCTACGGGTCCTGAGGATAATATTGTTATTGCATTTTGTTAGTAACACTATAAGGATAATTTTACCAAAATTAGAATTTAAGACTATCATTAGTAACAATTATATTAATTATTTAAGTCACGGATGACAGAATTTTTACAATAATTAATTCATACAAATTGTCCTACGGGTCCTGAGGGTAATATTGTTAGTGCATTTTGTTAGTAACAATATATGGATAATATGACCAAATTTCGAAATTAAGACTATCATTAATAACAATTATATTAATTATTTAATTCACCGGTGACAGTATTTTTACGATAAATAATTCATAAAAATTGTCCTACGGGTCCTGAGGATAATATTGTTATGGCATTTTGTTAGTAACACTATAGGGATAATATTACCAAAATTAGAATTTAAGACTATCATTAATAACAATTATATTAATTATTTAATTCACGGGTGACAGATTTTTTTCGGTAATTAATTCATACAAATTGTCCTACGGGTCCTGAGGATAATATTGTTATTGCATTTTGTTAGTAACACTATAAGGATAATTTTACCAAAATTAGAATTTAAGACTATCATTAATAACAATTATATTAATTATTTAAGTCACGGGTGACAGTATTTTTACGATAAATAATTCATAAAAATTGTCCTACGGGTCCAGAGGATAATATTGTTATGGCATTTTGTTAGTAATACTATAGGGATAATATTACCAAAATTAGAATTTAAGACTATCATTAATAACAATTATATTAATTATTTAAGTCACGGATGACAGAATTTTTACAATAACAGATTCATACAAATTGTCCTACGGGTCCTGAGGATAATATTGTTACTGCATTTTGTTAGTAACAATATATGGATAATATGACCAAAATTTGAAATTAAGACTATCATTAATAACAATTATATTAATTATTTAATCACGGATGACAGAATTTTTACAATAATTAATTCATACAAATTGTCCTACGGGTCCTGAGGATAATATTGTTACTGCATTTTGTTAGTAACAATATATGGATAATATGACCAAAATTTGAAATTAAGACTATCATTAATAATAATTATATTAATTATTTAAGTCACGGATGACAGAGTTTTTACAATAATGAATTCATACAAATTGTCCTACGGGTCCTGAGGATAATATTGTTACTGAATTTTGTTAGTAACAATATATGGATAATATGACAAAAATTTGAAATTAAGACTATCATTAATAACAATTATATTAATTATTTAAGTCACGGATGACAGAATTTTTACAATAATTAATTCATACAAATTGTCCTACGGGTCCTGAGGATAATATTGTTACTGCATTTTGTTAGTAACAATATGTGGATAATATGACCAAAATTTGAAATTAAGACTATCATTAATAACAATTATACTAATTATTTAAGTCACGGATGACAGAATTTTTACAATAATTAATTCATACAATTTGTCCTACGGGTCCTGAGGATAATATTGTTACTGCATTTTGTTAGTAACAATATGTGGATAATATGACCAAAATTTGAAATTAAGACCATCATTAAAAACAATTATATTAATTATTTAAGTCACGGATGACAGAGTTTTTACAATAATTAATTCATACAAATTGTCCTACGGGTCCTGAGGATAATATTGTTACTGAATCTTGTTAGTAACAATATATGGATAATATGACCAAAATTTGAAATTAAGACTATCATTAATAACAATTATATTAATTATTTAAGTCACGGATGACAGAATTTTTACAATAATTGATTCATACAAATTGTCCTACGGGTCCTGAGGATAATATTGTTACTGCATTTTGTTAGTAACAATATATGGATAATATGACCAAAATTTGAAATTAAGACTATCATTAATAACAATTATATTAATTATTTAATTCACGGATGACAGAATTTTTAAAATAATTAATTCATACAAATTGTCCTACGGGTCCTGAGGATAATATTGTTACTGCATTTTGTTAGTAACAATATATGGATAATATGACCAAAATTTGAAATTAAGACTATCATTAATAACAATTATATTAATTATTTAATTCACGGATGACAGAGTTTTTACAATAATTAATTCATACAAATTGTCCTACGGGTCCTGAGGATAATATTGTTACTGAGTTTTGTTAGTAACAATATATGGATAATATGACCAGAATTTGAAATTAAGACTATCATTAATAACATTTATATTAATTATTTAATCACGGATGACAGTATTTTTACAATAATTAATTCATACAAATTGTCCTACGGGTCCTGAGGATAATATTGTTACTGCATTTTGTTAGTAACAATATATGGATAATATGACCAAAATTTGAAATTAAGACTATCATTAATAATAATTATATTAATTATTTAAGTCACGGATGACAGAGTTTTTACAATTATGAATTCATACAAATTGTCCTACGGGTCCTGAGGATAATATTGTTACTGAATTTTGTTAGTAACAATATATGGATAATATGACAAAAATTTGAAATTAAGACTATCATTAATAACAATTATATGAATTATTTAAGTCACGGATGACAGAATTTTTACAATAATTAATTCATACAAATTGTCCTACGGGTCCTGAGGATAATATTGTTACTGCATTTTGTTAGTAACAATATGTGGATAATATGACCAAAATTTGAAATTAAGACTATCATTAATAACAATTATACTAATTATTTAAGTCACGGATGACAGAATTTTTACAATAATTAATTCATACAATTTGTCCTACGGGTCCTGAGGATAATATTGTTACTGCATTTTGTTAGTAACAATATGTGGATAATATGACCAAAATTTGAAATTAAGACCATCATTAAAAACAATTATATTAATTATTTAAGTCACGGATGACAGAGTTTTTACAATAATTAATTCATACAAATTGTCCTACGGGTCCTGAGGATAATATTGTTACTGAATCTTGTTAGTAACAATATATGGATAATATGACCAAAATTTGAAATTAAGACTGTCATTAATAACAATTATATTAATTATTTAAGTCACGGATGACAGAATTTTTACAATAATTGATTCATACAAATTGTCCTACGGGTCCTGAGGATAATATTGTTACTGCATTTTGTTAGTAACAATATATGGATAATATGACCAAAATTTGAAATTAAGACTATCATTAATAACAATTATATTAATTATTTAATTCACGGATGACAGAATTTTTAAAATAATTAATTCATACAAATTGTCCTACGGGTCCTGAGGATAATATTGTTACTGCATTTTGTTAGTAACAATATATGGATAATATGACCAAAATTTGAAATTAAGACTATCATTAATAACAATTATATTAATTATTTAATTCACGGATGACAGAGTTTTTACAATAATTAATTCATACAAATTGTCCTACGGGTCCTGAGGATAATATTGTTACTGAGTTTTGTTAGTAACAATATATGGATAATATGACCAAAATTTGAAATTAAGACTATCATTAATAACAATTATATTAATTATTTAATTAACGGATGACAGAATTTTTACAATAATTAATTCATACAAATTGTCTTACGGGGCCTGAGGATAATATTGTTACTGCATTTTGTTAGTAACAATATAGGGATATTATTACCAAAATTAGAATCTAAGACTATCATTAATAACAATTATATTAATTATTTAAGTCACGGGCGATAGAATTTTTACATTAATTCATTCATACAAATTGTCCTACGGGTGCTGAGGATAATATTGTTATTGCATTTTGTTAGTAACAATATAGGGGTAATACTTCCAAAATTAGAAACTAAGACTATCCTTAATAAGAATTATATAAATTATTTAATTAACGGGTGACAATATTTTTACGTTAATTAATTCATACAAATTGTCCTACGGGTTCTGAGGATAATATTGTTATTGCATTTTGTTAATAACAATATAGGGATAATATTAAAAAGAAGTATAATATAATATTAGAACAATTCATATAATTTTATTTTGATTTTACCTCTCATTTCGACCAAGACATAAATGTCAAGTTGTTGTAAACACTGGCGTAATTTTAATAGTATTAACATTATATTGTTATAATGTACACTTTTGTTCCATCTACATATTGTTATTGTGTCTCTAAATAACATTAATGCGTAGATTATACATTTAATATAATTCATTACATCATGCTTGGTCTTGGTAGTGCATCTATTCGTTCAGCGTTAGGCTGGTTCACACTTACTTGAACCGCGAATCGGCTGCTGCGAATCGGCTGCTAATTTCACCGTCATCCCTGATGTGTCGTCATTTGTTAAACTGAATTTGTCTCAATTCGATTGGTTGGAAATTGAAGAATTTGAAATGCAGCTGATTGATTTCCAGTCTAGTTCAATATGGATTCAAAAATTTATTGAAACAAGGAAAGAGTTAGAATTAATTGAAACAGAAAGATTGACAAGTAATATAAGTGAAAATGCTAATAACAAAATTTTGGAAACGTGGAATGCGTTACCAGACACATTTAATTGTCTGAAGAAGCTGGCTCATGCTATTTTAACAATATTTTCATCAACCTATGCCTGCGTGTCATTATTTTCAGAGATGAATAACATTAAAGACTCGGTTAGAAACCGTTTGACAGATGACTCCAGTTCAGCATGCATTCTGCTAAAAGTAACATCTTACAACCCTAACATATGTTATTTGTCATCTAATCTGCAACAACAGAAGTCCACTAATTTTACTTAATAATTTAAATTACGCGTATAATTGAAACATTGCAAAATGTTCCTATTTTTTTTTTGTAGTAAATAAAGAGTTTTGAGTTGATAGTATTTATTATTATTATTTTTCCAATAATTACAAAGTCAAAATTATTTGACCTCATTAAACATTTCTTTAGAAAAATGGCACGTTGATACATAAAGGTTCGCCATCCCTGGTCTAATCTAATCCAAGTAACTACCTTTTTTGATAATAAAATGAAGATTAAATTTTAAATATCGGCATAGAATAGAATTCATGAATCCAAAAATAAGAATTAGCTTAAACTTTTTTGCGAATCGTTAATTTTTATTAATCTAAATACATACCTACATATTTACTTATGCTGGAAACTGTCTTGATTTCCTTTCCTATTGTTCTATTTTCTTTTTTCTTTTTAAAACGTTACTTTTGTTAATTTGAAATGATTAGTTCTTTGTCAGTGACATTAATGTATCAGTTACATGCATTTGAATAACTGCATAACCAAGGAGTTTTTTTGTTTAATGCGTAGGCTCCGGGATTTAAATTATAGATAATTTTAAAACTTTATCTATAATATATGTAGAAAAAGTATTAATGCAAAATGTAAATCTGTAGAAAATTTAAAATAATTTTTATAATAACATTAATCTCGAAAAAATAACATTTAAAGATATTTTTCGAAGAAAAACTATTTTGAGTTTCAAGTAAAATGCCATTTCCTGTTATCCGATTTACACCAAAATCTAATGGGCTCTTTCCATAATAGAAAAAGTTCGAAATACAAGGTTTCAATATTTTCTGAATGATAGTATTTGAGTTAGAGAGGAGGATCCACACATACATACACACACATACACACGTACACTCAGACATCATCGTGAAAATGTTAAAATTGGATTCCAGGGACCTTAAAACATGCTCATTTACCTTAATCTCGATATGCGATTTTTAGAAATTGATAAAAGTAATAGAAAGTGAGATATTTGCTGGTGTATTTATAGACGGACACCTTGTCTTCAACAAATAAATATTCGTGTATACGCAATTAGTTAGAAACCTATTTTCAATGTAAGTAAACGATCAATGAAGAATACATTAAAAGAATATTATATGAGGATATGAAAAAGAAAAACATGTCAAATTTTGCGTTGCATACAACTTGATAAAACTAATATACCTTAACTTCACCTTCAGTTCCTTTGATATTTTTTTTGGAAAGGAAAGCAAAACAAAAAATTTAGACACCACTCATTGTGGTTAAATACAGTAAAACTTAAACATTCACCCAATTTACGTAAAAATATTTTCAATACAGAAAAAAACAAAGTTGAGCGGCAAAATATGTAGATTTAATAAATTTCGATACCAGTTTTGTGTTTCCTCGTATTTTTGTGTTATACTTGTTTCTATAAAACTTATTTCCTAACAAAATGTATTCCTAAAAAGTTGAAATATGGGAAAATAAAATTTTCTTTTCTAACTTTGTATAAAAGTTAGGTGACAAGAGTTTGTTTTTATATGTATTTTACAATACGTGTTTTCGTCTTTTACATTTTACAAAATGTATGCACAGGGCCGCGCCGTGCGGGTGGGCAGGTTGTGCCCCGCACAATGGCGCCCGACTTTGAGGGGCGCCGTTTCATGACAGTAAAGTAAATAATGGTAAATTTTTATAAAATGTTCTTATTCGTAAAGAAAAAATTACTATAAAACTTACAAATTAACATGTAGAAGTGAACAATATATTTTTAAATTTGTTTGCATTAGAGCTCTAATTATAAGTAAAATAATTATCGTATCAATCGGCTCGTTATTATTCTAGCATTGTTATATTGAAATAATAACTATGAAAATTTTGATTACAACAATGAATATATTGATTATAACTCAAGAATATTGATTACAAGAATGATTCCCACAATGAATCCAATATTTAAATACCTATTATCATTTTGCAAAGAATCAAATGCATATACAATTTTGAAATCTGTTGTAAAATTGTTGATTACAACAAACGATTTAGATTATAACCTATTGATTACAAGAATGAATCTAGGAAAATTTCATCAATATATTAAATATAGCATTTTTGAAGAACAAAAAGTATGGTTTAAACTTTAATCTGCAAATTTTATATCATGAGGGGAAGGGGCGCTAAAATGAAACATAGCACAAAGGCGCCTAATACCCACGGAGCGGCCCTGTGTATGCAAAAAAAGAGTCTCAATATTTTCAATTATGCTGCATGTTAAGAAGTGCAATAGATAATTATAATTTTTAAGATTAATGCATAGAAAATAAAGTTATTAAACTAATGATACGAAATTAAATGTATAATTCCTATTCCGTGGAAAATAAAATAACTTTTTAGGTTGAGTTACTAAAACTACTTGTTTAAATTTATCTACTTCAGACTGAAATTCATTAATTTCTAAATCTGTGAAACTTTTATATGATCCACTTAGCTACACTTGCGTCTCAGTGCTACTGGTTCATTGTATTACTTTTATTTCTTTTGCAACTGTGTTCTTCGCAGTAAATAAAGTATCGCCTGCAGTTTGCAATGTAATTGCGAATCCATTACAACTGATTAACCGGATTGAATTAATTATTGCGCGACTGTTTCGGATGCAGCGAGTAGGACACAGTGTAATATCTCCCCAGACATCTGACACCTGTCAAGATTTGGTTTCGCAGGGGAATGCGATAAATAAGTAATAAATTCCATTGTATTTATAATGAATCTTATGCATAGCAGTTCTGTTCATATAAATAATTTTTGGGAGATAAATGAAGTTAAGTTTTATAATATAAATAAAAATATTATTACATTTTCTCAAAATATAGTCAATATAACAAGAATAATACAACCTTTTTAGTTAATGTTCTGTATATTATTAAATACCCGACGTTTCGCCAGCATACCCTGCTGCCTTCTTCAGGGAAAATACATAAATAAATAATAACACATGTGTCGAATTTTTACACAGCCCCCTGACAGCAAATAGGATTTTTTGTGATGGAATTACTTATAGAGCAGGGGAGGCAGGCCGCTCCGTGCGGGTGGGCAGGTTGTGCCCCGCACAAAGGCGCCTGTCTTTGAGGGGCGCCGTTTCAAGGCAGCAAAGTAAATAATAGTAAAGACAAAATTATTATAGAGCTATAGGGCGCGAGCAGACACGTGACTCGAGGGACCTTGACGTGCTTAGAGTCAGCTGATTTGTGTTTTGACTTATTTTGATTTTTAACTGCTAAAATGTTATTATTTTTAATTGCATGCGTTTTACTGCATAAAAATTGTCAAATATTTACATTTTAGCAAATCAAAATCAAAATAAGTCAAAACATTGGTCATGTCAAATTGACAATGTTGTTGTCAAAATGACTTGCGCACACAAATCAACTGATCCCAAGCAAGTCAAGGTCCCTCGAGACACGTGTCTGCTCGCGCTCTATACAAATTAACGTGATAGAAGTGAACAATATATTTTTTAGTTTATCTGCATTAGTGTCAGGTCGCGAATCTGGGGAACCGGGTTCGATCCCGACTGACGCCAAATATTTCCAATTTTAAATGGCACAAAATTGACCCCTGTGGTGCACTCTCCACGCCAGCAATGAGTGCCCGTGAGGTGACGCCTGGTAAACGCCCGCACGGTACAAATATGTCATCATCATTACCGAAATCTGCGTACAAAGCAGATTGGCACACCCAGCAATGGGTAATATGCCGTGATGATATATTTATTTATTTATTTTAGAACTCTAATTATAAGTATAATAATTATCTTACCAATCGGTTCGTTATTTTTCTGTCATTATTATATTGAAACAATAACTGTGAAAATGTTGATTAGAACAAAGAATATATCGATTATAGTTAAATAATATTGATTACAAGAATGAATCCTACAATAAATCCAATATTTAAATAACTACTAGAATTTTGTGAAGAATATATCGATTATAGTTAAATAATATTGATTACAAGAACGAATCCTACAATAAATCCAATATTTAAATAACTATTAGAATTTTGTGAAGAATCAAATGCTTTATGATTTACATACAATTCTGAAATCTTAGTGACATAATTTTATTTTCTACCGATATTAAATTTCTCTTATTTATTATTACGAATTAAAAAGTAAAAGAAATATCCTGCCAAACGGATAATTTTCTCACATTGTGATTTTGGAAACTGTGAAATTGTTGATTACAACAAAGGATTTTGATTATAACCTATTGATTACAGGAATGAATTTAAGACAATTTCATCAGTATATTAATTCTAGCTTTATTGAAGAATGAAAAGTATAGTTTAAACTTTAAAGCATGTGGCAATTTGCAGATTTTACAGCATTGGGGGGAGGGGGCGTATGGCGCTAAAATATAACTTTGCACAAAGCCTCCTTATACCCACGGAGCGGCCCTGAGGGGAGGTAGAGAGTAAAGAGAGAGTATGGATGTGGAATCGCCGGCAGACGGCAGCACAAGCAAATAGTTTTCGCAATATATCCAGAGTTGGCGGAAAAAGTGCGTGTTGACACATCTGTTTTTTGGTCGGTGATTTGACATTTAAAATTTAGCATTTTCATTTCGTATTTGGTATTCAAAGACGAAGGTTCGTAAAAGTGTTTGCTGTGTTGGTTTTTGCTGAAGTGTATTATTTTTGTGCTTCTTTCAATCAAAAGGTATGTAACTTAATTTTTATTTTATTAATCAACCCTAAACTACTTGAAATGAAAATAATACAAATTTCTAATTTCAGAAAATGTAAAAGCAACAACAGGGAAAATGAAGAGCTTGGTTTTTTTTACTTTACCAAGACCAAGAGATATAATTTATAAAAACTATTTTATTATTATTTACCTTGTGTAATAAATTTACAAAAAAGATATTATGACGTGTGTTTAAATTAATAACCCATATTTTAATATTATTTATAAAACCAAATAAACTACATACTTCTATCATAAAATATCGAAAACATATTTAATATTCAATTTAATATCAAAAATGTTTTCGAATGTTCGTGAAAGAAACGTTGAATTTAATCTTTTTAATTTTTTAATTCAAGAGGTCCATTCTGCCCGCATTACAAAATAGATGCGTGCTGCCCGCATTACAAACTTGAGTTTTGGAATCACCGTCAGAGGTCTCTGCCGACCAAACCCCCACTTGTATCTTTTAAAATAACACTGTGCTGTCAAGTCTCTGTTTGTTTTTTGGTCGGTGTTTTAACATATATTGAGACAAGTGAAAGACGTCATTCTCTTTAATCTTCAGGGATTTCCCAGATTTCATACGTCTGCGGAAAGTTTACATTGTCTAGACTAGTTGAACTATTTCTACAAGATTGAATGAACATCAGCGATCGATGAGATCGAAGAATTTAACCAAATAATATTCGAAGAAACAAAAAATCTTGCAAGACCTGCACGCCTCAACAACAGGTTCATTAGAGAAACCATAGAGATTTATAAAACCAAATATAATAATCTCAATCATTGCGACGGATTAGAACTTTGTTTTGTTACCTTGGTTACTTGTTGCTAATGTTTTGTTATTATTTATTTATGTATATGAAACTTGAATTGCCGGCCTGTTATACTGTTGTAGTTCGAAGTACGTTGATAGAGGACGATTTGGCGCTATTATAGCTTCTCATTATCAGACTCTATCTTGCCGACCGTTGAAAATGTTTCAAAAATGACATAATGATATTTCATGTAAATGAAATTGATTGATTGTATTGAAACGATTGAAACCATGTTGAAAGAGTAATCAAATGAAAATAAATATATTCATATATGAAAAAATTGAAATTTCAAGGATTAATATTTATGTTTTGCTTATATTTTAAAGTGAGGTAAGTCAAATTTCGTCTCTTTAAGTATATTTCGAACACAAATGGAAATTGGTAACCATCAGGTGACAAAGAGGGGAATGGCATATGAATGCGCAGGAAAATATTTAAATATCTGCTGCGACCTAAAAAGAACTGTATCTTGTTACCGAAGACTGGGAAATTGATTTAAATTCATACAAACATCAAATTCATCACCGAAAAATAATTTTACACACGCCTAAAAGAAGCTCCATCAAACTTTAAGAATAAAAAATATGATAATAGGTAATCTTTCATACATATCATGTAGTTTGAAATTATTAAATATTTAAATTATTCTTAATACAATTATATCTAAAAACATAATAAAATAAATATTTGTTAACAATTACATCAGTAGTTATTATTTCAATTTTTTTATATCTATAAAATATTTACAATTATAAATTTCCATAAACTAGGTACCTACTAAATCCACCTTTTGCATTTTAGTTTCAAGTATGTTCATAGGGGCAGTGCAAACGCGGTAACACGGTATTATACGCGACTTTCACATCTTTAAGTGTAGTGTGATCTGTGTTATGTATTTTTCCTGAAGAAGGCAGCAGTGAGCAGTGTATGCTGCCCAAGTGTCGAGTATTTAATAAAATACATAACATTAACTGAAAAGGTTGTATTATTCTTGTTGTATTATGAGTTCTGAAAGATATTTTGATACTAGTCAATATATTTTTGTATTCCAAGAAATTAATTTTATCACATTTCTTCCATGTCATTAGGCCGAAATAAAGCAAATACCGGACGGGCCTGTAGTTCGTATAATCAGTCAAACCCGTCATTTGCATAACGGCCGTGTGGCGTTCAATATTTCTGAAAATTCGTTCTTCTGTCATATTGATAATTTTTTTTTTTGTATACTCAACTATTGGCAACTGACTTTTAGGGTACCTTTATACCCAGGGTATGGCCATGGGCCAAGATCGCCGCCATTTTCGGTAATTCATTTCCCTATTTATTTGTAATAAATGTGATATTATATTATAAAAGAATATTAACTTATCACACTGTGAATTTATAAAGGTAATAAAAATAAATTAATTTAAGAGATACACAATTGTTATTAAGACATACATTTAGAGGTTATGTAGAATATATGATATGGGTTGTTATTATCACATCTAATTTAATATCTGTAGTTCTTATTTACATAATAATTGTATATTCTAAACTTACCTTTCAAAAATTTAAATGATTGTGCTTAATAATGGTAATTTATAGTTGTTTTCAATATGTCAGTAATCGTGGTGGGTATCTTAACAAACTGCACTGGTAAATAAAATATATTACTTACACTTTAAATAGATATTAAAATGATAATTAAATGTGTTTTTCATTAAAATAAAACAAATAGCCACGAAAATACATAATAATTTGCGCAAGAACAACACATATAACAGACGGACCGGTAATGGCGGACGAAACGTGAGCCACGCCATGGCCATACCCTGGTTATAAAGGTACCCTACTGACTTTAAGTTTGCAGCGCCAAATCGGAATTTATTTGAACTCACGGAGTTGAGATAAATTGACATTTAATAATTTCTTTTGTACTTAAATGTGTATTATTAAGAAGTACTGCATTTCTAAAAGTAAGTAATATAAATATAATGGATAAAATTAATGTTTATACAACCAAACTAATGTCACAAAACATTAACTTACACCATCAACGATAGTTCCGAAAATGGCACCAGATGTCATATTGCTTAAAGTCAGTTGCCAATAAACAATTATCTAGCTTCTTAGCGCACACACGCACGCACGCACGCACGCACACACACACACACACACACACACACACACACACACACACACACACACACACACACACACACACGGATATTATCGTAAAAATGTTATAATCTGATTCTAGGGACCTTAAGACGTGCTTATTCACTAAAATCTGGATATGCGATTTTTAGCATGAATTCAATACCTCTATTAGCGAGAGGTAAAACTGTAAAAAATCTTGTCCAAATTGTGTAACTGGAATTATCGACATTTACTCCCTTCATAAAGTCGTGGAATCTTTGGCAACATATTGAAAACTTCTGTTCTCTCCGAAATATAAGAACTTACTTCTATGTGCAGTCTGTTGCACACTACAATAACTTCTTTTCTTTATGTTCGTTCTTTTTCTTGTACACTCAGTAAGTACATTGTATTCATCCTTGTACTTGTCAGGGATAAGAATGTATAAATACAAGTAAAGATTCGCAGGAAGATGAAGTAAATTAAGTTTCAGTGAGTTTGAGAGGAAGAATTTAAAGTTCATCTTCACTATGAAAAGCCAGAGAGAATATTATCAAGTTTAGTTGGTTTTAAAAGAGCTTAGAATTCAATGGAAAACGTTTGTAGTAAGACCAAGTTTTACAACAAAAGGACGCGTACTCGTACTTAAAATTACATATTTGAAGTAAAAAGTGGTAGGTAGAGATACAAACGAAGTTTCCAGGCAACGGCTTAAAAAATGCATATGAATTTTAGACGTAAATAATGTTGCTAAAAATAATGATTCAATGTGAAACACTGTCATAATAATATTTTGGTTTTAATTAATTAAATAAATATATCATCACGGCTTATTACCCATTGCTGGGTGTGCCAATCTGCTTTGTACACAGATAGGTAATTAAATGGAAAATAAAAATATTGTGATAGCAAGAACTGTGTCAAATTTAATTTGGCATTTTCTAAATTATATAATATATAATTGACAAAAATTATTAAGCGTGACTTTGTAAAATTAGCTCATAAAAATCAAGTTTAGGTTTGGTATACTTTCTCTTTATTTAAAAATATTATAGGAGGAAAAACTATGGAAATTTATAAATGATGTATACATAGACGTATGTTATAAACTCATTGTTAAAAAAACAATTGTTTCTGTTATTAAAAATTATTTCTTTAACATTTATTCTAAAAATTGCATGGTGCAGACAGTTACAAAATTCTTTCGGCTATTTTATTTTTTTCTGGCTAAATAGTTATAGATATCACAATTTACGCAGAGACACGAAAGTTTATTATTGAATGTATCTTTCTGATAAACAGCAATTTTATGTTATTGACGTTGCCATTAAAAAGTTATGGTCCAATCATGGTCGTGACACACAAGTTTCATACACTAGTGGTTCACTAACAATAACAAATACCATATTAAAAGATGAACTGTATACATATAGATTGTCATACCAAATTTCATTAAAATCGATCTAAGCGCTTCCGTATTATAAGCAAAATTAATTTTATTTAGAAGAACTTTGAAGCAGAATACTGGCTAAATGGTGCACTGCCGGATATAGGTAAGTTTAGTTATATCGTCTTATTTTGGGCCCAGGAATCTGTGGTTAAGCCATGTCCCCCTATTTCCAAGACACCCTGTATAGGTGTACATATAATTCATTTTTATCTCGATGTTTTTACTTGATATATTAACATAAAAATAAAAAGGCGTGCTTTTCTTTTTTTTCCCAGGGGAGTTTTATTTTTATCCTAAAATTCAGTTAAATCTGAAAAATGACTTTTCTCTGTTTTCATAACTAAAATTTTAATTAGGCATTTTATAATAGTTATAGATGGGAGGACAATGTTGAAACACATCATTCTGATTTATCATATATCACACTTAATTTTTAATTATATTTAGTTCATTGTACGAGCCAAAACTCATTTTAATTGGGCCGGTTTACATTTTAAACAAATTATAAAATTTACACAAATGGTTAGGAAATTCTACAAAATTCTTTCGGCTACTTTAAATATAGACTTAAAACTTAAAATAATCTTATCTGGCCAGCACATTACGTTCCGACAGTCGTATGTATTTTGTATAAATGTCATACAGAAAGTCCCTTGCAAAACATTCTATTTCTTGTACATTACCTTAAGGCAGCTGTATGTATTTTATACAAATTCCATACAGAAAGTTTCTAGCAAAAGATCCTATATTTCCAGTAAAATTATAACACAAACATACTGTCAACTGCACTAGACACTGACACCTTTTAATCAGAATTTTCTTAATATAGCAGCTGTTATAGCATAGATGGTAAATATATGATATTTAATTTCTTTATAATTAAGTATGAAATGCATTCAAATCGTATAGAAAATAAAATATTCTTCAATATTTATAACATTAATTTTAATGCAGGAAAAGAAGAAAAATTCTCGGAAATGCAGTCAAGATAATATGTTTATTTGTTTATGCCGACGTTTCGATCATACTATGATCATTCAGTTAATAATATCCATATTATAAAACATATTATTCTTTATTACAATTATAACGAGTGTATTTTCACATTAATTCACAAATGGTTAATATTGTGTGCAAATATTTCTTAGTTTCACATGACTTGATTCAACCCTAAGGATGATCATATTATGATCGAAACGTCGGCATAATCAAATAAACATATTATCTTGACTGCGTTTCCGAGAATTTTTCTTCTTTTCCTGCATCATTTTCCCAGTCGATCATCGTTACTCCATTAATATTAATGATATTTAACATCGTTTTTTCAAGAAAAACTGTTAAAATTTTCAAATGATGGTACCAGTTATAACCAAAATCTAATCAGCTCTTCATATGGATGTAACGAAGAGGAATACGAAAGAATTATTATATCTGGAGTTGTAGTATTAGAGCTATCACATTAGAAACACACACACACACACACACACACGCACGCACACACACACGCACACGC
Source organism: Harpalus rubripes (assembly GCA_963082715.1). NCBI lineage: Eukaryota > Metazoa > Arthropoda > Insecta > Coleoptera > Carabidae > Harpalus > Harpalus rubripes. Next base: position 12,264,836 of record OY720455.1, on the reverse strand, counting down.
ACGCACACGTAAATCGTATTCTAGGGACTCTAAAACATGCTTATTCATTAAAAACTCACCACCGAATACCTTACTTACCTAAAAGTGACGGAAGGTAAACAAAAAAACAGGAAAATGTGCAGGATTTGGGGATCCAACACCGAATAGAATTAACGCTGGTTTTTCTAATAAAGGCGATGTAACCAAATATTAAATGGCGAAATACTTGAATAACAAATTCAGTTTTTGTAAATTTATAATCTATATTTTAAACTAGCCGAAAGAAATTTATAGAAATTTCTCACCACTTGCGTAGGTTTTATAATTTGTTTGTTGAAAATGTTAACCGGCCCAACTAATATGAGCTTTGGCTCGTATATACTATTACATATTTGTTACATTTTTACTCCTGACCCTATGAATAAACTAAACTTTTAATTAAAAGTTTATTAAATGCCTTAGTGATATCATATGCCCGAGAATCGACAAAGTAATACGAGTATACCTACCTCTCGCACATCCTTTGCTTTTATTCTATTCATATGTGTAATAAGGCAATTTATATCAAAACAAACTAATCTTTCTCTTTTATATTTCACCCAGCTTTCGTCACTTCTTCCTCTCTTTTATTCTATTTTCTTCATCATTGCCCTTGATTCCGTCAAATTATAACCCTGGTATTCGGGCAGCGAACTCTAGCATTTTTCCCCTCGGAAGGAAATCATTCTGACCTTTTTCCATTGTTCCAGTCCTGGTCTGGAGACTGGAGCTTGGAGTAGTCTGGAAAATGGCCAGTTGGCTCTTGGAAGGAATTTAAACAATGTAAGAACTCAAAGAAAAAGAGTGGAATAAGACGATGTACAAGATTCTAGACAGTGACCCCAAAAAGAATTTATTTAGTGCCAAGTTGAACTTATAAATGTATGGAGACAAATTTTATATTTTAGTGTAAAAGTAATTTCTAATATACATATCAAATTTATGTATTTTGTACAAGAGTCTCTTTTTAGTGAAATTAATATTCATTGTGTTTCAAGATATCGAAGCGGTGGCTTCCAGCAAGTGTTGTCTTGGGCGGTTCCTTTTGCTAAAAGCTATTTAACTTTTTAATTATCAAAAGGTATTAAAATTTAAATAATTCTGGTCTGTTTGATGACTTGAACGAGATGGTAACGGTGTTAAGTTTATAACACTGAAGCGTTTTACGAAAAACGTGCAATTTGGACAGGTTGTTCGATGAGAAAAATTTCAGAACTAGTCTACACTTATCTGAATCGATTCTCGAAGTAGTGTACGAGCCCAAACTCATATTAGTTGGGCCGGTATTACTAATAAAGGCCAATATTAAATGGCGGAATATTTAATAACAAATTCAGGTTTTGTAAGTTTAAAATCTATACTTTAAACTATCGTAATCGTAATATGTTAAGTTTGATTCTATTTGTCAAAAATTGTGACGAGTAAACAAAAAAATAAAACAAGCGAATATAAAGAAACAACCTAACTTTTTAAACGTCAGTTTGATAGTTGCACCCACAAAACATACATACATACATACATACATAAAATCACATATTTCCCACTTAGTGGGTTAGCACAAACCCGAAACAATAATATAAACATCAACCACAAAAATAATCACTCTCTCTTTCAACAACATTCTTACTAACCTGACATCATACAACAAATCTTCCTCACTCTTAACATATTAAACAGATTTTCGGTAGCGAAATACCGCAACCGGACCACAATAATAGTTACGAAACAATCATCCTTCGCCACACATCCCTGTCTAAGCACACTTCTTTCGCTTCGGCCACATTCATAATCGCATTCATACACGCTCTTCTCTTCCCACTCGGAAACTTTCTCTCTTTTAGCACCTTCATCCATTTACACACTGGACGGCCACGCAATCGAACACCCTCAATTTCACCAAGATATATACGCTTTACAAGCCGTTCACTCTTCATTCTTTCCACATGACCAAACCATCTCAACTGGCTCATTCCTACTCTCTTGACAACATTCTTCCTAACCATACATTCTTCATATACCAAATTATTCCACACGCGATCCCGTCTTACATATCCGCATACACCACGTAAATACCTCATTTCCACGGCAGTCACTCTCTTTTTATGCTTTCCCGTCCATGCCCAATATTCGCTTCCATACATCAAAGCAGGCCCTAGCACTCCATTATACACATTTAAACGAGCTTCTCTAGATAGGTTTACGTTTCGAGCGAACATACCCAGAGCACCCATTACCTTACACCCCGCACTCACTCTCCTTTCAATTTATCTATCAATTCGACCATCTCTTGACATAATGCTACCTAAATATACAAACTAATTCATTCAGTTTCACTCCATCCATCAACACATTGCACACAGTCAACAATTTACTCCTTTCAAATACTAACACCTTGGATTTATCAACATTCAACTACATGTATTCTCTCTACCATTCTTCTGAGTTGCTTTTAATTTTCACCTAAAACAACTACATCATCCGCATACGCTAACGCAGGCACAATACTTTAATCAATTTGTACACTATCCATTTCTCTCAATGCTTTCCGCAACAACACATCCATATACAAGTTACAATAAAAACATAAAGTTAATTGAAAGCATTCAAAAAAAATTCATTTATATTATGTGTTACAAATTTAATGTTGAAATTTATGAATATTCCGAGAGATTAAAATACTTTAACGTATCATCGCTGGAAAATAGAAGGACTATCAATGATATGATATTTCTTTACAACATCTTTAATAATATGGTATATGGCAATAACATAAATCATTTATTCAATATACAAGTTTGTAACAAAATGACAAGATCCAATACTCTATTTGCCAATGCAAATTGACAGTCACACCCCAAACATGGATTGGCCACAGAAAAGGGATCACGGGTGAGTCCAGGATCCATACATAACCATTATTGTAATAATAGTATCCTAACTTGGATATCATGATTTGTGAGTTCATCCATTAGTAGGCCCTTCTAAACATTCCAGTCAAGTTTGATCCCTAATATGCAAAATACCCTTAAATTGAGGTCGATCGAGCTGGCAATGATCTATTTTGTTAGGACTGTAGACGGCAAACGGCAACAACGTAACGATGTAAACAACAGCGACGAAAGCCAAGATTAATGCAACAATTTGCCGACGGACCGATATTGATTATCAATTCTTTAAATAGAATCCTGTGCAGGCTACAAAGCCTTTACCATATTTCAGCTGAAAGGATTTCATCCTGTCGAGGACTTTATAAACGACAAGGTTTCCTATCAACTCCAGTAAACCAGCCTCAAAGAAATTTTCAAGATACTAGTGTACGGTAAAAAATTCCAGAAAAACTAGGTTTCTATCCGGCCAGACGGTTTTACTTATGGAATTTCTATTTCTCTATGAATATTGGCTATTAAAAGATATGTGTATTAAACGGATTTTATTCCTTTGAGGATTACATACTTTGAAATAAATTTTCGTATTTGTAGCCATTACGAATATAGAAGAGTCGTATATTACGTTTTATTCATAAGTATTTTAATTTTATACCAATAACAAACAAAAATACGAAATTATATTTTTCTGTCATTTATATCTTTTAACTTAAAAGAGATTGATTTCCGCTTGCACCGATGACTCTTAAATTTTAAGTGAGAAATTAAATGCCAGCGCAGCAATTGAACGTTAGATATGTGACCGGTTGTCGTTCTGTCAGCCTGGGTTCGACTCCGATTGACGTCCAATTTGACAAGTAAACACCGATCTTTCTCACTTGACCCTTATAGTGTGAATGTGTATGAATCAAATGGTACTGGTAGTGATGGAAACTTTATTACCAGCAGATCTCAAACAGTTTTGTGTACAAGGCAATAACATCACATAATACATCATAGACTTGCCATGGTCACAGTATAAAGAATATGCAATAGCGACACTTCGCTGATTTTCGTTCAAACCTGTTCGGGTTGAAGGGGGAATAATGAGGAGCGGGATTTTGAATCAGATTTAAATAATATATTACGTACAGATTCATGGTATTTGTAATAATTATCATGTATTTGTTAGAATTTTATAAAAAATATATATTTTAATATTATATACAGGTTTCGGAAGTAAGTTCATTCTATCATAAATTTAAAATAAAAATACATTGTCCGGTACAATATGTAACAAATAGCTTTATTTATTATAAATATGAACAATAACAAAAATCGTGTGTACAACACGTAGGAGAAGTATATTTTTCCTTATTTGCAAAAATAACTATTTTTATAATATATTATCTTGTGATAAAAATATATTTTTTTAAATAAAAGAGTTTACTTCTTACTTGTTTTCACATACACCTAAAGTGAGCAAAAATTACAGAAGAACGAAAACGTATAACATTGATGATTTGGAAGCAAATATATACTTGGTTATTGTTTATATTTATTACTTTAATACGAGTATTTTTGTAATATGTAATATTTATAATAATTATTTTTTGGTTAGTACATGGATTTGATGTATAAAACTTATTTACATATTTGTTACTTGTTTATTATTTAAATATTTATTACTTTAATACAATTTTTTTAAAACAATATTTTTATTTATCTTGTGTTTAGACTAAGAATGGATTTATTATTACTTTAATACTAGTATTTCGAATCGAAGCGAAGTCCATGAATTTTTCACAATTCTTTCTTTGTTTAAATAAATTTCTCCTTGATCCTAAAGCCCATTTCTACGATTTTTATTTATTTACTTATTTATATAACTATTCTTCTGTTATGTATGAATACTTGTCGTTCGTCGTTCGATTTTAATGAAGCAGGAACATTATACAGAATGAAATTCAATTCTCTGGCTTAATTAATCAACAAGTTATCTGACAAGTTACAAGTCTCCAATACCTATCTCCCATCTTCTAATTACTTTTTTCTTTTTGTTACAGACCTGAAACGAGAAGCAACAATATGCCACATGCTGAAACATCCTCACATAGTGGAACTCCTGGAGACGTACTCCTCGGAGGGGATGCTGTACATGGTGTTCGAGTTGTGAGTATTGGGCAGCGGCGCTATGGTCCAACAGGTCTCACTCTGCTTGTAGTATGTATCTGTTTGATTACAGTATGGACGGCTCGGATTTGTGCTTCGAAATCGTGAGGAGGGCTAGTGCTGGATTCGTCTACAGCGAGGCGGTAGCAAGGTGAGAAGTGTTTTTAATGTATACATCAGCGTTTCTTAACCTTTTCTAAACCGTGGACCCTTTGGGGTTAACATTTGAGATAACGGACTCCTTCGAAATTAAACCTTTAGAAATACTAGTAAAGTGCGGAAAGAGAATTTTTTAAACTTAAGTAGCCGCCCTCGGTCAACGAGTGAGTTGAGGCAGCGTGCTTTTCCAGCACTCGAAGGGACTATCACCGCTCTGTTCTTGGGGTTGTGGGTTTGATTCCCACCAGGGGCTTGGATGTTTGTGACTGTCCTTTCAGCATCTCATCTCCATCAACGCAACGCAAAATAAAACTGACTCCCATCAATATCAATTAAAATACTTTGCAATAAGTTAAATACAAGAAAGAATTATTAAGTTTAATAGAAGAATGAAAAGGGAAATTATTAAAAAATAACAGTTTTACTTATCAAGGGCCGGTTGTTTCATCTATAGTTAAACAATCGGTTAAAATTTATTCTATTGATAACCTCAATTTGCGTTGTTCCACTTGCAGTTAAAAGTTATCAGTAAGATAAATTGTCGTTAACGGCAAGATAACTAACCCTTCAGTCAAACTACTAGTTAAGAGTTTATCCAAAGAATATTGTATCGAGTGGAAACGAATGAAAACCCAAAGTAAAGAGAAAAATGGAACGTTTGTGTTGTTTTTATGATACAACCAGTTTCTTAGATATTAATTATTATTAAAATAAATCAGTACAACGGTGTTGATGAAGAATTGGATTTTACTTTTGATAATATCAATACAGTACGAAACGCAGATTCTATCCATAACTAAAATTGAAATAATTTTTAACTGATTCCAGATGATGTATTTTTTTCCAAGAGACGCAATATTTTTATTATATTATTTTTTGTATTTTTCGACTAATTTAATTAGATCTTTCCGCGGTGGTAAAATGAACTGCTCTGTCTCCCTTTTTATTATTTTTACTCATTTTTGCAAAATATATTGATACCTCTTCTAAACTTTCAAACTACAACTGCACACTGCACCAAAACACAGAAAAGCGAAAAAGATAACCAAACTTTTTTTATTTTTATTTTTGAAAAGAAAGCTCTTCAACTACAAGGTTATTAGTGCTGTAGTATACAATTTGTTATTACATGTTGTTTTTTGTGTTGTGATTCATTTGATTAAATTTTATTGTACAAAGCCGTGTCTTGGAGATATTTTAGTATTTTTTCTTCTTTGTCCGGGTTGTTCTGCAGGGCTTCTTCTATGTTGTTTGGGATGTTGTTATTTCGCCTTTGTTCATTGTAGTTTCTGCATTGCGTTATTATATGTTCGACTGTTAGAGGGCTGTTACAGTCTGTACATCTTGGTGGGTTTGATTTGTCCATTAGGTAGCCGTGTGTTAGTGCAGTGTGTCCAATTCTTAGCCTAGTTATTATTATTTGTTCTTTTCTACTTTTATTTATTGTCCATCTTTTTGTGTCATTCTTTATTTTTCTTAGTTTATTATTTGTTGTGTGAACCCAGTCTTCTGTATGTTTTGTGTTGATTTTGTTTTTTACTATGGACTTGATATCTTCAGATGGTTGTTTTATTTGTATTATGTTCCCCTCTATGGCTTTTTTGGCTGCTTGGTCTGCCTTCTCATTTCCCTCTATTCCGGTGTGCGAGGGTATCCAGAGCAGTGTGACATTTTTTCCTTCTATTATCGATTTGTGTAAGTTTTCTTGTATTTGTGTGATCATATTGTCTGTGGTATATTTGTTTTCTAAATTTTGTAGTGTACTTCTGGAGTCTGTACAGATGACATAATGTTTATCAGGGGAAGAGAGAATTTTTTCGCTTGCTTTCAATATCGCAAATTTTTCTGCCGTGTATGATGACGATGATGATGGGAGGTGGAACGCCTGTTGCTCTGTTTCAGTTACCACTGCGGCTGTTGTGTTGTTGTTTTGTTTTGAGCCATCTGTGTATAGGAATTTGTGCATCGTTTTATTTTGTTTAAATTCTTTGTATAGTTGTTGGTATATTTCATGTGGTGTATCTTGTTTTGTGTGTTTACTGAGGGATGTATCTATTGTTGGGGAGAGAAGTTCCCACGGCGGTATGTTGTATTTTATTTCTTCTATTTCCGGGATTTCTATGTTGAGTGATTGGAGTAGGGATGATATCTTTTTTTGAAGTGATGTTGTGTTACGAGGTGTGGGTCCTTGGTTTGTTGTTTGGAATATGTATTGGTGCGTAGGATTTGAAGGATTTTTTGCTAGGCGGATAAACCAAACTTTTATCAAAATTGTGACAGCTAAGTTGCCAACTTTTCAAAACTAATTCTACCCTAGCACAATTTTAATCCGTTTGTTAGCTATCTGCCAGCCGGAGAATAAAAAATCATGGAGCAACTCAAAAATCTTATTCTCTGGTTAAGACGGTAGAATATTTATCTAATAAATAGTAAACTGTTACTTTATCTGAACTTGGAACAACCGGGCCTAAAATTTGAGATTTATTTAACAAAGACAGGACTACTGGAGGAATAACATAAATGTGGAATACGAGCAGTTCACAAAAAAATGAGTTGGAACCTTGATGCTATATCTCATTAATAAACTTGCTAATATCAAATTTAATGGTATCGTTGTAGTTTGAGATAACAATCGACATTTTTCAATCTATTCCTATATTTGTTTTTCGTATGAACTAGTGCAGAAAAAGCTTCTTCGTCAAAAGTCTTCTCCAATATTTGCATCACTTCATTGCAAGTTTTACCATTTTTAACACAAAATGTAATACAGATTCATGTTCCGTCATTTTCAAATAAATAAAATCGCCGACAGTGTCAAAACGCTTGTATGTGATTGTTGAATACAAACTAAGCGTACAGTATAAATGAAACCTTACATATACTTCTCATACGAACTTATGCATCAACCTAATTTACATGATAAAAAATCTGGTGTGGCCAACACAATACCTCCCACCACGTACTGCTCGAGTTACAAAAAAGATTAAGCTAATCTTTATTTTTGAGACCCCTTGGGGTCTCATAGCCGCGTGCCTGAGTGTCAGGTCGCGAATCTGGGGAACCGGGTTCAATCTCGACCAACGCCAAATATTTCCAATTTTAAATGGCACAAAATTGACCCCTGTGGTGCACTCTCCACGCCAGCAATGAGTGCCCGTGAGGTGACGCCTGGTAAGCGCCCACATGGTGCAAATATTTCATCATTACCGATATCTGTGTACAAAGCAGATTGTCACACCCAGCAATGGGTAATAAGCTGTGATGATATATTTATTTATTTATTTATTTATTTATTTATTTATTTATTTATTTATTTATTTATTTATTTATTTATTTATTTATTTATTTATTTATTTATTTATTTATTTATTTATTTATTTATTTATTTATTTATTTATTTATTTATTTATTTTTTTATTTTTTTTTTGGATTAGCGAATTTTATTCTAATTTTGGCAGTTTATTTTTTAAAATATAGTCTAATCTAATCCAAGTAACTACATTTTTGATAATAAAATGATTAAATTTTAAATAGGTACCTGGATAAAATAGAATTCACTAATCCAAAAATGAGAATTAGCTTAAACGTTTTGGTGAATCGTTAATTTTTAATAATCTAAATACATACCTACATATTTACATATGCTGGAAACTGTATTTATTTCCTTTCCTATTGTTCTGTTTACATTTTTCTTTTTAAAACGTTACTATTATTAATTTGAAATGATTAGTTCTTTGACAGTGACATTTATCTGTCAGTTTCATACATTTGAATAACTGCCAAGGAGTATTGTTTGTTTAAAGCGTAGGATCCGGGATTTAAATTATTGATAAATTTATGAATTTATCCATAAAATATGTAGAAAAAGTATTAATGCAAATCTGTAGAAAATTCAATAATCTTTAATTTTTACCTGTCGCTAAGAAAGGTATTGGATTCATGCTAAAAATCGCATATCCAGATTTTAGTGAATAAGCACGCGTGTGTGTGTGTGTGTGTGTGTGTGTGTGTGTGCGTGCGTGCGTGAGTGCGTGCGTGCGTGCGTGTGTGTGTGCGTGCGAGCGTGCGTGCGTGCGTGCGTGCATGCGTGTGTGTGTAACAAAGAATATAAAAGGAATTTGCGAAAAAATGACGAATATAAAGAAAAAGAAAAGGAAAGTAGAAAAAGAAAATATCAGGATATTGAATATAAAGTGAATGTATGTATTTTACATAATTTATATTAAAATATCCCACAGATTTTGCAAATATATGTGAGAATTATTTTGTAGTCAGACATGAATATATGTACATGTATTTAAAAATATTTTTCGTTTAATGCGTACAACCAGGTAAAATATCTAGCGAGAGGTTTTGTGTTGGCGACATCAGATTTTTTCACTTCGCACTCCATTTTCTTTTGACAATAATTTACACAATTTTTGCACAAATTTGCAAATTCAAAGATTATACAATTAGACAATAGTAGAACATTAAAACAACGTTGACATAATGTTTTCGAAGGTACTCTGGCCCTAGAAACCAAAACCATTACGAACTTATGCATCAACCTAATTTACATGATAAAAAATGATCCCTATTGAAAACGAATAATACGAGAAATTCAAATATTCATGTTACTTGTTGATCAAACTACGTACCTACTGAGTTTCAATTTATTCTATTACTAACATTTCCCACACTTTACTTCATTTCTGAATTACACGTGTACTTATGTTATTTACGAATACGGGTAGGAAAGTTTTTTTTTGTAATCTCTAAATTATTTTACGTTTTACTGTAAACTAGTTGTTGTATATTAAGTATTTTCCTTCTCTATTTTCTTCCTTGTATGTCGTTCCTATTTCTTACTAATTGCTTAAAGTTTTCTCATTATAAAATCTTAGCAAAACTTACAGAGAATATAATAATCAAGTCATAACGAAGGTAATACTTCGTATGAAAACTTAGTCGCGCAAGAAGTTGCAACATAGGGAGATTTTTGCCAACTATTGTAAAGTTCAGTTCCTAAACAATAATACTTTACAAATGACTGCTACTTTGTCAAAGATTAAAGCGCCATCTGATATGGTAACAGAAGAAAGGCCAATTGAGTTTAATCTGATTAAGGAAGACTTGAATGCGATCTGTTTTTCGGAGCTAATTTCCTAACACAATTAAAGAGTTTTTAAATACTTCAGTAAAGGAAATTAAAGAAAGAAACGGATTCTTTTTTCGGAGATTAACACTTTTCTTTTTAAAGAAACAAATCAACTACACCAGATTTGTATTTAAATTTCCTACAAATAATTATAGAGACGAGCTTTAATTATTGATTTACAAATACTGCTATATCAGAAAGGTAAGCATTAGCTGTAGTTCCTCTGCAACAACTGAAGCTAGTTTTATGAATTATTATGAGGTCTTGCAAGAATTGATTTTCTTACTTTCTAGAACTAGCAGTTTGCTTTTATTCGAAGAGTACGGTAATGACGATTTACGAGCATTTATGCCAATGAGAGTACTTACCACACTGAACTTCATCCGGTCATTTACCGTAGGGGAGACCGGTGTCAATTGTTACAAAATTAAAATTTTTATTTTTCACGAGTTAACGTTACATTTCGAAATTTTGAAATTACCTATATGAGAACCTACCCACCTTAGTGAATAATATTTTGAATTTTAAACTTTTGAAAATGTGACAAATATAAAAGTATAAGGCTTTTTAGTCAGGCATTACAAATGTTAGAATTGACACCTAACTGGTGTCAATAATAACAGGGCCATTGTTAATTGTAACAAATTTTAACAGTGATAAAAGAATAAATAATTGAAAAAATAAACATTTATTTATTACCTCAGAATATACAAAATTCAGATGACTCAACTAAAAGCAAACAAAATATATATTCTGTTGGTGATATGGACCATTTTGACCAATGCCTTTAGTCGCTAACGAAATTGCAGTTTAGGTAAACAAAATAGGTCTTTCTTCGTACAATTTAACTTGCCAGGTGTCCAGATTTTACATTTTCGCCACTGCAACTAATCTCCTGTGCTCAAAAAATATGGGCCAATACATACCAGAGAGTTTCCTCATCGGAGCCATCTGAAGAGTAATCTGCGTCTGTTACTTTCGGAACTATTTTTCGTTTTTTTGCTCTTCTTCTTTTATGTTTTCGATAGCAGTGGTTTTTTCTTGTAATTTTTATCATGATCAATACTGTACTTAATTATTAAACATGTTACAATCGACACCGTGGCATGTGTTACAACTGACACCTTAACTTGCAATATTTCCGAGCAGAGCACTTATAGTGTTTTAGAAAAATGTGTGTCAATCCCTGTATTTACTTTTTTGTCGATTCACAGACATTCGTCAGAAACAGACGCCATATTTGCGCGTATTTATTTACATTAAATACCAAAGAGCTATGACTCTTTCTGCTTTACTCTGCAAGCGCGTTTTAATCTACTTCGAAAAGATGGCCCTGTTACCTACCCTTATTACATTTGACACCTGTTACAATTGACACCGGTCTCCCCTACTTAACCACGCGATATAAATATTATTTGTCATGATCTTGCACGATTTTTTTCTTTTTTCAGTGACTTAGTGTAATTAAGTTCTAAGATTTACCAATTAAAAAGCAGCTGATTTGGGGATTGGCTCAAAGTTTCTATTTTTAGGGCCTATCTACTCTGTTTTCACCAAAACAACCAAAAAGCATTAAAGTTTCGCCGCATCATTTAAATAAAGGTAGTTTTTCCTTCTTTACTAGTAGGTGTTCAGAAGATATTAGAAATTTATTTTGGGATAAAATATCGTGTAAAATTGTAAAAAGTTTTTTTTTTTGGACTAGTAAATTGGGGTTTCGACTTTTCTACACCAGAAAAATTAGAATATACAGAAATGCAGTCAGAATAGGTGGTATTTTACCTTACCGGTAGAGCAAAACTTAATAGATACCCGTGCGCCGTGAAACTGTCATTCGCTTGGCATTTTTGGTTATATTTACCAATTAAATTTTGACAGTTCTATGTTCTTCTCGCATTTATTTAAAAAGCTGATTCCACCAAGTGAATACTAAATAAAGATGGGTGTATATATCTACATCGTTTCATATTCGTTCTCATTGGTGAAGTTTGTGACGTCAAACTAAATCATAAACCTAAAGTTTGGACCTTGCAATGTTTGGCTTTATGATTTGGATTTAGAGACACTAAATTCTGAAGTGTGAATGGAGTCATAACATAATAAGCGGCCAGTCTTTAAATCTAAAATATAAACCATAAATCTAAACCTAATTTTCATATACACATACTACAACTTCAAAAATTATAATTTTTCGTATTCTTCTTTGTTACATCCATATGAAGAGCTGATTAGATTTTGGTTACAATTGGTAAACCGGAAGTACCATCATTTGAAGATTTTAACAGTTTTTCTTGAAAAAACTATGTTAAATATAATTTTTTCCCATTTAATGTTATTATAAATATTAAAGAATATTTTATTCTCTATACGATTTGACTACATTTTATGCTTAATATTAAATGGATAGAGTTAAAAAATTATAAAGAAATTAAATTTCATAAAGTAGCCATAGCTATGAAAACAGCTACTATATTAAGAAAATGATTAAAAGATGTCAGTGTCAAGTGAAATTGACATAGTGTGTGTGTCTTATAATTTTACTGGAAATATAGGATCTGTTGCTATAAATTTTATATATGAAATTTGCATAAAATACATGCAACTGCCGGAAGGTAATGTATAAGAAATAGAATCTTTAGCAAGGAACTTTCTGTATGAAATTTGTACAAAATACATAGAACTGACGGAAGGTAATGTGCTGGCCACATCAGATTTTTTATTTTTTGACGAACATCGACGTTTCGTAGCCTACTGCTTGAGGGTACATCAAAATAAATAACATTATTTAATATATCCTCAAACATCTATTTTTCATTTTAAAAATTAATTATGTCCATCCTGAAGAGCAGTAGGAGTATCATTTCTACCAGTCGCTTATTATTTTTTCAATTTATTTTCAGAAATAAGAAATTGATCTAGTACTACTCTATTAAAAATAGGAGGACGTCTAGCAAACAAAAAATAAAGAAAAAATGAAAAAAATATTTTTACTAGCCTTAACATAATAGCAAAAAGACAAATGAAGAATTCACTGATTCACAGAGTGAAAATGGCTGAAGTGTGCCGCTCCATATGATTTTGACATATGCCGCTTACTTCGTATGACAGAATTACTATTTTCATGGGCGTACCTTTCAAATTTTGTTAGCTGTCATAAAAATAACAATATGAACTGTCTTCCCAACGAAAATGTACTTCCAGAAGAAGTTTCTCACGCTATTAAAAGCCATAATGAAAAGAAATTACTTACAGATTTTTCACGAAGGTATGTGAAACAAATATCAAATGAATCAACGTATGACAATGATATTAATAAATATCATGCTCTTGTCATATGATTATCACCATCTGTTGTGTGAAATACAGTTTTAATAATTTATGGAAAATTGAAATATAATTTTAACATTATTTTGGAATAAAAGTTGTCACGTGACCTTCAGCCATTTTTAATCACTCAGTATCTTAGTTGGTAGAGCATCCTACTAGACCAAGGAAATCCATAAATTTCTCATAAAAATCTTTCAATCGGAGTCGAAAAACAATAAAACACACACGCACACACACATGTATAATACCTTACCATGCATACAGTCATATCGTAAAATGTAAAATTTTGTTCTAGGGACCTTAAAAAGTACTTCATTTTCTATTTTTTTTTACCAAAGACAATACCTTCCTTGCCTAGCAGATATAGGATAATAAATAAATAAATAAATAAATAATAAAAATAAGAATGCAGAAGGATATATTCGTATATTTTTGAGAGTTCCTATGAAGCCAATAGGGGATTCCACCATTTTTTTTTATATAATTTCATCTGAACATATAAGCAAAACTAAGACTGTCGGTGAAAAAATTCCTATTAATAAGCGAGTTATAGTCCCCCGAAATTTAAAAATATAGATGTGACGTCACGAATATAAATTTATATCTCAAACTGTTTTCTTCATGGACCTAAATGTTCTTGAAATATATGCTATTTCTGAATTATATTTATAAAAATAAATGAATATTATAATACTGTACAAGTCTACATGATTTATAATTGGAAGTGTATTTAAATTATTAAGTTTAATGCAAAACATTTATATTCGAATAAAAACTGTTTGAGAATTGCAATACAGAACTGATAGCCACGCCTTCATTATTTTAATTTCTCTATTTCATTGGTAGTAGGCTCCTCCCCTAACTTGGTATTCGTTATATATTTATAGGCCCCTTATTTCCGACAAAATTAAATTATATCGTTTTATTTCTTTATTAATATTCATTATTAAGCATATACTTTCAGTATTTTTTCTAATTTCTCTTAATTCAATTGCGCTGTAGTCCCCTATTGACGGCGTACTTACTGTATTCCTAATCGGTTACCCATCTGGATAGATACTACCCACATTCACTCTTGCTTGATTCTGTAGACCATATACTAGTCCATTTATTTACGTTTATAAGGTTATTGGAAAAAAATATTATATACTTTTCAGAATATACAATATATTGTCTACTACATTACACTTACAATTTCAAAGTTCTTTAACTCTTAAACCAGAGAATGTTGTAATGCTCAGACGAAACTAATTTATCATTTTGAGTCGCACTGAATTCCAACAAAATTGTAGTACAATAAGAACAGAATCTGACATTTGAAAAATATACTACGTGTAGTCTTTCATAAAAAGTTAATTTGTTTAGTTTATATAAAATTTTCATGAGTTTCATAAAAGTAGATGTCTGGAATTGTGATGTGTGTCAAGAAACAAAAAGATTAGCACAAATGAAAATTTGTGGGGGCGTAAAAACCTTCCTGTAAAATGAAAGATGATCTATAAAAAAACTTTATGAATATGAATGTCGCAAAACATGTAGGGATGTAAATGCAAACGCGACATAATACGTGCCAGCACATAAGTTTTTGCGGAAATTACAACTTGTGCTGCAGTATTTTAATTAGGAGACCACGATCAGAATCGGGACAAGGATATTCATTATTTTTACATAATTTCATTCTTTAAATATCGCAATAAAATCTAATTTAAATATTTGTGAATAGTAACTTAAAACACTTTTCTATTAATTTGGTATTATATAAATTGGTATATGTTCTGCTTTTCACACAATTTTTCTATTCACAATAATTTTATAGTTAATTTTAATTAATTATATAGCAATATATTTTCGAACGAAGCATCCTATACTCTGTTCGCTGAAACGAGCGAATGTGGAACTAAGTCTTGAATAGAGATGTCATTCTATTGTTCAAAAGATAATAATAATATTAATAATAATAATAATAATAATCAGATATTATGAAATTTACTTTTGAATAAAAGTTTATTACTCTTTGTGACAACCGCTTAAAAATGTTACTTAAAAGTTCTTTTTTCCGATTGATATTAAAAGTGCGATTTTTTTGACAGCTAACGGACTGTAAAATATCACTTTTAATGTCTAGGGAGTAAATAGTTATTTATGCAACAAGTGTGTAAAGTAGTACTTTTTTTGTCGAGTGCGATGTAGCCGAATGCGGAAATTTTTCCTACAATCGAAATGTTAGTAATGTTTCTACTGAGTGTAGAGGCATCCAGCATCATCAAATACTGTTAGTGCTCTTTCTCATAATACTGTACAACATGTAACTTAAACACTTGGAAGAATCTCAGGCAGAAGTGGATTAGTCTTTTATAAATGTATAAATTCTATAATTAATATTAATATTAAAAATTAGATTAGGTTAGAATGCATGTCAAAAAAATGTTAATGTTCTTAAAAATTATATTAAAACTCAATCTTTTAAAAACATGTTATTACACTTGGTTCATGATATACCAGAAGAGTGGAGAACGGGAATTGTTGTGCCCTTACATAAAAGTGGAGACAATAAAAACTGTTCTAATTATAGAGGAATAACATTTTTATGTACAGCATTAAAGATCTATGAAAGTATCCTTGAAAGAAAACTTAGAATACAAGTCGAAGCACAAATATCCAACGTACAAAGTGGGTTCAGACCACAACACAGTATACAAGACCATTTATTTACAGTCCAACAAGTTTTTGAAAAAAAGTTAGCAAAAAATCAAGATATTTATGTCTGTTTCCTCGACATGAAAAAGGCCTTTGACTCAGTATATAGAAACAGAATATGGGAAAGTTTACGAAGTAAACATATAGACGAAAAATTAATAAGAGCGATAAAAAGTACCTACAAAGAAACTTTAAACCAAGTTAGAACATGTAATAGGCTTTCGGAAAAATTCTCGACAACATCTGGGGTCAGACAAGGCAGTATTTTAAGCCCGCCCTTATTGTTATGGATGATGTAATCAAGCAGTGCCAGAAGGAAATGCGGAAATTCTTGATAGGATATAGAAATCTTCAACCGCTATATCTAGAAGCATGTGCCTTTGCGGATGATATTCTTTTGTTTGCAAATTCTCAGAAACATTTAGAGGAAAACCTAAATGTATGGAGCAGATTACTAGCCGAACAAAACCTTTTTCTGAACACGGAGAAAACGAAAGTAATGCTTGTCAGTAACACGAAAAAGGAGGTAACAATAAATATAGGAGAACAACATATTGAACAAGTAGATTCATACAAATATCTGGGAAATATCGTAAATAGTAAAGGGACTAATATTAATATTAAAAATTAGATTAGGTTAGAATGCATGTCAAAAAAATGTTAATGTTCTTAAAAATTATATGAAAATTCAATCTTTTAAAAACATGTTATTACACTTGTTTCATTTACAGTGTACATTAATATTTCTTAATTTTTTTTATTACTTTCATTATTATTTACTGCTTAATTATCTTCTTGACATGTACTTTTTACTACAACCGAAATGTTAGTGATTTTATCTCATAAAACTGTACAAAATGTAACGTAAACTAGTGTATTAGTTTTCTATAATTGTAAATTTAATATTAAAATTAAAAATTAGGTCAGATTAGAACTCATATCAAAAAAATCCGATGTGGCCAACACAATACCTCCCGCTATTTAGTTTTTATTAATTTAAATATACCTACTTACATATTTAGTTATGCTGGAAACTGTATTAAGATCCATTCTATATAACTATGGATCCATTTACTATTTTCTTTTTAAAACGTTATTAATTTGAAATGATTAGTTCTTTGACAGTGACATTTATCTGTAAGATACATACATTTGTGATATGAACTGTGTAACCAATTTAAATTAAATATAATTTTATAAATTTATCCATAAAATATATAGAAAAAAGTATTTATGCAAATCTGTAGAAAATTTAGTAATCTTTCATTTTTATAATAACACAAATCTCGAAAAAAATAACATTTGAAGGTATTTATCGAAGAAAAACTATTTTGAGCGAAAAGTAAAGTACCATTTCCGGTTATCTGATTTACACTAAAATCTAATGGCTTCTTCCCATATTAGAATAAGGTAGAAATACAAGGTTAAAAATTTTCCGAATGATAGTACTTGAGTTAGAGTGGAGGATTTGCACACACACACATACATACAGGCATCATCGTGAAAATGTTAAAATTGGATTTTAGTGACCTTAAAACGTGGTCATTTATCAAAATCTCGATATTTTTAGCACGATCCCTATACCTCCCTTATCAAGGGTAGCGGGAGGTAAAAATATTAGTTTTAAAAAGGTAGATTAGAACTCAATCTCTTAAAAAAATTGTTTCAGTTGCAGTGTCCATTAATATTTTTAAATAAATTTTATTACTTTCATTATTATTTACTAGGGATCGACCGATATCGGTATCGGTATATCGGCCATATCAGTCTCCTTAGCCGATATCGGTATCGGCCGATATGTAAACCGCGATATCGGCCTAAAAGAATATAAATTGCTTAATATTTCAGTTGCTAAGGATTTTTAAAGAAAATTAAAACAGAAATACTAAATAAAAAACAAATCAAGTTTACTCTTATTCAAAATTTAGCAAAAAAGTCATTAAAAATGTAGAAGTACAGTTACACACTAAGTTAAACAAATTAAGTTTTGGCAAGTTGTAATGTAACAAAATTAAGCTTTCTGCTCTTTCCGGAGTTAGACGATTTCTTGCGCTTTCATAATCATTCCAACTGAAGAAAATAGCTGTTCACTAGCAACACTACTTGGCGGTGGTGCTAAATATATTATTGAAACTTTGTACATCAATGGAAAAATGTCTTTTTTGCATTTGCTCTGCATTTTTTTTTATTACTTATAGTTAATGCGTGTAACGGTAACAATATATCATTATAAATCACTTTTACCTCATTTATACAGCAAAAATTTACAAGATTTTATGGCCGATATGTCGGTATCGGCCAATATCGGATATGAGTATATCGGTATCGACCGATATCGGTATCGGCCACAAAAAATCATATCGGTCGATCCCTATTATTTACTACCTAATTATCTATTTGACAAGTAAATTAACCGAATTTTAATGTTGCTTAGCAACGCTTATTTACTGTTCAACCTGTAAAGAGTCGTGAAAAATACATTTCACGCACGGTTGTAGGAAAAATATTACCTAGCAACCGCTACAAACGCATGGCAACATAATTTGACGGCGATTACTTTCAAAATAGGTATTAAAAATAATCACTAAATTGATATTACTTTTCAATCGGCAAAAAAATAATGTGTTCAACACGGCAGTAAACACGGATTTACAGCTTCGACAGTATTCAAATGAAAGCTCCTGTTGTAAATCTGGTATTTTAATGCCTAGTTAAAGAAACTATTTTAGTCTTATCTGATTTACTGGCCTCGGCTTTCCGCCGTATTAGGGCAATGCAGTAAGGTACATATACACATTAAGGCCCTTGTGTTTTTTGTCCACATTTCATTGCTTAGGGGTTTTAGTCGCGACGATATTATCATCCCCAAAACTTGTACTTTGTTTCCTTCTTGTTGTTCAATATGTTGTATAATGGACCCTCAGCGCGAAATAAAGTCAAATTAATGCTTATTTATAGATATAATCCACATTTTTCCTTTTAGAAAAGTTTAAATTAAAATTTAAGTCAGTGTAAAGTTCTTGAATAAAGGAATGTAGTTTCGGAATGAGGACTGAAGTGTTTTAAACGCAGTTAACTGCTTCACAAACAGATATGAGCGCATTTAAGGCGATAATCCAATATAATCGCTCCCAAAAGAGGTTTGTAATCTTTGATGAAAAGTTATTTCCCACTAACAAAAGATCACTTTACTTTATATGCCAAAGAGATTTAAATCAAATTTAAAATTAGAATAGTTTATTGAGAGTGCTTTCAAATAGTTTTGTAACCACAAACGATCAAAGAGAGTGCACGATATTCTACTTTAGTGTAAAATTATGGGAAAAACATATTACTGTGTATGGAAATAACAGAATAATCCTTTTAACATTTTTAGAAATTTTCTACATGATTGTATCGTAAATCTAAAACTGGAAGGCGACCGAAGATGAGTTTTTAGTTAATTGTTAATTTTACAAATTTGAAAGAAAATTATTTTAAATTTCATGTTACTATCCGTAATTGAACAGAAAAATTTTCAGTCTTTATTTTTTTAAAAATTCTTTCAACATAAAACTTATTTTCTCGCCTATCACACTTTTGACAAATGTAGTAATGTTTCTTTATTTAACTTATTGTTAGTGTGCTTATGGCCAGTTGTGCCACTTAGGGCCGGTTGTACAATTACAGTTTAAACTGCAGCTTAAATTATCGACTGTTTAAAGTTAAACTAAGTTTACCTGTAGTTTAAACGGCTGATCACGAGCGTTTAACGAAAATGCTGTGGTTTAAACTAAGTATAAACAGTAAACCGTTGATGAACAACAAGACGTTTGCGCGTTACCATGGTTTTGCAATAACCATAGTTTAAACTGTGATTGTACAACCGGCCCTTATAGTTAAATTGTTAACCGTTGGTTAAACTGACAATCGGGTCTATTCTGTAATTTAATGGTTCATTTTTTAAAACTGATTAAAAAATTTAAACTATCAAGTAGATATATAACAAAAAAATGTTTTCTTAATTGTCAGATCAATAGCAGTTGGATATAAATTTTAACCAATTGTTAAAAATTAACCATTTTATGACAGAATAGGCCCGATTATCGTATCGAAACGACATGTCGAATAAGTTGTTAAATATTACTGTAAAATTTCGATACGCACTTTTTTGTTAACCTATAGTTAAAATATTTTCGTAATACCATACTGTTAATATGATTTCATAGAACTAAATACGTAATAGTTAATGGGTCTATAACGGCCGCCGGCCGTTATTACAACAGACACCACGCATGAACGAAAAACAAAGGTGAAAAAGTGTCTATAACGGCCGGTATCCGGTATAATAACGGCTGGCGGCTGTTAAGAAGAAAATTACGGTATCGTGAAGAGCTTTATGTTATTACGAAAAATTTTGAACGCCGCTCGGCCGATATACATATAATGCTGATTATAAACTTCGACTGTCGCATTTGCTTCATATCGGCCTAATGACGTTAATAACTATAACTATAAACTGTGCAACTTGCCATTAGTAATTCCAAATTCTAAATACCAATAGAATTTTTTTTCGTTTTTTCACAACATTTCTTAATTAGTTGCTAAAGATTTAATTTTTTAATTATAAAAAAAGGAATCTTTATTTGCATCCGATGAAATGAAAATTGTTCCTTAACTTTATTTTTAGACGGGTGGTCAAGTATCAGAAATGATCCAATAATTGTCACTAGTTTCCATCTTTATGAACTTATACATACTGGGTTTTTCACGGTTTTTTAAAGTTGTTTTTTTCCGAAAAAACTCACTGGCTATTTTTGAGCTGGGTTTTTTCATAATCGCATATTTGTTATCTGTACAAGCGAGTGCAATCTCGTTTGGAGCCGCATGCTTATGTACTGACGCATCAGACTTCGGCAAGAGAGATCCTAAGTGATTAATGCTGACTTTATTAAAACTCATCTCTTTACGTCTCGCCTAAGTTGAATTGCGTCTCTTTATATTTCGTCACATTTCTCAATGTTACAAAACTCTGTATAATATAAATTCTTCTCAAAATTAACAGAAAACCTAGGTAAATAAAAAAAATGTTTGGTTAGGGTAGGTATTAGTGAAAGAAAGTTATTTTTTCTTATTTAGCCTAATGTTTTTTTAATAAATACTTACATAAATAATTTACGCGTAACAATAAACTGATTTAATTTAAAAAATAAATTTGATTTAAATCTGAAAATTAATAAAGATGCAATCACAACATAAGTTTAAGCTTCAGACAAGTTAAGTGGATTACATCTTTCGCGCTACAAGGTGACACTTTATGCCTTCATATGAAGCACATAAAGTGAGCAGTTAAGCTATGTGCTACATATTATTGATAGAACCGATATTCACTTTACCGTAATACGAGTATTATTAGTTCAAGTAGTAAATTTTCTCTAGTATCATCATTTTCCAATGAGAAACTTTGTCAACAAGGAAAGTGATTCTCTCAATCATGTCCCTTATATTTCAGGACTTCAATTACTCCGATAAGTAAAACACTTTATTCCTGTATATGAGGTAGCGTCAAAATGTTCCCGGAATTGGTCAGGGTATAAAAGTTTTGCATTAATTTCCTATGCATTTACACAGTTGTTACACTTTTTGTAAAACTGATCAAAACACTCATGGAAACCTTTTTCTGAAAGTGCCTTTACTTGCCTCGTCGCATTTTCCATAACCTCTACTGCAGCGGTTCTTAATCTTTTAGGATCCGCATACCATCTAAGAATATCAGAATTTTTCCGTACCACCCCTTTATAAAAAATCCCGCATCATAATAATTTTTAATTAAATAAATTAATTGAATAAAAAATATGCTGCAAAATTGAAAAACAAAAAATTTGATGTGGACACCACACGACTTCCTTGTACGCAAGACCAATATGAAGTATGGACTCAATTATAAAATTGCACGTATTTGACGTAATTTTTGTTATTTTTTGTCCTAATCCATAGCAAGCTTTATTACAAAAACTAAAAAGTATATAATTTTTAAATTTACATATCTCGCTTATACAAAGGGCTAATTTAATAATACTTGATGTGCTAGACGCAGAATTTAATTCTCTAAAACTCTTGAAGCATTTATTACTAAAATCAAAATATTCAAGAAAAACTGTTAACAACTTCAGGTAATATATCACTTCCGGTTAGCCTATTTTAACCAAAATCTACTATGTTATTTCCATTGACATAAAAGTCATATAGCAAATTTGAAAAGTTTTGGATTATATTTTAAAATAGAAATTATTAAAGATACAATAAAATACTATAAGACAATCTTACAGAAGACCAAGGGGGACATCCAAATACATATTAAAATATTTTTTTTAAACCAGTGGTTCTCAAGTTACAACACAAAGTTATATATTTTTTTAAATGGAATGCTTTATAATTTTTACACCCATTCAATAGAGTATTTTTTTCTGAATTCAACCATGTATTCATATTATATTCTAACATAACAAAAATACTGAGAAAAAATCAATTCAAATTTATATAAATTTAATTTTTATAATTATTTTTCAGTAGGTTATGTATGAAAAACAATTGAACTTAAATTAAAATGAAACAGATATTGGTTAATATCTTTATAAATAATGGTCTATTTGATTTCCAACGTAAATAATTCAAATTGATAGATAGCAGTTATTTTTTTTTCATACAGAGCCTACTGAAAATTAGCTATAAAAATAAAATTTATTTAAATGTCAATTTAAATTTTCTTAATACTTTTGTTATGGTGGGATATAAAATTATTACATGGTTGAATTGAAAAAGAAATAATCCATCGAATGGGCCTAAAAAATATATATCATCCTATTTTAAAAAATATAATTTTGTGTTGTAATTTGAGAACCACTGATTTACAAATAGTATATTGTGTTATTAGGAGTAAAAGTGATACTTTGTGTGGCGAACATGGAAGTTTGAACGACGAGCGAAGCGAGTCGGACAATTGCATGCGAGGCACACAAAGACACTTTTATTCCGAATGACACATTCTTTTTTTTTTCAAACGCGCTACTTTTCTTTTTATTCGCTAATTGTAAGTAGTTTCTATAGATATTTATTTATTTTATTTCTTAGCTATTTCTACTCCGGCGGCGTAGAAATTAGCTATTTCTACTCCGGCGGCGTAGAAATTTCCAGCGGCGTAGAAATGAAACTTCTGCCTTGTGAGTTATGTCACAAAAATGCCATTTCTACGACGTTTAAAAAAAATTTCTTCAGTATTCGCATGTCCCCCTTAGTCTCCTATAAGATTCTCTTATAGTATTTTATTGTATCTTTAATAATATAGAAATTATTTGAGGTAGCTCGTTTAGCTGTTATACCCTATATATATATATATATATATATATATATATATATATATATATATATATATATATATATATATATATATATATATAGAAGAATTTTTAAATTGAAAAATACATATATTCAAAACGGTCGCCAAGTGACGTCACAGCCCTAACGAGGTTTGTTATTTTTGATTTTGCCGCGCCTTTCTAACTTCCGTTCTGTTGAAGGATATTTTTGCACCGTTATCTTGGAACAAAGATGTTGTAACTGCACTTTATCTATAGTTTGTAAGATCTTTGGCTGTAGACAACGATTCCGGGCACTTTTTGACCCTGCCTCCTATTGTAGAGTTCAACGTCTTTTATCTACAAACGCATCACTTTAATTTTTTTATGTATTTTTTATCTGTAATGAATTCATGAAAAAGCAAAACGAAGCCCTCCTAAATTTTTCTTTGGGATCTGTAAATGCACGAGGGAGATATATGCCCAGTTAATAATAGCATATCAGGCCATAAATTTATCACCAGTAGAGCAGTCTGGATGTGGAGTGTGAAGCCGGCACAAAGCCTGACCAGTGGTCCAGCCCAGGCACAAAGAGAAAGCGTGAATAGAACATTTCTTTATTTACACATATGTGCGGGAATTAATCGTTCTCTCTACACTGATTTCATGATAAACGAGATAAAGTGGAAAAAGAAAGAGTAAAACTCAACACTTACAGGATTAATTTTACAGTTACAACAAAAATAGTTTGTACATTGAAGAGTATTGTATGTACGAGGTTTAATAATAGTAATTAACGTATCAAGGGTGTTATAAGGACAATAACGCCTGAAGTCAACAGTGTACTTTCCGAGGTGTGTACGTTGACCGAAGGCATTATTGTCCGTTTAACTCCAGTGGTACGCTCAACGTTTAACGTCCGACTATAATTTTTATCCCAGTATCAGTATCAATTTCTTGACATTACTATAGCAAGAACTCATAATACGCCCTTGGGTGTTATATGCTATATAACAACCCTGAAAGTACTGTTGTTATGATAATTATAACCAGTCGGACCTTAATAAAATAATGAAAAGTTCCGGTTGGTTCATAATATATTTTTTCTACAGTCTATATACAAAGTAGTCATTTGCGCTCTTTTTTGTCTACGCAAAATGTCACTTTGCCTCTTATGCGCGACAAAGTAGAAAAAACGCTTATATCCAAATTTCTAACTATTCCATGTTGAGAAATGTCACTTGTCTACATTCATAATGGAAAATTTAGTCAGGAACTAATGGCACTGTATTTACACATTTACCACCTTCACAAGTCAATCTGACATATAACTACTCTGTCGGTATATTACATAACCATTGTTGTGACTGATCTAGATCATTTGATCTAAAACATTGATCTAGTTCATTTAGTATGGTTTTTGATCTGATCTAGATCCTTTTATATATACAGATCTTGATCTGGATCTAGATTAGAGATGTTATTTTCGATACGATATATCGATACGGTATCGATACGAATAAAATTATGCCTATATCGATATGAGTATTTCTAAATCGATACGTATCGATATTTTCTTTTTTTACGATTCCAATAATAAATAATAATGTAAATAAATCTTCTGAATTTATTCATTTATTGTATTTACAGTTGTCACGTTGTTCCTGTGTGGTCCTGTACTAACTTCATAGTTGTTGATTTATTATGAATTTTTGCATTGACGTTTGAGAGTTTTACTTGCGACCAACTATAGGGACTATAGGTTTGACCTTAAAGTCGAGTTTAACGTTTAACCTTTAACCCGTATTTGTGATCTCATAATAAGTTCCTTTTATGTTTTATATAATTTATCGTTTTTGTTAGATTAATATATATTTTGGTATTTGGTATATAGATGAGATATAAATATATTATATATATTTACGTATTATAGCCAATACCTAAATTTGTTAAAATTAAAATAATATATTTAATATTGTGTATTAATGCCTTGTTGTTCTTTTTTAAATTCCCCGCAATATCGAATATCGTATCGATACGTTTCTCTTTTACCATCGATATATCGATATCGTATCGATACGCAAAAAAATCCAAAATAACACCTCTAATCTAGATCTAAAAACTATATAATCTATGATCTTAGAAAAGATCAAATATACGGGAATATACGGGAAACATGAATAAACTTGGAGAAGACGAAAATGATTTTTTTTATATACCCAAAAGTTTAGGCCATGTCAAATGAGAAAACAAAAAATACAAAAATTTGAAACCAGAAAATCCAAGAACAAATTAAATAGGGCGGAGTTTAGAATAGGGTCCAGCTTTAAAACTGCTTTTTTTATTGGACTCTATTCTTTTATGTAAAATATCGTATAAAAACATGAAATTAGAACTCGGAAACATGTTTTAATTTTATTAGTTTTTAGGTTGTATTCATGAGAAAAGTGACTTTTTCGCTTGCAATTTTATAAAAAAATACTAACAATAACGATAACCTACCGCACAGAACTCAATTTGACGACACTCGGGTGGTTACATTCTTTTTATATGAATTTAACAGTATTTTTTTTTTCAATAAAAATACCAAAATCACAATAAATATTGCTTTCCGCGACCAAATTTTGGTTTATTTTATTGAATAGAAGGCTAATATACCGATATTTAAACGTATTTTGAATTTGGACCCTATTCTATACTTTAGCAAGTGGGTTGTAATTTATTTAACTCACTTAAAAAATTCAATGGCTTATAATGATTTTCTGCCCGTTTGATATGGCCTGTCTTAATTTATTACATTTCAACAATTCTAATGTTTAAAATTATTATTTTTGTTTCTGTTTGTACTTTATTCGTTAATTCAGCATTAATAAAACTACGTACCTTATACCTATGTATCTAATTTTCTTCCTATGTGTAAGGCACACGGCTAAGTATATTCTTTGTAATGTTAATTTATTGTTTGTATTCCTATTTAATTAATCAGAAATAAAAAGAATTTGAAAATCGTTCCTGTTCTTTTTATGATCTAAGAAAAATTGATCCCAAATTCCTGATCTGATCTGAAAAAAAAAGATTCGGTCGCAGAAATTGACCTATGATCTGATGTAGAACATATTAATTGTAAAGATCTTGTTCTTGGTCTAGATCCTTTATAAATTGATCTGTCACAACACTGTACATAACCAAACAAAATTCCGCACTGCTGTGAAAATAAAATAGGGCATTCATTTACAAAAACGAAAGTATAAAATGCTTAGATTAGATTGAAGCAATAGCTCAAGAAGAATGGAAAATAACGATAAACTAAAATTAAATATAAAATAAATTGTGTAAACAGTTGTGCTGCCACTTGTAAAAGTTTGACGTGAACGCTCCCAGTGGATATACACTTTTTCACTGCACTAGTTTAATGTACTTAATAAATAAAGTTTTGTTTTGGTGGTGGACCCTATTGTGGCAACAACAACCTCTCAATCGACAATCTCCCATTTTGCGCTCTTAATACACAAATAGCTATTTTGTGTGCCGGAGGCGAAATAAGCATTTCGCAGCCGCAATACAGGTTGCAAAAGTAAGTAAACAATCACTTTGACACTTCAGAATTGACATGTTTTGCTTATCAAATGTCAATGCGATAGCCACCTTGAAAGCCAACTTTCCATTTGCAATGCAACTGTTTAAAATTAATAAAATTTGTAATTACATAGTTTTTACGGTTGCACAAAAAATATTACGTACACCTTGTCCGCGAAATCTTTTAGTGCCCTCGAGATTGTCCTTTCTCGGCTGCAAGCGGGCTCAGCGAGAATTTTTTTCTCGGTACGATAAAAAGTGATTTCACGGCCTTGGTATACAAATAACTATTATTCATTAATATGAATATTTCTTGATTCAATATATTTCTCGTAGCTCACTGCAGACTATGCGTGTTTTGTATATAGCATCAATAAAATCAAATATAATTTATTTGACAGTTTGGTATTTCCTTGATTAAATAGTGTATACATTTTAACAATGATTATCTGAATTTTTTTTGATAACAATTAAAATTACGTCTACATAAAGGTACCTATTGTATGCCAAAAATGACTCTAATGAAATATTAAATAAGTAATTAGTTTCAAATAATTTATGGAACGTGTTACAAAACATTCAACATTAATACTCGTATGTAGTGAAATTAATTACGCTAATATCACATACCGTGAATTCAAACATAATACAAAACATGGAAAAATTACATGTATTTCATATAACGTAGTCATTGCCAGTCCAACTTTGCAAAATAGATTCTCGGTTGAAACGCTAACATTAGGGAAACTTACCAAATTTCTATGTTTATATAGAGTTTCTCATACTGGTACCACCAGTTTAAAATGTTGACGTTTTCGATGTCTTTAGTAAATTTTGATGTCTTTATTAGTGCTGTAATTAACAGAAAATTGTAATAGTTGAACCGATCTTAGAATTTGAGTACTATTACCAATGCTCAGATTCAGTTAGTAGAAACACGGTTCGAATATTCTGACCCATTAAAAAAAAATTGTTCAGCAATATATGTACAGTAATTTTTTTAAAGATGACCGATCAAGGTCATCATTGTATGAAACAAGATTAAATTCAGCAATGTCATTTATTTAGTTTTTATGAGAGTACATAAAATACTACTGTTATTTTATTATTATAAAAATATATTGTAAGGTGAGAGTATCTACAACATTTGGTTCGCGAGCCACCGACCAGCGCGTGCGAGCCGACGCCTATGAATAGTAGCATTCTAGTAGGTAGAGGAGCCTAGGTAGATGATCGAAAACACACTGTAGCGCGCGATAGGCGGGCGACGTGAAGCGGGCAATTAGGTAAACAAGTGGAGATAAGCGTAATTACCCGCGCATTGTTTTATAGTTCAAGACGTCACGAGCATGTCCTTATAACACCCTTAATAAGTTAGTTACTATAATGATAAAAATGACTTTTTTTAAATACCAACTTAGCTTAATTGAACTAAAAGATGTTTATTTTATTAATTATCAAATGGTCGAAAGTAAATTTGTGGAACAAAGTAATGGATATTTTTTATAATTACCTACGTTCTTTTGACAGTAAATTGGGCCGTGATTTAGGAGTCTGTTTTACTCCAAAACATTTTCGATGTTTAAAAAGAAGTGTCAATTTCACAAAAGGGTGAGCCAGGTAAAACTTAAAAACGACAATAAAACAACAAATAAAGCACAGCATTTACAAAGAAAGCAATCAGAATTGATTTAATATTTGAATTGTGTTTGCGTAAACCGCGTATAGCAACTAATAGAATCTCAAGAATCTATCTGCCAAAATTCTTCCGCTATTTTAAATGTTCCAGATATATTCTATGCATAAATATGTCATTTTCTTATTTTACTTTAGATGTACAAATTTCTAAGAGAAAATAATTAATTTATTATCCATAAATAAATAAATATATCAACACGGCATATTACCCATTGCTGGGTGTGCCAATCTGCTTTCTACACAGACTTCGGTTATGATGCTGATACATTAGTACCGAGTGGACGTTTACCAGGCGTCACCTCATGGGTACTCAATGCTAGCGTGGAGAGTGCACAAAGGGATTAATTTTGTGCCATTTAAAATTCGAAATTTTTGGCGTCGGTCCCCATTATTATCCATAATACGGCGAATTATAATACGTAATAGCTATGTCACGCATGCAAATGAAATAATGGAAAATGTAATGTGACATGATAGAGGATCCGAAAAATTTCGGTTCCAAAATCGATAGAGTCGAGATTTGATAGAAACCAAATAAATAAAACATGTTTGTTTCAATTTTCTTTGCATTTGAAAATAGCTATTTTATTATGTGTTTACCAAGTAAATTCGACTATACGTCTTGTGCGAAAAACACGATTTTCCAATGAATCACATACAAGCTTTTTATAATTCCGTTTAGATTAAACATTTACAAGAAAAATAGGATAGTTTTCGCACTAATGTGAAAAAGTGACAGACTATCGTTGATTGGTTAGTTTGTCACTTGCATTAGTGACAAAGTAACATGCACGAATGCGAAAATCAATGTCTTTTTGATATTCAAATGAGAAAGAATTGACATTTTGAAACGCAATTAGGAAAGGCAAGGGAAAAGGTTAGTTAAGTAAGCGATTCATAAATTTATGATTAAATGAATAGGGAAAGGTCATTTGGAAAGCTATGAAGAGACTGAAAATATGAATTATTAATTTATTCCAAATTTTCTTGATTTTAAAAAGTAATCTACTTCTTTATTGTGCATAGCAATGAGATACCAAGATTCTATAAATAAATAAATAATTGCAATAAAATATTTTTTTACCATTTGACATTGAAAGTGCGATTTTTTGATAACTAACAGCCTGTAAAATGCCACTTTTGCTGCCTATTGTTGCTATTTATATAACAAACTGTTCAAACGCATATCAACATAGTTTAATGGCGATAACAGTCAATATATATATATATATATATATATATATATATATATATATATATATATATATATATATATATATATATATATATATATATATATATACCAGTAGTGACAGCACGCACTTTAGAATTGTATCAAATGAGGCGTTTGTTTTCGCCTTTCGCCACGAAGCGAAAATTTGGTAGCATGCGTGTCTCAAAATATTCGCCTGCAATTGTACGATTCGAAGCGAAAGTATTAAACTAACGTCGTTATTTTGGCACAATTCAATTCAAAGTCAATTTATATATTTATTACATACAACTGTCATAATATCTTCTATTTTAATAGTGTAAAACCCAAAAATTCCCGAAACAAAAAATGAATATAGTATTCGAAAGTGCATGCTACCAATATTCATAAAAGGGAAATCGCATTCGCCTGTTGTCTATGATAGAATTCTAAAGTGCGTGCTGTCACTACAGGTCTTAATTAAAAAGCGGACCATAGGCATTTAACATGCGAAATCAGATTTTCCTTGCGCTAAACTTCTCATTTAATTTTAGACAAAAATGTTTCAAATAAATGTCGTAGAGAATTAAATTCTACTCCTAAATCACTAATTGTTGACTGATGAGGGATATTGACGAACACTTAGATTTATGGACCTCGACTAAATATAACAGAATACATAATTAAACAAACGAAATAAACTATTACATATTACATTCTGTAACTCAGTGGGCGAGCGTTTATCGCGCGGCCTACAACTAATAGTATGTTCCGTAACGCAACCGGTTCGACCAGATTTACGGTTTTGTGTTCCGTATGTCCTGAAATTATTTACCGGTTTCTATTTGGAACGCGGTTCCTGAAAAAAGTTGGTAAAAAGTCGGACCACGGCAGCCACGAAATAATCCTGGTTTCTCTGGTATTTTACCCCCACTACCGCTACTTTCAAACATCATCATAATAAAATCAATTGATATCCGTCAATGTCAAATTTCTAAACCGCATTTTTAGTGGCATTACTAATAATTATTACTGATGTAAATATGAAAACATTTATATTTGATATATTGTAGATTCTGTTATTTTTATTGGCATTAAATATGAATATGTGGAGTTGTGTGAAGTTGAATTTATAATAGTAAAACGAACCTTTTCTTCACAAATTATTTATTGTCACAAAATGTACATTTCGATTGCCAGGCAATTATCATCAGTTGTACAACTGATGATGATTGCCTGGCAATCGAAATGTACATTTTGTGACAATAAATAATTTGTGAACAAAAGGTTCGTTTTACTATTATTATTTATTGGCATTATTCAACGTTATCATTCATTTGGTTAATTTTATTTTTTGGTAGGTTGTCAATTTTAAATGTCATATGATTCAATGTCAATCTGTCCCGAAATAGATGAAAATATTCAGGGACCATGGTGTACCCGGAATCAAGATACTGGTTTTTTGGTGGACTTACGGAACATAGTATAAAACACACTACATGTTCCAAAAACAAACGTCTTCACGACGTTACAAACTAATACCGATTCTTCCATGTTTACTCCATAAGAGTACTAACCCGACTGTCTAAAAATCTTATTTCTTCTCTTCGGTGAGTGTCTCGGGGTTGCAGGGTGAAGAGTATCATAGCGTAGGGTATCCAACGTCACTCAGGTTTGCATAATAATTTCAAGACTTATCAACACATAACTCTCAAAGATCGGTGACATTTAGACTAAACAAAAACCCTCGATAGAAAAAATGATAATTATATCTAAACAGAACTTTGACGAACAAGATAACAAGTTGAAATATTATTTCTGAACTGTAATGTAGAATAATTTTATAAAAAGTTTTTTTATTTGTTATTGCTCTTACCCTTGTCTTGTCTTAGTACAACATAGATTTATAGCTTCGGCAGCCTCTGATGTAGATATGGTATTTTAGTGCCTAATTAAACAAATAACTATTTATTAAATAATAAATTCTAGTTTATGTGTTTAGGAGGAACAATACAGTTGCAACAGCACTCTGGGTAATTTCTGTTCTTTTCTATTTGTAAATTTTATACACTCGCCACTCCATTTACAATAACTTCTCTTCAAATCGCATACCTTTCAGCAAAAACCCCGCCTTTCATTTAAATATAAAAACGCAACACGAGAAAAAGGACAGCAAAACATCCGCGAGAAAAACCGCAGCAAAAACAAAAAAATAATAAATCCTCAGTACGAGTCTACGAGTAGTGTTGCCATCAAAAACTTCGCACGATCTCAGGCGTCAATTACACTCTGCTGAAATGGACCAATAAGAGAAGCTAGCGTGAAATGAATATAGCCAATCAGAGAAAAAGATAAATGTACGATATGTGCGATGGCCGTAAGTTCTTTAATTTCATGGACAGTTCTTTATTTGTTGGAGTTTTCCGATAGTTTTATTTAATTCTTCATAACGCATCTTTTCCCGTTAGTGTAAATTATAGTCTATAATGATTACACCAAATTCTTTTTTATAGAATTATATATTTTCATTTCACATTAATAAACGATTTTTTTATATAAATTGTTGAAAATAGTTATTTATTTAACTAGGCACGCAAATACCAGATTTACAGCAGAGGCTGCTGTTTCATTGCTGCCGAAACTGTAAATCTGTGCTTAGTGCCGTGTTGAACACATTACTTTTTGTCGATTTTATAATTAATATTAATTTAGAGATTATTTTTAATAACTATTTTGAAAGTTATCAGAAGTAATATCACAAGACCCCTGATTTTATCGATAAATTTTTAATTTGCACGATTTTTTTTTTGATTAGCACAAAAGTAAACTGCACAGTAAATCCCGACTCCGAAAGAGGAGGGGTTTTACCTAATGTCAATTTGCTTGAGTGATTTTGCTTTAAAGAAAAAAGAATGTGTGCTTAAAAATAAAAGTTTATCTGAGAAAATCAGATAGGTCGTGTGGTATTTGGTGAGATAAATTCCAAAGGCAATACACCAAAATGAAACAATTTAAATATTATTATTTTATTTTTAAACTTGAAATATTAATTAACTGTCACACTGATAGTTACAAACAATAACAACTGTTCCCATTTTCAAATGTTTTACATCAAGATTGGTTAAAAACTAGTCGTTGGAATTTATCGCCATCAAATTATGTTGCTATGCGTTTGTTGATCAGTTGCTATGTAAATAGCAACAACAGATAGTTAAAATTAAAGTGATATTTTACGAGTACAGGCTGTTAGCTGTTCATTCTTACTAGTACAAAAATGTTGTTATTGTTGTACTAGTAAAAAAAATGGCGGCGGCAGTTGTCACAGCAACACATATTATATTGAAAATTGTTATTTGACAGCTGTGTCGTTTTTGTTTTATAGTGTACACAGCCAGTTTTGGCTGAAATTGCAAACACTACAATTAAAAATTTCCAAAAAAATGTCAATTTTTTTTTAAAACACTTGAAGAAAAAATAGTATATGTCATTCGGAGTAGAACGCCGTTTTGTGTTTTACCCAGCTTGCCTAGCCTCGGCTAGCGCCTCGACCGCAATAGCTGGGTTCAATACAAAAAGACCGCTTTCTACTCCTAATAACATAATATACTATTATTATTTTGTGACGTTTTCTATATACAGTGTAATGTATCTGCAGAAATAAAAGATTTATTATTATTATTATTTCTTGTACATTACCTTAAAGCAGTTGTATGTATTTTATACAAATTCCATACAGAGAGCAAAAGATCCTATATTTCCAGTAAAATTATAAGACAGACACACTATGTCAATTTCACTTGACACTGACATCTTTCAATCAGAATTTTCTTAATATAGTAGCTGTTTCCATAGCTATGGCTACTTTATGAAATTTAATTTCTTTATAATTTTTAACTCTATATCCATTTAATATTAAATATAAAATGCAGTCAAATCGTATAAAGAATAAAATATTCTTTAATATTTATAATATCAAATGTGAAAAAATTATATTTAACATAGGTTTTTCAAGGAAAACTGTTTAAATCTTCAAATGATGGTACTTCCGGTTGACCAATTGTAACCAAAATCTAATCAGCTCTTCATATGGATGTAACGAAGAAGTATATGAAAAAATTATAATTTTTGTAACTGTAGTATTAGAGTTATCGTAGACGAAAATTTTGTCACACACACACACACACACACACACACACACACACACACACACACATACAGACATCATCGTAAAAATAGTAAATTCGTATTCTAGGGACTCTAAAACGTGCTTATTGATTAAAAACTCATCATCGAATTTTTTGACCAAAGACAATATCTTCCTTACCTAAAGGTGACGGAAGGTAAAAACTGCAATCGGCTGTTTGTGTTTTCTAAAATGAGTTTGCTCCAACAAAAGTTGTTTGTGAAAAAAGCCGTAAAAAGAGGATGGTCCTTAGGTTTTTCGATATTATTGGTCACATTGCAACTATAGCCCTGTATGATTATCATATAATATGGTCAATTTTGAATGGTATACTTCAGTGTGCTAGCCAAAATAACTATATTTTTTCAAAAATCCTATCGATTGTAAACGCTTTTAATTTTACAACTTAAATTTCACATTATTCTAAATCTCTCAATTCTCATTCCTTCAAGATTCTGATCCCTTAAGACATCAAAAGTCTCTAAATCCGGCATAATTCCGCCATTTTTCACCCAGCGGAACACAATAAAACAAAATTAAAACATTTTTATCTCCCAATTACAATAGTCTGCAGCAAGATCTCATCTCAGAAGAAGCCGTTATATTTTTCAATACAAACCGAGTTAAATAGTAATTAAACGAACAATTACCCACAAGAAGCTTTTGTTCAGGAAAGAGTGGGGGGTAGACGAGCACTTTAGAATGAAGCAGCTGATGAAGCATTGGGTAGTCGGCCAGCGAGTTAGCGAGGATGGGGATATGAAATGCTTGGGATGAAATGTTTGGACGGGTGGAAACCGCAGGAAAAATTGGACATTTCTCCCCAGCGGTATTTGTGTCGTAAGCGAGGGTGTATTTTACTTTTTAATTGCGCGATGACATGTGAATTGTCACATATAAAGAAAAGCCGCAATGTTTTTAAAAGTTAACTTTTATTGTGTTTTTTAGAAAGATTAGTTGTCAACTATGTTTACATGCAGTTTTGAAAATGGTTTCGGTGTTCAATCAAATTTGCGGGAAACTGTTTTCCTTTCATGTATAATTTTTGGTCTATTGCTCTTTTTACCTTCCGTCACCTTTAGGTAAGGAAGGTATTGTCTGGTCAAAAAATTCGGTGATGAGTTTTTAATGAATAAGCACGTTTTAGGGTCCCTAGAATACGATTTTACTATTTTTACGATGATGTCTGTATGTGTGTATGTGTGTATGTGTGTATGTGTGTATGTGTGTATGTGTGTATGTGTGTATGTGTGTGTGTGTGTGTGTGTGTGTGTGTGTGTGTGTGTGTGTGTGTGTGTGTGTGTGTGTGTGTGTGTGTGTGTATGTATGTATGTGTGTGTGTGTGTGTGCGTGTGTGTGTGTGTGTGTGTAACAAAATTTTCGTCTACGATAACTAATACTACAATTCCAAAAATTATAATTCTTTCGTATTCCTCTTCGTTGCATCCATATGAAAGAGCTTTTAGATTTTGGTTATAATAGGTCAACCGGAAGTACCATCATTTGAAGAATTTAACTGTTTTTCTTGAAAAAAACATGTTAAATATAATTTTTTCACATTTATTGTTATTATAAATACTAAAGAACATTGTATTCTCTATACGATTTGACTGCATTTTATACTTCATATTAAATGGATAAATTAGCCAGCTATGCTAGAAACAGCGACTATATTAAGAAAATTCTGATTGAAAGATGTCAGTGTCAAGTGCAATTGTCGTATTCGTAGTATATTTGTTATAATTTTACTCGAAATATAGGATCTTTTTGCTCGAAACTTTCTGTATGGAATTTGTATAAAATACATACAACTGTCGAAAGGTAATGTACATACAATAAATTTAGAATCTTTTGCAAGGAACTCTCTGTATGGATTTTATAGAAAATACATATGCATTTACGAAAATTCTACCGGTAGATACCGCATCTACCGACTGTGTTCGAACACACGAGTTGTAAAAAGTTACCGTGTTAGAAAATTGTTCAATATCTACTAGATCCATCTACCGGATTCATGAAGAATCTAAACTCAAAAAAGGTAGTGATGCAAAGCGAAGCGCGCGCGTCAAAAGTGGAAATGTGTTCAAAGTAGAACTCTGTTAACGACCTACGTCAAATTTCTAACCTGTTTAAAATTTTCAAATTTTGTCATAGATTATGGATCTACCCTGATTACCACTTGCGTTCTTTAAATATCGATTCCGGTAGCTATAACCTGATAAAAAGCTGTTTACCGGTAACAGTTCACCGGTAGAATTTTCGTAAATACCTCATATAATTGACGGAAGGTAATGTGCTGGCCACATCAGATTTTTTGTCAATAACTTTACGACTCTAATGCTCTTTTACTTGATTCATTTTCTTGAACTCACACCTTTGCACAATCTGGAATTCATTCAGTTACGTGGAGAGAGAAATATCAAGTTTGACCAATATTTTAGTTTCTTTGCCTACATGTGTATTTATACACATCCAGATTCAAAGACGCTATCTTCTGGGTTTACTGTTCACTAGTAATTTGAACTGGGGCCCCCAGTGCAAAGAGCTTGTGACCAAATTAAATATCATATGCTTCCAAATCCGTCACCTTAAAGAATATTTAAACAGAAAACAATTAGCCATGTTCTATTCGGCGAGCGTTGAGTCTAGATTACGGTACGGTATTTATTTCTGGGGTGCCTCAAATCCAACTAATAAAGTTTTTGTAGGACAAAAAAGAATTGTACGTTGCATTACAAATATAACCTCGAGAACTTCTTGTAAAGATAGTTTTAAGGAATTAAATATCATGACTTTAACTTCAATTTACATCTACGAACTTTGTCTGTTCATTTATAAGAATAAAACATCATTTACAATGAGTTCAAGTCTACACGATTATGATACTCGTCATAAGAGCAATTTTTATATCCCAAAATCTAGATTAAATATCACTAAAAACTCTCCAAACAGATATGGCTTAGAAATTTTTAATAACTTGACTGAAAACTTAAAAAACGAAAAGACTTTTTAATAAATCATTGAAGACTTTTCTAATTGGACACAGCTTCTATGATTTGAGTGAATTTTTTAACATGTAATATGTATTATATTTATCTGACTTGTTCTATACACTGTATTATTGTGTCTACAGAATCTAATAAAATTATTATTATTATTAATTTAATTTGTGCATTCACTTTTGTAACCATTTTCCTCTTTCTTTTCCAGTCATTACATGCGCCAAATCCTGGAAGCCCTTCGCTACTGCCACGAGAACGACATCATCCACCGAGACATCAAGCCATCCTGTGCTTTGCTGGCCACGAAAGAGAACTCTGCGCCTGTGAAGTTGGGTGGCTTTGGTGTAGCCATCCAACTCCCAGAAGGCCAGGTCACCAACGGAGGTAGGGGGCTCAAAAGTTAGTATTCGCTTAGAGGGAGTAGAGTAGATGGTAGTAGGTGTTATAGGTGGTGGGGTAGATTCGGGATTGTAGGGGTGGTGGAAATAGGTGGAGGGAGAAAAGTAAGGTTGTGGTTGTGCTGAGAGTGGAAATGGTGGTGAAAGTAGTGAAAAGATGGTGAAATAGTTTGGATGTGCTCGTATGGTGATGGATGAAAGATTGTTATACAGGGTAATTCATAAAGGGTGTGCCAAAGTTAAACCATATATTGGAGGTTATTTTGAGTAACAAAATGTTATGGTATGTCCGAAAACGTTTCTTTACAGTTACAGTGGTTTGAAGGTTCACGAGACACATTTTTGTTAATAATTCTCTGGTACTAGTTGCACTAATATTTTGAAACTTGGTATGAGGATATTACTTATATAGATGCATGTTTACAATTTCTTTTGTTTCTGTATATCAACCAGGGGCGTCTCATATGGGGAAGCCATGAACGATTTTCATCGTTATTTTTTTATCTATTAACTTTTTTATTTTTACTAATAAAATATTACAATACAATACGCAAATACAAGAAAGGTACTGTTGCTGAAACTTGATAAATGCAGTAGTTTTTGGGATATTTTAATTTTCAGAAAAAAATGAAGTTTCCTAAAAAAAATTAGGTTACAAATGTTTTCGAATATACCTTCATAAAACATTGTTTTACTCAAAATGACTCGCCCAATATATGGTTTAATTTTGGCACGCCCGTTATGAATCAATGAATCACCCTGTAGGTATATGCAGATGTTAATTGTTATTAGAGTATAGGATTTTTTTTTAAATTATGTTGATGAATGGAGATTTAATGTAAGAAGTAAATTAAAATGTATAAGGACTTTATTCTATAGGCCATTCACGTTAGTAAGAGAATTTTGAATTAACTCGCGAAGTGAAAAAGTTGTTTCATTGGTCGGATGGGAATAATTTTCGAGCCGAACCAATAGACGATTTGTCTCTGCTCGCGAGTTATTTTCAATTTCTCTCGCTAATGTGGATGGACTATAAAATATTTCCCAATATAAAATTCTTGGTAATATTCCTTATCTGAATTCCTTTGACATATCGACTGGTAATTGCTCCAAAACTAAAATAGTTTCAATTGGAAAAAAAATTATTAAAAAAACTGAAAAGCGCAGTTTTTTTAAAGCCTAATTTCTCCGTAACTAACTATAAAATAAGTATGTATATTTACCGATTTCAGGAGATTAAGCCTTTGTTTACATGTACAAAAGTAGGCTGGTAACTAAGTAAAAACTATCTATATGGTAATTGGTAATACACAATTACATATTGTTACAATACAGACTTGTCAACAACAGTCTACAAAATAAAAATTTAATAAAATGAAAGTATAATGTTGGCCATAATAATACATACATATAACGTTAGTATCTTTCTAAACACGGTTTACTTTATTCTAGAATAATAAACATGATGAATAAAGCACTTAACTTGAATATTTGTCATATTGACATATGTCAAAATTGTTCTGTTTATCATAGCATTCTGAAAGCAGCATTAGTAAACGAATTTCAAAAAAATTATATTTAATAATAAAGTCTTCATTTTCTGAAACCGATAAACTATTGAAGAAACCACAGATGTTATGGATCATAACAAGCCTTAAGCCTCATTTCCACCGAATGTTTTAATGGTTAATGCATAATAATTTGTACATAAGGCTTAATGCATTATAACAATTTGCTTGGATACCATTTCCAGCTACTTTGTTTACTGACTAATTCGATAAAAATGTCATATTTTTTTTCCTTTTTATTCTTAACTCTAGCAGACTGCAATTGTAGCAGTGCTTCTTGTTTGTTTTAATATGTCTTATACATAATTTTTTGTATCTATATCCATATCCAAAAATTAAAAACTTAATACTTATAAAATAGACTGACAGTTGACAAATCAGATTAGAAAATTAAAAAAGACAGATGACAGTCATTACGCCTTAAACCTTGGAGTTTGCAAGCTTTTGTTCTTACGCATTGCTCTAGTTCTTAAGCATTAAGCCTTATGCATAGCTGGAAATGGTAGTAAACTTTGCCATATGATAAACATTTTTACGCATTGCGCTTAGTTATTAATTATAGCTCTTACGCATTAGGACAATCGGTGGAAATGAGGCTTTAGATGTCTTAAAATCCTCGCTCTACGAGCTCGGATTTCAAACCGACATCTGCGACAGTTATGATACTCATAATATTCCTAGGTATGTTAATAGCTATTTAAAAAAAAGTTTAAGATGAAACTTACTGGCTTTGTCCAAATAAAACAAAATCAAATTCAAGATGACTGTTTTTGGTGATATTGATAGCAACTTGATTATCTTAAATGAACGCCATATTGAATTTTTACCTGATTAAATACATTTTGTTCGACCTTGGAAGGTCCTGATTTCAAATTCTTATAAGTGTAAGGGTAATGAATTTTTCGTATTAAATAATTAAATTGTTTACGGTTCTAAATGATACAATAATATAACTATATACATATAAACAGTTTATAATATAGATTTTGTTTTATATTTTCATCCATTTTCGATAAGTCCATATGTTTACGGAGTGAGTTTAAATGTAAAATTTCGTGTTTTTTCATGTAACACTATTTGACACGTTTTCACACAGTTATAGTATATTCCGTAACTTAACCACGACCGTGGTTATGGTTTTCTTGGTGGTTGTAATTCGGAACATCTTGGTTAATTTATGTCGGTAAAGCAGGGAACCACCGCATCATTAGAAATAAGTGACAAAGTAACTCTATTTGTCTATTTTATACTACCGTAAATATTATACATATCAGTATGTATTAATAATAATTATATGTTTATACAATTTTATTTATTATATTATAAGAAATAACAAAATGACCACAACAACCAAAAAAATTGTGGTCGTTGTGGTCACGAAAAAGTAACCAAAACTTTCAGGAACCACATTCCGAAATGGAACCTCGATCCTAAAATTATGTTTTGGTTACATTCCGGAACGCTTAACTAGAACCTTGGTCACCGCGGTTAAGTTGCGGAATATATTATTAGACAGGGCAAATGTACGTAAATTTTAACATAAAACTTGTTTCATTTTATTTTAGAAACTTCAGAACGTGTTTATCTAAAAGAATCTGGGGATTTAAAATTTATTTCGATCGTAATACATCTCTTATGTACATACTCTTGTATTGAGGCGGTCA
This sequence comes from Harpalus rubripes, assembly GCA_963082715.1. Classification (NCBI taxonomy): domain Eukaryota; kingdom Metazoa; phylum Arthropoda; class Insecta; order Coleoptera; family Carabidae; genus Harpalus; species Harpalus rubripes. Next base: position 12,223,844 of record OY720455.1, on the reverse strand, counting down.
ATATAAAGAAAATTATATTTAAAGGAAAATCGTTTTCAATAAAAACTCCAAGCGTCTTATTCACACTATTCGATTTAATAACACAGTTTTCAAATTTAACACGCGATTAGAAACAGAGTGTGACGTCAAAGGGCACTCGCATCAGCGCCTCCAAGGAAACAGCTTCAAATGTCAAACACACAAGCATATGTCAAGTTTTGTTTACAAGCGACGGAGATAGAGAGACGAAATTGCACGCGATGAAGAACGAAGGTTGCTTATATCCAGGAATTCAATAGGGTAGTTCAGTAATTACGTCATGCGGCGCTTCATTTAAACTACTGTCACACCGGTAAACACATCTTTCAAAGTGAACCTTATTGCCACATCATGGGTGCGTTTTAAAACAAAGATACAGAGTAAGTGGATCCCCTACTTGGTGTACGGTCACGTGACCATATTTGCCGGAGTATTTAGGAACGGCTATGAGTAAATAAAATAACCTTAAAAATTTGAAAATATCTTTTTGATACGAGATTTTGACTACCAAAAATTATTTATTGTGTGCACTTCCTGTTTTATTAAGACATTTTTTTTCAATTAATACGAGTTTTACCATTATGTTTTTCAAATGACTTTTTTATAAGATAAATAATCATCAATTACTCCAATTAATTGATAATTTTCAAGATTTATTTTTATTTCAAATTCGATTTCTGTATGTTTCGTTGTAAAAATTTGCGTAAGACACGCAAATTCTCATTGGAGTATTTCGTACCCTACTAGCGTAGCAGAGTACGAAGAGTATGCTCTAGAGTGCGTACTCCGAATTTTGGAACGTTTATCGCGTAAACTCTAAGGCCCGTATTCCGAGCGCACTTTTATAATAAAAGCGCTTTTATGGAGCAAACTCCTCATAAGAATATAATGTAAAAGCGCGCTCCATAAAAGCGCTTTTATTATAAAAGTGCGCTCAGAATACGGGCCTAAGAGTTTTACCATACTCGATACTCCAGAGTAAGGTTTTGGAACGCACCCCAAATAACAACTATAATTTTAAGCAGTTCATTTCGTCGCCAATATCTTACTTAATTAAGAAAAGATTAAACTATCATTCAGTTAAATTTGAATATTACCCTTTCAATTAAACAAAACATATTATCCTAATTAGTTTCTGTTTAAAGGTTGTAGACAATGTTAAATTATTAAAGAATACTGGTTGGACTTGCATTGTCTTTATTATTTTTATATTTAAAATATAACAACGTTTCGACTGCTTCAGATCTACAGTAATCCTAATTAGTAATAATAATAATAGTTCTATTTAAGTTTTAAAATACTTTGCATGGAACTGCATGTTCGTTAAATCTCGAACAAGTTCGTGAAACATCGGGTGAAGCGGCCGGAAGGCGCCCGTTTGAAAGACAGTGAACAATTTTTATGCTACAGTACCCTAAGAACACGACATATTATAAATATATTAATGTGGATAGGCAGAGTTATTTACGCACCTTATACTTAAAAAGAAAAAATCTGATGTGGACACCACACGACTTCCTTGTACACAAGACCAATATGAAGTATAGACCCAAGTATAAAATTGCACGTATTTGACGTAATTTGACATTAGCATCTATTTTTTATTTTTTTGTTATTTTTTGTCCTAATCCATAGCAAGCTTCATTACAAAAACCAAAAATTATATGTTTTAAATATACATATCTCGCTTATACGAAGGGCTAATTTAATAATACTTGATGTGCTAGACACATAATTTAATTCTCTAAAAATTTTATTTGAAGCATTTATTTCTAAAATCAAAATGAAACCATTTTATTGAAGAAAAACTGTTAACAACTTCAGGTAATATGTCACTTCCGGTTAGCCTGTTTTAACCAAAATCCACTATGTTATTCCAATTGACATAAAAGTCTTATATATAAATTTGTAAAGTGTTAGATTAAATTTTAAGATAGTTTTTCATTAAAATCTATTATAGGCTTCAAATAAAGTACGATTTCTAGAAATTATGTAATGACCAAAAAGGGAGGTGCACAACTAGATGTTATAGCAGTCCTAAATACAAAATTTCAACTTTCTACGGCTTACCGTTTTTGAGTTATGCGAGATACATACGCACGTACGTTCGTACGTACGTACGTACAGACGTCACGACGAAATTAGTCAAAATGGATTCAGGGATGGTCAAAATGGATATTTCCGTTGAAATCTCAAAACCGAAATTTTTCGCGATTACAATACTTCTTTACTTCGTACAAGGAAGTAAAAATTTAAAGTTTTAAAAAGAACTGATTTGAAAATGCTCAAAAACGGCAACAAACCAAATCTCAGTCGGTATGTCGGTAAACTCTCGGATATGCTTGAAGCTGCGCAAACTTGATACTCTGTAGTTCAGAATATGCAGAGTTGATTTCAATTTGAAGTAAAACCTTTGTTTTTACTTCCTTGTACGAAGTAAAGGAAGTATTGTAATCGCGAAAAATTTCGGTTTTGAGATTTCAACGGAAATATCCATTTTGACCATCCCTGAATCCATTCTGCCTAATTTCGTCGTGACGTCTGTACGTACGTACGTACGTGCGTATGTATCTCGCATAACTCAAAAACGGTAAGCCGTAGAAAGTTGAAATTTTGTATTTAGGACTTCTATAGCATCTAGTTGTGCACCTCCCTTTTTGGTCATTACATAATTTCCAGAAATGGTACTTTATTTGAAGCCTATAGTAGATTTTAATGAAAAACTATATTAAAATATAATCCAAAACGTTTCAAATTTGGTATATAAGACTTTTATATCAATTGGATTAACATAGCAGATTTTGGTTAAAACAGGCTAACCGGAAGTGATATATTACCTGAAGTTGTTAACAGTTTTTCGTGAATAAAATGGTTTCATTTTGATTTTAGAAATAAATGCTTCAAATAAGAGTTTTAGAGAATTAAATTCTGCGTCCAGCACATCAAGTATTATTAAATTAGCCCTTTGTATAAGCGAGATATGTAAATTTAAAACTTATATACTTTTTGGTTTTTGTAATGAAGCTTGCTATGGAGTAGGACCATTAGTAGGACAAAAAATAACAAAAAAATAAAAAATAGATGTTAATGTCAAATTATGTCAAACACATGCAATTTTATAATTGGGTCTATACTTCATCTTCATATTGGTCTTGCGTACAAGGAAGTCGTGTGGTGTCCACATCAGATTTTTTATTAATGTGCATATATTGTATTACGAAGTAATGGAAAAATGTTTACAATTTGATGTTATTAATGCCTCAAAGTTAACTTCTTCATAAAAACAATGATATCATGCAGCATCAAATTACATGCCTTTTAATTCTGACCTTTATGTGTTCTGTCAATAGAGTCTACTTTGAAAGTATCGTTTTTGGTTAGACATTACTTCATATTTCGCGCTATAGTCTGACGTCACACTATTCTACCCTATAGCAATAGGTGCCTTCCTACGTCATAAGAGTGGGGGGTAGTTTTTGTCTAGAGTTTCTCGCGATACTTATTAATTCAATAATTACAAAAATATGCATATTTTTTTTTAGTTTATTATGAATTAATTTGAATGTTTCACATGGAATAATAAAAAAAATTGCAACCACCTTTTTACGAAACTACAAAAGAACTATTCACATCGGTTCTTTGATTATGGTCATCTAAATGACCGAAATCGGTCGGTAATTTTGTTACTAGTATGAACAGTGTGAATAAGATGTTTTGAGTTTTTATTAAAACCTGTTTTCTTTATTCATCTTTCACACTTGGGCATTCCAGATTTTTCATCAAAATTCTATTTATTTTTATCGTGTTACCTTGGAGAAAGAAAAAACAAATTTAGAGCTTCCTAAAAATAATTTTGAATCAATTTGTGGAGATCCTTCCCTCAGACGTCACTTCCTGTAAGCTCTGCTATTTTTAAAGAAACTTTCTCAACTTTCGCTGAGTTAATTTGATTTATAATCTGTTGAATCAGATGTTGAGCCGCGAATATATGTTAGCGAAATTTTAAACTTGAAACAAACTTTGTAGTACACCGTTATAAAACCCGGACTAAAAATTTAAATTTTAGATGGGGTTTTAAAATTCAGTACGTAAACTTTTACCGGGCATTTCAGCAGCTGAAAATAGAAATAGTCAGGGAGGATGGATATTAGATAGTTGATGTTATTATCCTTTTTAATAATCATGAGATGAGTGCTCGTAAACTAAAACTATTATTACGATCGCTGAGCAACGCGCGATAAAAATGTGGTATGCAGATATTACTGCGGAAATACAAGCATTTTTGAGGTATTGTCAGGGTATTTAAAAAAGTATCATCAAATTGACAGTAAAATAGATTGGAAAATTCACGACCTAACACGGAAGGAGTTTATTCATATATTTTCTTATATTATTCTTTAACGTAGTTCACTTTTAAGTCTCTGTCTATACCATGGAGGTAGTGATGCATGCGAGGCGAGACGAGACGAGAAATATAAAATATCGATCTCGTCTCGTTTGCGGACCTGTAATCTCGCTCTAGTTCTCGCACATTTTTTTTGGGTCTCGTCTCGTTCTCGCACCGTGAAAATGACATTTTCAAATTAAAACAGTTAATCTTTAATTATCTATCAAAAAGTGTTTGTTACTTAGCAACTTAGTGGCATAAGTGATAATTATCTTAGGGTAATTATCAGTGTAAGTTTGTTTTGATTGGTTACGTTCGCACACGTGGCCATAAATACAGGGATACAATTGGATAATTTTTTAACCAAAAAAATTTCAACGTAATTTTCGATATTTTCATATTTAAATTCTGTCGTTACAAAAACTGTAAAGGTAATTCTGATTATTAATTTAGATGCAAAAGTTTATGCCCTAAAACTTTTATTTGACGCGTTATTGCTTAAATTTTAGGCGAAAAGGAAATTGCAGAACACTAATTTCCCATGTTAATCTCCCATGAACACCTTTAAAACAGACACGCGGTATATATATACACAATAGGTCTGTTCGTTTCGCTACTTTGCGTCTACGGATTACTGCCGCCTCCATACAAAGTATATGGGCGCAGTAAACCGTAGACGCAAGGTAACGAAACGAACCTAATATAATATATACAAAATCTGGGATTATAATTATAATCCTGGATAAAAAATGAATTCGCTTTTATAAAATCGGGCATTATATACATAAATTAATGTTGAAAAGAGAAATAAACCTATTTAATCATGTAAAAGTCTAATATGGCGTTCATTTAAGATAAGAAAGTTGCTATTAATTATTTCAGAAATCGCCATCTTGAATTTTTTGACATAATTTTCAAATATTCCTAATTGAAATTAATAAATTTCATCTTAAACTATTTTCATATCTTTTATAATTACGGAGAAATTGGACATTTAAACCAACCACGGTTTTCAATTTTGAAATAATTTATAATCTTTAGAAATCTGAATCAGCAGTATACAAAATCTACATTATTGTATAAATAATATATGTAGGTATTACTAATCAGTTTTGTAAACAAAGGTATTTAAAGTTATAATAATTTGATATTGTTAAAATTGTTTAAAATAAAAATATAATTATGAATAACTGAATATAAGTGAGTATGTATGGGCAATGAATGTTGTAGAAGTGAATGTCAAACTTGTGAAATTAACATATTCTTTATTCTGTTTTATGTTTTATGTTCACAATTTTAATGTTAATTGTTTGCGTATTTATTTATTTTTAACCTTTCTTTCTTTGTTGTACTTTGTTTTGTATTTTTGTTTTAACATACTTTTTACTCTAAATAATTTTCGCAAAATCAACATCAGCGTCTGAAAAGAATTTTCTGAATAAATTACAATGTTTAAAATAGTTTTCCGTAGCTACAAAAGAAAATTCATTTTCTTAAAAACAAGAAAAAAGAAAATTGCAAAAGTAATAAAACTCTTTCGGAAACGAAGGCTGTAGATTGGAACAATTAACAATAAAAGTTTCAATTAAATTCATTACATTTTGTACCAGGAGTCTGTAAGGTTTTTTAAATTTATTTGGGAGGTACTTTCTTGATATAAGGAATTGACAATCTATCAGTTATCTAAAATATTTTCCATTTATTTATTGTATTCATTATACGCAGATACTCAAATTTCTAAAACTACAATTTAATGAAACCAGTGGAATTACAACAAAAATTTTTATCAATAAAAATAAATATATACCTATTTGAACTGCAAAAAAATAAATAATTATTCTTATGATCTTGAATAGAATTTGGCGTATGACGTAACGGGTCCTCACCAGTGGTCGACGAACTGTTAGTTCCAGAGGGTACAAATTTTTCATGTTCGCATAGCTGAAATATTTTTATATATAAACTTATACGTTATATTCATGACAAAATTATTATTAAGCATAAATAACATAAATAATAAGCATTTTTTCAGTTTGACCATTGTTTGACAATATTGTGATTCAAAGTATGGCGGCGGATGGCGCTAGTGTTAGTTCATTGGTGAGTTCACGGCAGGTGGGCATACAAGACGCGTGAGTCTCGCTTTTAAAATCAGGCAACCAATCATATTGCAAATACATGATACATCATTCTTATTATTAATCGACTTCAGTCATTTTTAGTTTGCGAATAATTAATATTTAAACAAAATAATTTCACTAATCATTAACGTATATTTTCACATTTTTATTAAAGATAGTTAAAATTTGACTATGATATAGTTACCCTATTATGTAAATCTAAAATGTATCTGAACAAAATTAAGATTTTTTCACTTTTTACGCTCGTTAAAAAGTATTTTTCATTAAATTCATTAAAATTCATAAAATATGTATTTTTTACACGCTTTTATTGTAGACGTAAAAAGAATATGTATGCAACATGAGTAAAAATAAAAAAATGTATAGGTAGTCTTATACAAATACTTGTACGTGTCAAATAATATATTTTTTCTACAGTCTATATACAAACTAGTCATTTTCGTTCTCTTTTGCCAACGCAAAATATCACTTTGCCGCTCATGCGCGACAAAGTAGAAGAAACGCTCGCTGTCTAAATTTCTAACTATACAATGTTGAGAAATGTCACTTGTTTACATTCTTAATGGAAACATTTAGTCATGAATTAATGGCACTGTAGTTACATATTTACCCCCTTCACAAGTCCATCTGACATATAACTGCATTGTCGGTATGTTACATAACCAAACAAAATGCCACACTGCTGTGAAAATAAAATAGGGCATTCATTTACAAAAACGAAAGTATAAAATGTTTAGATTAGATTGAAACAATAGCTCAAGAAGAATAGAAAATGTGTGAACAGTTGTGTTGCCACCTGCAAAAATTTGGCGTGAACGCTCCCAATGGACATCCACTTTTTCACTGCACTAGTTTAAAGTAGGTACTTGAAACAAATAAATTTTTGTTATGGTGGAGGTCCCTATTGTTGCGACTGTAGAAAAAATCTTGTGTTTGTTTCGAGCGCAAATAGCTATTTCACTTTAGTTGATTATACAGGGTGTTTGGCGTAAGTCCGGCACCAAGAACACTTCTTTTATTTTGAGAGATACAAAAAATGTTAATAATCATACTTAAACTAGACAAAGGGGCTCATAAGATCATAGTAATAATTTTGTATCACTTCCGGTTTTAGCGGAAATGTGTACAAGTTTAAATCTAGCATAGGGAATCGGTATTTTTATATTTTTTTCGAGAATGTAAATAAAATTAACTTCACAACGATACCAAAATATCATAGTTATTCTTCAAACATTTTAAAATGGCGACCATTTATTTTCAAAATATGTATCAATAAAATTCCATACAAAATTAAATATAGCAAGCTATGAAACAATTTTAATACCTTAAATTAAATCACAAAATTGTTAGAGCACTTCAAATTTTGTTTTAAGGTAATAAAATTGTTTCATAGCTTGATATGTTTAATTTTGTATGGAATTTTATTAATACATATTTTGAAAATAAATGGTCACCAGTTTGAAATCGTTCAAGTAAATCTATGATATTTTGATATCATCGTGAAGCTAATTTTATGTACATTCTGAAAAAATATATAAAAATACAGATTCCCTATGCTAGATTTAATGTTGTACCCATTTCCGCTGAAACCGGAAGTGATGCAAAATTCTTACTGTGGTCATCTTATGAGCCCCTTTATGTAGTTTAAGTTTGCTTATTAACATTTTTTTTATCTCTCAAGATAAACGAAACATTCTTGGGGCCGGACTTACGACAAACACCCTGTATACTGTTGGATGTATCAAGGTTTGTTTTGAATAAAATAGTCAGTTCCTTATATCACTGATTTTTTTTGCTTCTAGCAGCGAAACACCTTCTTTCTAAATTAATTGAAGGAGCCTTTTTCAAAGACGCTTGTTTATTTTTTCACTGAAAACGCACAACTGTATCGCCGTTTCTTGTAAATCTGTAAATTATTCCAGTCTCTTTATCATCTTCTTTCTTTCATTAAATCATATAACTTTCTTTGTCTGACATACATACAGCTGGCGCAATTAAATACGGACTAAGCTAGGACGAACGGAATCAGGTTTGAAAATAATAATATATCCACTCAAAAACGTGACAATTTTAAAATCAATAAAGAACGTTTTTTTATTCTCTGATGGGTGAGCCAATCTGTTCTACGCAAATTTCAGTAATGACGATATTATTATAATAGAAGCATTATAGGGGTTATTTTGTATGATAAATGTGAAGTCTGATCGAAAAGTGTTTGAACTTTGTCAATATTTCCATAATTGATTTCCATGAAGAAAATATATTTGGGCAACAAACAAGGGGAACCCTAATATCCCCGTCGCGTCGCCCTGTGGTACTTTTGGTAGGCGTGATACGCAAAGCACTGGAAGTAGACATTTACCTTATGGCTTTCGGCTTTCGACAATTTTTGAAAAATGTTATTTCCAAGTCAACGTAAAGTTTAAGTTCAAAAAATTAAAGTTTTTTTTACGGAACACCCCACTTTCTATTATTTAAATGAATTCTTCATTAAAAAATAGGGATAGTTTGTGTAGTATGCCCTACGTTGAAAATTGATATATTTTTATGAGGTGTTCAATTTATGAAACTAGTTTTTTGAACTTCAGTTTTACGTTGACATAGAAATTACATATTCGATTATTAATTTAGACTAGCTTTCTTTATAAATATGTTTTTACATATTATAGAAATTAGATTCTATTTTTGAAATATAGAGTGATAAAGAAGTGGCCGTTTTTAGAGTAAAAATCAAAAAAGTTGAATTACGCCAGAAATGCTTGACCATTAATAAAATGTTTTTATGGTTGTAACATAGGCGTTTAACATGGGAAAACAGTTTTTTTCAAATATCATCTGTCCCGCAGGACGATAGTGGGAGTTTTTGATATGGTTAGAAAGATTGTTTAATTTGGCATCGAGGTGTATCTAAATACTCCTAATTTAATGGCTTATTATTGAAATATTTGAAAAAGTATAATGCAATTTGACAGTTATTATTTAAAATTTATTAAAAACAGTTATCATGGAAACGTATTCAATAGTTGAATTGGTTAGATCGGGCCACCGTAATAATTATTCACAAGTTCAAATCCTGTCCGCCTTATATTTTTATATTTTTTTTTATTTTGTAAAATCTATTATTAAATAAGTTATAAAATTATAATCTAAATTGTTTGGTAAATCAAGTATTTCATAGAATAAATCTACGAGAAATGAAATATAAAAAAAATATTGTACCTAAAGTATCTTATAAAATTAAAATTAATAAAAAAAATTGTGAATTCTTTAAAATACTTGATTTACTAAACAATTTATGTTTTAATTTTGTATATTTTTTTAATAATACATTTTACGAAATAAAATAAAAAATCATAAAAATATGAGGCGGGCAGGATTTGAACTCGTGAATAATTATTACGATGCCCCATTTTATCTGATGAAATCGGAAATCAGATGTCAATAAACGTCAAAACTGTCAAAAAAATTAAGCGGTAGCGTAGTGGCAACGTAGAAGTTTGGAGTTTGCAAACTCCTACCGCTGCCATTGCCACTGCGCTACTACTAATTTTCTTAATTTTTGGATGTGAACGAATACGTTTGCTATAACGCATTCAATCTTTTACCCAGGCCACTACCACTGCCACTAATTCTACCGCTACGTTAATTTTTTTGTTGTGAATGATACTTAACCAATTCAGCTACAGAATACGTTTCCATGATTACTGTTTTTAGTAAATTATAAGTGATATCTGTCAAACTGCATTATACTTTCGCAAATATTTCAATAATAAGCCATTAAATTAGGAGTATTTAGATACTCTTCGATGCCAAATTAAATATTCTATCCAACCATATCAAAAAATCCTACTATAGTCTTGCGGGACAGATGTTGATATTTGTAAAATCTGTTTTCCCATGTTAAACGCCTATGTCACGGTTTTCAGTGTTCACACTGTATACAATTTTCTATTGAATTCAATGGTAAAATAAAAATATAGCATTCCATTTAAAATAAGAAAGTTAGTGTCTACTTCCGGTTAAAACGGAAGTGCTACTTCTTTGAAAATATTTTAGTTGAAACGAGTATGTCGGAAAACCTTTAGATACAAAATTTCGCAATTTAAGCAATGTTACTAAAATTGAGTCACATTCTTACAGAATTAGATACCCAAAATCTTATTGCAATAGTGGGATCAGTTGTGGTGATATTGTCAAAATTTGTATAATTTTGATCCTGCTTCGAAATTTATAGTAATTGATTTCGGTCTGATTAGAACTTACATATGTCATTTTGCTTCACAGTCACACCAAATTATTATACACAAGTATACTTTATTAATTTATATTTATTTTTATTTAAAGGTTAATTCAGTTGATTTCATTTTAATATTTTTTTCTTTAATCTCTTAATATTCTGTCTGAATATTCTGCTTAAGAGTTTCTTCGTGTCCTGTTTAAAATCCTTTTCAGGTAAGGACATTTTTCAGCACTACGTTGGATGTCTAATGAAAAATACAGGCGTTTAGCTTGTATCTAGGGATTTCAGTTGACATAAATAATTCGGCATCTTTTTATACCTCGCTCCGCTTTAACTTAAATAATGGATTAGTATTATTTAGATAGATAAATAGCTAGATAAGATGTTTCTTCTGGATTATGTATGCAGAGATGAACTGGCTTAATATGGATATTTATTTTATTTTATAAAGGTTAAATGTTAATAACCTTGAAAAAGAAATTTCATTTTGTCGATTTCAATTTCAATACAAGATTAATTTGTGAGAGGTCTTAACTTTTATAAACATACTGTTATATAGAAATTCTCATATATCGTCGTCAATATCATGAAATGACGTAACTCATAAAATGCGAAAAATGAGATACTTCACCCATTTGGATGAAGTGTCCAACTTCACAGTTTCACGAAGTCCGTTTCTCAATTCTCCACAGTTTTCATAATACAGAGAGAGAACTAACCGACGAACATATACGAGTATCATGTTGAACTAATTTAATAACCATCAAATGAAAATTCAGTAAAAATATTCACACTGTCAATAGTTATTTGTATTACTAGTCCAGAAACTGAATATTTGCGAGAACGAGTAAAGCGAGGCCTGCAAATACGAGATCTCGCAAAACAGTTTCTGGGCGTGTCATACACAAATTTTTTTGTGCCGACATCTCCATAAATTTTTCGTATATATCTCAACACTTTAATTCTATTTTACATAACCTAAAAAAATGAACATATATTTTTATCGGTTTTGCATTGCAAGTTTAAATATAATTACTTACATTTGAGTTAAAAATGCGTGATTATTTTATATTTATAGAAAATATATCATACAAACATTAGTTACGTATATATTTTATGTAATTTCGCATATTTTCAATGACAGATAGCGGAAACTCAATTGTGTCACGTGAAGTTAGTTGTAGTTACAAAACAAACGAAACAAATTAGTCCTAAAGTTGGAAGTTATAATTAATCTATACGAGATGATAGCAATGATAGCATATTATTATTTTTATGACATTTAGTTATTTAAGTTACAATAATTAAAGATTTAGCCCTAAAATTTATAAACATTTTGCTAATTCTTGTAAGTATTTACGAGGGCGGATCAAAAAGTTTCTAGAACGAGCTAAAAGTAGGTCGTTCATATGTTTTGAAAGCGTTATCTTTCAAATAATTACTGTCAAAATTTCAGACATATCGTACATATAGTATAGGCGATGTGCACATTTTGAGCGTCAGCACCTCTAACGACTACATTGGTATTTTTGATTACCGAATCAATTTTGACATTTGCAGAAAGTGATACAATTTACAATTTTATTTTGAGTAGTTGCTATTGTGTATGAATATTATACATCATAGTATATTGAAATGAATATAGAAAATATTTGAAATGCTATATATGTGATGTGACAATCAGAAAAGTCAAAATACCAGCGAACGTACTGTGACAGAAAACATAATTTTTCTCATAATATGTGTGATTTCTGTAAACCATTTTATCATATATAATATCATAAGTGGTAAATTTTTGCCGGAAAAATTTTCAGATTGTTACGAGAGCCGGTTGCCTAGCAATTTATTGAGTGACATTGACAAAAAAATTACGAGTTGTCAAACGAGTAATTTTTGATCAATGTCACGAAATAAATTGGCAACAGGCTCGAGTAAAGCAATCGGAAAATTTTTCCAGGTTAAAATTTAACCACGAATGGTATTCGGATGACTATTTCCCAAATAAAAATCAGGTAATTATTTATATAATTTTTTTCTTGACAAAAATCTTGTAAATATTTATTGTGTTTAGAGGTATTAGGTTTCAGTTTGCTATTTCAACGTTTTAAATAGATTCATGTCCAAATCGACTCGTTTTTAATAAAAACTGATAACACTGAAAATATACAGACTTTGACAGGTATGTAAACAATATGATCTAAAACGTCAAAAAATTTTCGCTTATCAAAACTCACTTACTTGTAAAAATACGACATCTTATTGGCTTAAAGGGTGCGAAAAAACTTTTATGACGCTGTTTTGCCGAAATGAAATTTGGTAACTAGGTAGAATCCTGAATTTGGATTGGTTTATATATTTATGAGTGAAATAGTCATACTTAAATTTATATTATAATTTAGAATATTAGTTAAATGTTACAAAATGCACAATACATGGAAATTGAGATTAAAAAGTTGGAAAACTTGAATGATTGGAAAACAGAAAATTTCTACATATCACGATATCAGTGTATGATGTTAGCATCTTTCTTTTATATTCGTAATAAATGAAGAAGATTCTTCATTGAAAATATACCAGGGTCTAAGTGGAATCAGCAAAAGCTCGGAAAAGAAAATACACGAAAAATACGAACCTTGTGAATTTCTATCTTTAACAACATTACATGTACAAAATCTATAATAAATAGACGAATTATGTCAAAAATAGACTTTTATTTCATACAACTACAAGTATTATATAATTTTAAGACAATTTTCTGCTTCTTGTATTATATCTTGTTCAAATATTAACTTAAGAAACACATTTTTATATAATTCATTATTGCAATCAGACGACCATTGTTGGAATTTTATTCATACGATAAGTATATTTTACAATGAGAAAATATATATACCTAAAAGAATTTTTCATGTTAGTAGAAGATATCTGTTGAAGAGTTATTTTCTTATACATTTGTTCCTCATATAATCTTCTAGGAAATTTATAAAATTTGATACTTCAATCGGTAATTTTGTAAGAATTATTACATCCCTCACTGCATCACATAATATTTGACGTCCTATCATTCGCATTAATTGCAAATATTTTATAAAATAGGAATTGCAAAATTATTCTGGCATAAAACATAACCTTGCTGTTTCAATGAGTAACCATTTTGTCACTTTTGTCCGCTGTCGGCTCTGACTACTTTTGTGCACACCGCATATAACCGTGAGAGTCTACAAAAGTAAAAAAATGTGCAATTTTTAAATTATGAAGAAAAACAATTTTTTTGCAGGAGTAAAGCATTTCTTTTTAAAAGGCGTAAATGCGAAAGAAATTAAAACGGGACTAGACGAAGTTTATGGTGGGTCTGCTCCTTCCTATGCGAAAGTTGCAAACTGGATTGCTAAATTTAAACGCGGTCGATCAAGCGTAAGGATGCACCACGTTCTGGTAGGCCAAAAACAACTAGCGATGAAGAAAATGTCAGAAAAGTCCACAAAATCGTGATGAACGTTCTCACAGTAAAGTTGCGTGAAATAGCAGAAGCAGTAAGCATTTCATATGACCAAGTACATCATATCTTGAACATGAGAAAGTTTTCTGCGAGATGGGTGCCGCGTTTGTTAACAAACGACCAAAAGCAAGTTCGAATGTCCATTTCTCAGCAATTCCTAGACATGTTCAAGCGCAATATAATAGATTTTTTTGCGATGATTTGTAACTGTAGATAAAACCTGGATACACCACTACACTCCAGAGACCAAAGTAGAATCAAAAGCCTGAATAGCACGCGGTAAACCAATTCTGAAGAAGGCCAAGATAATTCCAACAGCCGGAAAGGTGATGGCTACGTCTTTTGGGATGTCCGAGGAATAATTATTATAAACTACTTACAACATGGACGAACAATAATAGGCCAAAATTATGAGTCGTTATAAGACAGATGGAACAATGAACTCAAAGCCAAAAAGCCTCATTTGGCAAAAAAATGTTTTGTTTCACCAAGACAATGCACCTGCTTACAAATCAACAATTGTGGTGGTGAAACTACATGAATTATGATTCGAATTAATCGAACATGCAACGTACTCGCCTGACTTGGCTCCCTGAGATTTCTTTCTGTTTCCAAATCTCAAAATATGGTTAGTTGACAAGAAATTCTCATCGAATACTGAGGTCATAGAAGCCGTAAATGGATATTTCAAGAGTTTAGATTATTCTTATTTTACTGAAGGAATAAAAGGTCTTAAAAAGCGTTGAACAACATATATCGAGTTGACAGAAGACTATATAGAAAAATAAATATAATTTTGCCCCTAAAATTTATATTTTCTATCTCGTTCTAGAAACTTTCCGATCCGCCCTCGTATATGTTAGATGAAATAATTTTTAAACATAGTCAAATTATTTGAGATAAATAAATTCATCAACTTGTTCTAATTATTATCTATTCTCGGTGAGACCATCTATTATTATTATTGATAGATTAACTAATATTAATAAGCTGTATAATAATTATAAAATAAAATGAGACAAATGTTGAACCAACCTCGCCTACTATCAGTCCAATTTGGCCAACAGAGGCATTGCAGATCTCAGCATCTTAGGAAATCAGCTACCACTACTACCAGGAACGTTTATTGGAACAAAATTTCAGTTAAATCAGTATTTAGTTCACTGCAAACCATCACATATTAAAAATTCATATCACGAAAGTTAGTTTGACACTAAATAAACAAATAGACATTATTTTAACTTCCACAATAAAAGGTTTTCACAAAAATTGCACTTACTAGTGCTATGAGTAGAAAACATTTTCGTTTGCAGGTTGCAAACACACTGCCAACAGACAGCAATAATAAACAACATACACTGCTCTTAATATCAGCTTAAACATGTCTGTTACTTCATTCACTAGTCGACACGA
The DNA here is from genome assembly GCA_963082715.1 of Harpalus rubripes. Classification (NCBI taxonomy): domain Eukaryota; kingdom Metazoa; phylum Arthropoda; class Insecta; order Coleoptera; family Carabidae; genus Harpalus; species Harpalus rubripes. The sequence continues at coordinate 12,208,146 of OY720455.1, read as the reverse complement.
AATTTAAATAAAAATAATAATGAATTATTTATTCACTTAACTAATGTAGAATAATAAATAAATTGTTATTAAAAAGTAAAAATAATCGTGACAACCAGTGGCACTAAAAATTTATGCTTTAAGAACCAATAAGCCTATATTAAGGAATTACAGTTCAATCGAATTAAGAGAAATTAGTAAAAAATAGTGAAAGTATATGCATAATAATGAATATTAATAAAGGAATAAAATGATATAATTCAAATACTTCGGAAATAAGGGGGTTTTTGTTCTAGCAGCTCGTCACTCATATGAAATCCATATATATTATTTTGATTGACGACTCAAAGACCACATATAAATATATAATGAATACCGAGTTAGGGGGTGGAGTCAAATACCAATGGAAGTAGACAAATTCAAATAGCGGACACGTGGCTACCAGTCCAGTACTGCAGTTCTCAAACAGTTTTTATTTGAATATAAATTTCTTGCATTAAACTTAATAATTTTGGTACACTTGCAATTATAATGCATGTTAACTTGTGCAGTGTTATAATATTAATTTATTTTTTATAAATATAATTTAAAAACAGCATATATTTCAAGAACATTTTAGATCCACGAAGAAAACATTTTTATATAAAAACTATATTCGTCACGTCACATCTATATTTTTAAACTTCGGGGGACCATAACTCGCTTATTTATAAGAATTTTTTCACCGGACTTCACCCATAGCCTTACTTTTAATTACACGTTCTGATGAAAGTATATAAAAAAATGGTGGAATCTCCTATTTTGCGAATTTTAACATAAATGTCTGACTTGTGATCAATATATCACATAGTATATACTATTTAATTTTTTCCCAAATTATTCAAACATTCTGTATTTAAAGCAGCGTTTCTTAACATTTTGTAGGCTCGACCCAGATTTAACTATTGTATTGTCGCGACCCATAGGTTAAGAAACGCTGATTTAAAGGGTTAAATAATTTCAAATTACACTTATTTAGAGTTTTACAAAACACAATGGCTGTTATCATGAACAATGATTAAGGGTGATTAGCGAGCAATTGACTAGCAGTGTTTTTTATATGTCAATCGTTCATGAATTATTTTGGAAAAAAATATTTATAATAAAAGTTGCGTACAATTCGGCATACGTTTTTGGGCTTGTATGGAATCTACTCGCATTCAGATTTTGTGAAAAACTTTAAATCGGTCTCCTACAAAACTAACAAAAATGTTACGTCAATTCGTGTTATTGAAGACGATATGTAGATAAAACAATGAAACAAACGAATAAAAGGATCATTTTTATACATAATATAATAATACAATAGTGTGTTGAAAGACAAAAGTATTACAATGATCTTTATTATAATACGAGTACGAATGAACGAATTAAAAAATTGGCATACGATTATCTCTCTCATTACAAGCGTGTGCGATAAGGATAGATATAACTCGCTTGTCTTTTACAAATTCTTATTGTTTCGATGAAATTAGGACATTCAATTTAAAACAATTCTCGTTGTTGACAATACTTTCTCTGTAACGTAAGATTATTTATTTATTCAGATATATAACCTTGATTCATAGCCCTACGAATAACTTTATTTTCTGTCAGTGTCACTCACACTGACACTGTGCCAGTATCTTCTTTTTCACATATTTGTTTTTACATTTGTTAACAAACTTACCAGTTGACTTAGTTTTGAATTTTGAATGCCTTTACTGTAACACATATTTCTATAATAATAAAATAACAGTAGTATCTTATGTACCCTCACAAAAACTAAATAAACGACACTACGGAATTTGTTTCATACAATTCGTAGATGACCTTGATCTTTATAATACTATATTTTTGAACAAACAGAAGTATCATCACCACTTCCATCTACAAAAGCTATAATTTTGAAAGATTCAATCAAACGAAAGAGTGTTGAGTATATTATATTGAACGATTCGAGATAGAACTATTACTACATTATCTTATATCACCGGAAACAGAGATTACAAGAAGAAATTTGGTATTGGCAAGAGTTGGTTCTGAGGCTTTCAAAATTTTAATTCTTCATTTCGGCTTTAAAAAAAACATACACAGAACTAAAAAATGTACTTACTAATTACTACGGAAAAAATTCTGTTTTAGTTGAAAGACTAGAAATAGCCCACAATTAAAAAAAAAGTATGACAAATTTCGTTGATCGACCATCATTCGTTTCTACAGCTGTGCCATATTTTCAATAATATAAAAGTTCGAGAAAAAAAGTTATTCTAGCATCGGGAGTAAGTAGAACGCGAAGTGAATAACATTGTATGAATTTAAATTAAATGTCAAAATCGGAATATGTACTCACAAGGAACTTGGATTGAGCAAAAATATAAAATAAGTAGATACATACCGGGTGTACGGTGTAACACGAAAAGCGGGCCTAATCGTTAAACATGGGAAAACAGTTTTTCCTTGCTCAAAAGTGGCCTATTTATTTTATAATGCTTCAAATAAATATTGGAGAGAATTAAGTTCTGAGTTGGGCAACCAGTTCAATAACATTATTTTATAAGCAATACATGTTTCTTATCGAATGTATAGAATTTAAAATTTTATAAAAGATACTTTTTTATAGTGTCACTTTTGGAATTGAAATAATATGACAAACAAAAATGTAATAACGTTTTATCTGTCAACAATTATTATAGAATATATTTTTATTTACATAATATTAGTTATAAAATTTAATTTGTATTAAAATAAGTAAACTTACTTAATAATTTTTACCTTTCCTTGGTGTGAAATTTTTTTCATATTCAATATAATGATGACTGGTAAAACGTTGTTATACAGGGTGTAAATGAAATAAGTACATTAAATTTAACCCATAATGTAACTTATCGAGAGCAACAATAATTGTTAATAATTCTTTTTCCAAACCTTTTGTTTTTTGAGTTAAAATTCTTTCAAGATTTGTTCAAAATTTGGTTACTCGCCTATGGTCAGATCGCTGCTACTCTCTGCTGTCAGAATTTAAGATTCACACGGCACAAATATTGTCAACTGGTGTTTGTTTTCTTGCAGACACGATAATTAATAAACGATCAAGGGAAAACATTTATTATTAATAAATTCGTAATAGTACAATTTTTAAAATAAAGAATTTGAAATTTAGGATAAGTAAATTATAAAATTGTGTATTAAAACAGACTTCGACACATCTGTGAATAGAGGAAGAGCATAGTTATGAAGTTATGAAATGAGTTATCGTTTATCGTCGACAAATCATAATAGTTTCAATACGTTATTCAAAAATGTAAGTACAAATTCTTGTCCTGTTAAACGAGTTATATGAATAACAATTAGTCGTACATTTATTGTTACCGCCCAAACATTTTTTAATGAAAATTTTTACAGTATGATGATTTTCATCTGTCGTAATGTGTATTGTGCACTAAAGACACCTTCTTTAATAAACCCAGCCTCATCAGTGAACAATACTAGCCAGTCGCAAAATTTGAAGTCTGCTATGTGCTGAAAACTGAATTTTTTTGCACATGGTACGTATATAACCGTTGTTTTTTTTTAAATTATCATGTATGACCCTCCGTACTGTGATAATATGTACAAGACTTACAAATGTGCGAATATTAGGAACAGAATTTGGAAAACGCCCCACCTAAATCTAAAACTGCATGGCGGTGTCTTTATGTCAATAACTAAGTAAAATGTACATTGTCTGTGTATTCGCTATTCGTAAACGTAAGAATTTTGACAGAACTTTACCTTATAAACAAGTTTATTATTAATGTCAAGATTAAATTGCAATAAATGACAGGACTGTCTATTTCTAAAACAAAATTTTTCGTAGCTGTTGCTACTGCATTAAGTTGTTAGAAAAATATATGGAACGACTCGTCAATTTACGGGGTTCTAAAAATGCTAAAAAAATATGCGATTTCGAGAAAAAGTTATTAAGAAATATTGTTGCTCTTGGCGAGTTATATTACTGGTTAAATTTAATATGCTTATTTCATTTACACCCTATATTTATTTGTGATTTTGTTCTTTTATAAATTTTAAATTGGATTTATTCGTTTACAAAACGTGCAAAGTAAAATTTGATTATTGAAATGGAAATAAAATGTAATTCTAACATTTATTTTAAGCATTAGTGTCTAAAATTAATAGGCATTTTGCGCAAGGAAAAACTGTATTCTCATGTTAAGGGGATCGTCTACGCTTTTCCAAATGAACGAAAAGATGCTCTACATTTTTACTAATTATGGAAAAGCTGTTAGGAATTTGTTATTTATTTTTAATTTTCAATATCATTGTTCTTATATCTGTGGTAAAGCTCTAAAATTGGTGATTTTTAAATTAATTTTTAAGTGAATATTTTGAATAAAGAATAAACATTTTAAATTCTAAAAGTTGCGTACCTAATTTCATGTCTTAAAATATAGAATAATATACAATATACAATAGGTGCAATAAAACAAACGTTTTTAACAAATACGTGGTCTAAATTTATTATTTTTATTTTAATTAATAGGTATGTTTGACGCTCGTTTGATGTTTCAAAGTCTTTTGAAGGTTAAAGTAAATAGCCTAGTAGCGAACCTATCAGGAGAAATATTGTGCTAAGGCTCTCATTAACAGCTGTAATTTCGAAATAAACTTATTTAATAAATTATGGTGCAAATAAATAAAAATACATGATGCAGAATATGATAAACAAAATCAATATTGTTGTTATATCCTTGTATAAAGGAACAAATAATTATATTATCTCGCGGATACATTGTGTATTATCTTAAAAGCTTTGCTTATAGCACTACTAAATTCTCAAGAGACCTTAATGTACTCTTAATATTTAATGTGTTGTAAGCCAAAATAGCACAATAAAACAATATAACACATTTACATAAATAACATTATATGATTTTCCTTGAACGACACACAATACACTTTTTTTGTGTTTAGAAATTTTACACAGATTGGCCTATAAAATAATGTTCTATTTAAAATTTAATGTAACTGTTATATCCCTAAATAATATTAATTTTCACTAACAAACAAGAAATTTATGAAAATAAAGGGTACAAAAAATATTTTTGATTACAAAAATTTAAATTTTTAAATGTAATAAGGAAATTTTGTTTACAATGATGAAAATTATTTATCACACTAAAAATTGATTACCTACAGTAGTTTTTAAAAAAGTATTAAAGTTCTCAAACTATGACAAACAATTATGTTTTTTTTTTAAAATTATTTTCCTAAATCAATGTGAAATTGACGTGACACAACACACATCCTCACCTCCATGGAGTACTACATGTCATTAGAAGTATTCACCAAGCCCGAAGAAGAGTAAGTTGAGTATTACCATGGCCTCTCTTCTCACCTCATTGTATTGTCCTAATGCGATTTGGTATTTGCTGTTTTATTTTGCCGTGGTGTTTGACGTTTGTACGAGTGATCAGTTTTGTTATAACAAACAATGATTTGTCCGCTGATGATAAATTCAAAAAAAAAAAATTAATAGTACCGAAACACAAAATTATCACACAAATTTGATCTAAGAGGTCTGGTAATACTCAACTATTTCTCTATTCGAGTCTGTTGTCTTTAGACGTTACTTCAGAACTCACTAGATGGCAACCATAAAATTCTAAAATCGTAAGTCCCAATTTAGCTCATACTATAGAGTACGTGTTTTATATCGTCCCGTTACAAAAAAAATCAATGTCTCAAAATAGTAGGCCATGATCAACAACAAGATCTTTTATCATTTTAATAATGTAATAATCATGAATATATATATATATATATATATATATATATATATATATATATATATATATATATATATATATATATATATATATATACATAAAACACTATTTGAATTTGTTAATATGTAACTAGTTTTGTTGTATATTGCATTCATTTAAAAAAAATCGATAGAATATTCTCTTTTTAATAACTTTTTTATGAATGTAATTAGTGACATAAATAATACATTAAAATTAATTATACATTAAAATTATATGGCCTTTATTTACATTTTAATTCAATTCTTTATCATTTTCTATTTGAAAAATATTTAATTAAAAAATGTAAACTAGTTTTTTGTATAATTGCATAGCATAAATATATCATTAGGACTTTTTGCCCATTGCTACGTGCTGCACACTTTGCTTTACACAGATTTTAGTAATGATAATGACGATGTAGTATATGTACCTAACAAGCATTGACAGTTTGTATGAAGAATTTGTAAAATTTTTATGGGGACCATTTATGGTATGACTAGTGAATGAAAATTGACGTTTAGATTATTTAATAGGTGTGGTTTCTTTTGAAAACATATTCCTATATTTGATTTGAACGGAAACTGACCCTTATGTATTCCGTTACAGAAGATTAGAGTTGTACTCAATACCAGGAGGCATTTAAAGTGATCTTAGCAACAGGATTCAGGGATGTATTTAAAAAATTTAATACCGCAAATTAGATCGTTCGTCTCAGGTGTAAGCAACCCTCGAGTCAGAATTACTGTTATTGGAAATTAAAAATAATCATATCTCATAGAATTGCCAAACTGAATAGTTTAAAGATCAAAATATTTTGTTATAATCAACATAAACGAAAAATGTTTAAAATATTTTAAACGCACCCCTCTTTTGACATACATAGTAATGCATTTCTGTGCTTTCCTACTCCAGTATTTAAATGGGTTCATGCAAAAATTTCATACCTGACTATAAAATAATTTAAACGTTAACTTTCATTCGCTAGTCATACCAGACCTCTGACTAAAGTGCTATTTTTAATAGTCGAGAATTAAAATGTCATCTTCAGTTCGAAAAGGGTAATTATGGCAAATGTCAATCAATATATATATATATATATATATATATATATATATATATATATATATATATATATATATATTGTTATGAGAACAATGAGTTTTTCATAATCTGATCCACATAAACATTTGAATTCATTAATTTTCTCTGAGTGTTATTACATTTAAATTCAAATTTATGATTTTAAATCACTCAATGGGATCTTCCAACATGTGGAGAAATTAGAAAATTAGCCATTTATATTAAAACTAGACTTTAGAAGTGTACTAATAGCGACTATTCAAGTAAATGAATGCAGAAAATAACGAAAGTAAACCAAATCATGATACTTGGTTGAATTTATGACGCTATTCCAGTCAGAAATAACGTGAAATTTTCAATGACTTAGACAGAAACTGAGCAACGTATCAATGGCAATCAAAACTTAGCCTATAATGTAAGTAGCTTTTTTAAATAATTATTTTATTAAATTGCTTGTTATACCTGCGTATTTCTAATTATTGACCACGAAAGTTATTTAAATAGATCAATTTATTTGACTCTAATTATTAGCGAACTTCTTTGTTTGAGAACAAAATGCTGTTAACTTCTACGTCATATAATATTAAATAGTTATTTGTATATCAAGGCCGCGAAATCTCTCTGTAGCGTACCGAGAGAAAAATTGTCGCCGAGGCCGCTTGCGGCCGAGGCAAGACAATCTTGAGGAATCTAAAGGATTTCGCGGACAAGGTGTACACAATATTTTTTGTGCAACCGCAAAAAATATGTAATTACAAATTTCATTAATATTCAACAGTGTCATTATAAATAGAAAGATAGCTTTCAAGGTGGCTATGGGTTTAATATTTGATAAACAAAACCATGCAATTCTCAAGTGTCAAAGTGATTGTTTACCTAATTTCGCGGCTTTACCATATTTCGCGTCCGGTTGCACAAAAAATATATTACGACTCAGCGAATAACAATTAATAGTACTAACTGTCAATTTAACTAGCAGTGGTAGGAGCGGGCCTAATGGGGTATGTGACCATATTCGAATTTCAATATATATATATATGTCATAAAATATAAAAACTAACCACTATAGCTTCTCATTATAATAATAAAAACTAAACATTAATTTGTAATAATCTCGTTATTAACAATGTGTTGGAGAAAGGATATTATGCCGTAAGTAAGTTAGAATCGTGGACAAAGACAAACAGACTGCGGGAAGGAAAGAGACAGTTATAAATCAGCCTATCAGTGTCGCGTTTATGTAGTGGTAGGTGTGGCAGAGTGTGACATGATCACATCTGGCTATAACTATCTCTTTCCCTCCCAGTCTAACCGTCTTTTTTCACGCTTCTACCATTGACACGTCACATATCCCTTCCCCATATTTTTAATAATTATTTTCTCGTAAAGTACGAATAATTAATCGATGTAAGAAAATACGGGTATTTGATTTTTTTGTCTAATATCATATTATGTAAACATAAAAATTTGGTCACATTCCCCATTGTTGTTATGTATATTTAAATTGCCAAAATCATGAAATTTCTTTTCATCTTATTATTAATTCATATAATGCAAGAGTGAAAACAGTAGTGTACAACTATGAGACTAAAGTGCTTTTTATATACTTTAGTACCTTTTATATAATATACTTTTGTCACTTCAGTTTTCTCTTGTCCGTATTACGCCAGTACATCTCTGTTTCTTTTCTCCGTTTGCTTCACCAGAAGAATTTTACGAATTGTCGCTCTTTCTAGAATGCTATGTGTCAGATTACCGACCTCATCTGAGTCCACTGGGTCAACTTTACCTCAAGTGTGACAGAAAGGGTAAGCCCTTGCCCGTGCCCTCATTCTACGCCACTGGAGAATGTTTTACTGTTCAGCTGAATGTGCATTGCTTGTCACTCATTTTTCACAGAAAACAAAGAAAATAAAGAGAGTAAGGTTATAGAGAAAGAATTAAAACACTAGAAATGTTTTGGAATTAGAGAATCACTGGATTATCTTGTACATCTACGTGTAGGTTTGTAACTTGACGATAACGTTGCTCTCTTTATATTTCTTGTCAGGTATGCAAGAGGCATTTTTTCTACTAACTTAAATTGTTTGTAAATACAGGTTGTCTTTCGAATACGGGGACATAGCTTAACCGCATAATCTTGAGCCTAAGACCTAAACTTATTTATATCTAAAAGTATATCATTTATGGAGCTAGTACGATATTTAATATTTTTTTTGTTTTAATATTAATTTGCCTTATGATAAACTGAACGCATTGTTCGATTTGGATGATATTTGGCATGGCACTCCATATATGTATGTATGCAATCATTTGAGATGATATTATTGGGGAATTCGATATTAACTTTTTATTAGCAGCGACGAAAACGATAAATGAATTTCTTCAGAAAAATACATACAGTGGAAAACTTTTCTGTATGTTTGTAATTGGTTTTTAATCTTGCACTTTGTTCAAATGACAGACAACTTACTTTTAATTACAGTATCAATTTTAGTGTATTTTCTAACATCTCTGCGACAATTATATTCGCAATATTATAAACCTAATACTATTAATAATAACATATCTGTTTGTTCGGCGTATAAGAGTATTTTACTGCCTTTATTATAATCAGAATATTAAATAATGTTAACTTATTTTTCACTTGACAACATACAACGTATAAACAATTGTTTCTCTGATTAAAAATTAGTTATTTGACAAATTACAAAGAAACAGAAAAGTTTTCTAATGAATGAATTATCTAAAGAAATAGAAAAAAAAATATTATATTATCGCCGTTGTCATTAAACAGTTATTAGCTAATCATGGCCGTAACACTGAAGTTTCATACACGAGTGGTTCACCAATAACAACAAATATCATCTTGATATATAACTTCCACCCATATGGAGTGTCATACCTAATTTCATCCAAATCGACCATAGTATTCTGTTTACTTGTTTCTTACATATACATGGTGATTCATCGGTCTATCCTTTCTTTATAACTCTTTTATTTTAAGTCAGATAGAAAAGCTCTTCATATATAATTTATATGATATATTATTGTCTATCTACGTACCATATGCATTTGTATACAGGGTGCTCTGTTTAAGCACAACAATATGTAACTTTATATTTCTTAATGGAACACCCGATATATATTTATTCTTTTTGATGGTAAATTAGATTCCCTTTAAAAAAGTATTAAGTAATAAGGGGTCTAAAATTATAAATTAAGAAGTTATTTACCTTTATTCGTTGAATAATATGTTCATATCATGTTATTATTAACAAAGTAAGCTATGGATAATTTGATCAATTGTTGAAGGGCTTTTAGAACATTTATTATAATTTTGCATTATTTAGTCTGTCATTAAATTTGAATAGCCTCTTTGTAATTAGTGTAATATTTAAAAGAAGTTTTAATAAAGTAGCAAAATTTTGTATTAAATTATGGTTTTTTCCACTATGAACCACTATTTTTTATTAACGTAAATAACTTCTTAATTTATAATTTTAGACCCCTTATTACTTGATACTTTTTTAAAGGGAATCTAATTTACTATCAAAATGAATAAATATATATCGGGTGTTCCATTAAGAAATATAAAGTTACATATTGTTGCGCTTAAACGGAGCACCCTGTACACAAATGCGTACGGTGTGTAGATAGACAATATTATATATTATAAATTATATTTGAAGTTTTCTTATCTGACTTAAAATAAAAGAGTTATAAAGAGAGGACAAACCAATGAATCATCCTGTATATACCGGGTGTCTACTTTATTTTCCGAACATAGGAAATACAATGTTAAAATTTTGATTTGGCGATATATCTTTTCCTATTTTAGAAAAAAAAGTGTAATGAAGAATTACATCGCTGAGTACCAAGTTCAATTGTTTCTTATATACGAGTTAGCAGCAAAAGAAAATACACGAATTAAAACAATTATCAGAGTGCCATGTAAACTAAGACAATAATTTATGTTTATTGTTTCTGACATATTAGATATTTATTTTGATTTTAGGTATTATTATTAAAGAATAATAGGAAGACAATCTAGAAGTAAAAAATTAATCACAAATTCTAATAATAATAATAATAATAATAATAATAATAAAATCAAATGAAATGTCAAATCTGTAAGATATGTCAAAAACATTATCGTTTTATTTTTCGTGGCACTCTCAAAATTGCCTTGAATCGAGTATTTTCTTTTGCTTCTAACTCGTACATAAGAAATAATTGAACAACAAACTTGGTACTCATCAATGCACGTTATCATACTGAACATTTTTCTTCATTACACTTTTTTAAAAATAAAATTAATAGGTAAAGAAATTTCGCCAAATCAAAATTTTAATATTGTATTTTCTATGTTCGGGAAATAAAGTAGACACCTAGCATATATTTAGGGATGCCACCATAGAGATCTCGAGAACTATAAGAGATACAATGGCTATTACTATTAATTGAATTTTTTTGTGAATCTATAGGTGGCCATCTCTGATGTGCTTTTGTTTTTCCAAAAAAATCCCGTAGTTCACTAGATAATGACGAAAAACTGAATTTGGTCAATTTTTTCATTTTGAAATTACTTTCAAACTATCAGTATTCGAGAAAAATGTTTTAAATAAAAAAAATATTTTCATTGTCTATCTAGTGACGTATGAAAATGATTTTTTCATCGGCAAGTTTCTGAGATATAACACAAAGTTGTATTTGTTTAAATGGAAATTTCTTATTTTTTTTTGTCATGATTATCATTAGTTTGTCAAAATAATATTTTGTTTTACTTAAGTAACTTATTCCATACCTACCTTGCTTCATAAATTAATTTTAATTCTATATTTTTAAGATAATATAAGTAGGTATAATCTAAAAAATTATTTAATTTACCCTTATACCTATCAAAAGAGAAAAAAATAAATATTTCCTTAAAGTAAAAATCAAATATGGGTTTCATTTTAAAAATGTTAGTTTGTGTTATATCTCGAAAATTTACAGATAAAAAAAATATTTTCGTACGCCACTGGATAAACAATGAAAATATCTAACTTTTTTATTTCGAACATTTTTCTCGATTAGTGATAGTTTAGAAGTAATTTCAAAATGAAAAAATCTGATGTGGCCAGCACATTACCTTCCGTCAGTTCTATGTATTTTGTATAAATGTCATACAGAATTTTTTTTTGCAAAAGATTATATTTCTTGTACATTACCTTAAGGCAGTTGTATGTATTTTATACAAATTCCATACAGAAAGCAAAAGATCCTATATTTCCTGTAAAATTATAACACATACATACTGTCAACTGCACTTGACACTGACACCTTTCAATCAGAATTTTTCTAATATATCAGCTGTTTCCAGAGTTATAACATAGCTAGCTAATATATGATATTTAATTTCTTTATAATTTTTTAACTCTATATCCATTTAATATGAAATATAAAATGCATTCAAATCACATAGAGAATAAAATATTCTTTAATATTTATAATAACATCAAATGTGAAAAAATGATATTTAACATCGTTTTTTCAAGAAAAACTGTTAAAATCTTCAAATGAGGGTACTTCCGGTTGACCAATTCTAACCAAAATCTAATCAGCTCTTCACATGGCTGTAACGAAGAGGAATACGAAAGAATTATAATTTTTTGAATTGTAGTATAGAAGTTATCGTAGACGAAAATTTTGTTACACACACACACACAGACACACATACACACACACACACACACACACACATACAGACATCATCGTAAAAATAGTAAATTCGTATTCTAGGGACCCTAAAACGTGCTTATTCATCAAAAACTCACCACCGAATTTTTTGACCAAAGACAATACCTTCCTTACCTAAAGGTGACGGAAGGTAAAAATCGACCATATTCAGTTATTCGTCATTATCTAGTGCCCTATGAGAATTTTTAGAAAAACAGAACCACATCTGCGGTGGCCCCCAATAGGTCCACAAACAGTTCCATTTAACCGACATTGTATCTCTTATAGTTCTCGAGATCCCAACGGTGATAGCTGTAAATGGGTCACACTACATATATGAGATATAAAATAAATTTAGATAGGGCCAGTTGCATAAAATGTTGTCAGCTGATCATGTGTTTAAATACACATTGTAAAAGTTAATAGCGTGATTAAAGTTAACAATGCTTTATGCAACTGAGCCTTAGTCTTACTTTAGGCCAAGGTCCAGGAATGTGATTAAGCTATGTCGACATATTTTAGAGACACTTTGTATATATTTTTCTGGTATTTTATCCAATCAGTTATCTATTTATCTGGAAGAATACCAATGCATTCCTGTTCATTTTAAATTTTTTATAAGCAAGAAAATTTGCCTTTTGTATGCGACTCTTATCAGCAAAACATTTAGAAATTTTCTTTTGAAGTTGTGGGTAGAAACTTCGATAATATTCTCGTTTGATGTGTTCGGCACAGGGTGGGCTTAGCTAGACTCCCCTTTCTAAAGTTGGGCGTTTTTTCTAGACGTAATTTTCCCGTTTGAGGACGTGGCTGAGACAAGCAAATTGGAATCTACGGACTGTTACGGTATCTATATGGATATGGATGTTGTAGTCGTGACCATCCTGTGTATCTGTCTGTATCTGTCTATCTCTGATTGATTTCTAGTAGTTCTGTACATTCTTCTCTGTCTTAGAATCTCTTCATCTTTCTATTAGGATCGTGCTTATACGTACATATATGGTATGTTCAAATGAAACCAGTTTATTGAATTGTTATATTATTGTTTAGGTATGTATGTACAGGGTGTAAATCGAAAAGTGAAACATAGGAGTTTAACATGGGAAATCAATTTTTCTTTGCGCAAACGTTACCTAATTATTTTATGCAAAAATACTTCAAATAAAAGTTATAGATATTTAAACGCAACATCTAAATCATGTGAAACGATTATTTTATCTCTTCATATAAACGTAAAAATTAATTACAAAGCTACAGTTTTTATGTACGTATTTGTTTTTTTTTGTCATATATCCATTGCTGCTTAGACAAAATGCAATGACATATTTGTACCGTGCGGGAGTTTACCAGGCGTCACCTCACGAGCACTCATTGCTGGCGTGGAGAGTGAACCACAGAGGTCAATTTTGTGCCATTTAAAATTCGAAATATCTGGCGTCGGTCGGGATCGAACCCGGCGCGCGACCACGAGACCTTTGATTATTTATTTTGCGTTGTCAAAGTGAGCCATGTAAAAGAATGAAGCTAGTTAATTACGACAGTAGATAGCTTTAGCATAACAGCTTGATTCCGTTGTTAGAAACTTGGGGACCAAAAAATAATCTAATTAAATATAATTCGAGAGTTCCATAAATTAGAAAATAATTTTCCAGATTTTTCTCAAACTTGTTGCCATTTGGCAATAGCCACTCAAGTCCTACGGGCTTTCATGACTATTGCCTGGCAACAAGTTTTCGAAAAATTCGAATTATTTTCAATTTATTTTCACTCTCTTGTTATATTATTACTGTCAAAATTTCGTCAAAATCAATAACAATTTGTTGATATGTTAATATAGTTTAACCAAGACATGATTTCCAAAGGTTTACAAAAAATCGTGAGGGAAGCGGGTATCTCTTGCAAGTATAACGGCCCAAGGTTCATGATTATGTGTAGAAATTCAGTACGCCTAAGGTTTGGTCAGAAAAGTTTCGATAAATAACTGGATTGCTCTAAAAACTAATATAATGGTTCGCATCTCGCAGGCTTAAGTTTGTGGTATTAGAATTTATTCGACAAAATCAAAAGGAAACTTTAAAAATAAATGATTACATAGAATCGAATACATTGAGCTTTCTTCCGATTATGAATCAATGAGATTCACGCCTAATTTCCTATGGGAATTTCCTTTGAGTGTTATTATGTATATAAACAAAATAACAAAAATTAGTTGGTTTCAATTGAACATACCACTCACACTATATATATTTTTATTTATTTTCGGTACTTACTTTTGTTGTAGATAGTCTGAAAATATTTTTGTAGGACAACATATTTTTCTTTTTTTCTTTTTGATGGACAATAGATATATTTTTGTTTAAAGAACTACGAATATGGATATAACTTTTATTGTTGTTCAATATCTATATTACTTTTTTACTTAAAAATAATATCAAAACTAACTTTTATTCAACATAAAATAAATATTCTATAAATCGAACAAAATCGTTACTCCTTCTTGTAAATTCCAAACGTGTCTAAACTCAAATTCTATCTTTAGAATGACTTGAAAGTATATGGAATCCAATAAATTTGCTCTATTGCGCCTGCAATATATAAATAGACGTACCATATTTCTTAACATCAAAAGAATTTTGAGAAATAAATATTTGCAATGAAAACTGACAACTACTCTCAATTATTGTTAGTTATTTATATTTAAAATTTATATTTTATAGTTCGAATTCTAAAGCAATTTAAATTTCATTGCACCGTAATAACTTTTCCATCTTTCCAATAATTTCTTCTTCTTTCCACTTTGAATTTCGGGTTCTCCACTTGAAAATTCACACATGGGGTACGATCAACGTAGCATACTTAGATTCCGCAGCGCAGAAATATAAATACATATTAGCTTTCGGTTGGTTGGTAACATCGGCTCTGGAGCGAAACACACTGGATCGCCTGAAACAAGTTCAGAGTAAGGGATTTTCAGAGTGGCCTAATTCATAACTTTCATTATACTGAAAACTGAAATGGATTTTGCACTATGCTGATTAGAGAAAGGGTATTAAGTATGCAACAAATAAAAGCCTATAATTCTTTTCCTAATACTATACCTACCTACTAATATTGTTAATAATAATTATAATTAATCAAGGTATAGCGCATGTTAATGTTACCGCTTCGTTGAGCAGTGTTTCTGTCCGCTAGAGCATACATTTTTGTGTTCGTTATAATTTTACAAACAATATCATTAGCTATGTCACATGATTTTATCTTTTAATGAGCAATTTGTTTGAGTAATTCGAACCAAAATATTGCGCTAAATACTTTAGAAAGAAAATAAATATTATAAAGTACACTTTTTAAAAATTTATAATAAACGCATCGAGAAGAAATGTAAAGTATATATTATCATACTAGCCCGAAATCAGAATATTCTAATTTAAACTAGGTCGCATGCAATGTTCGTACACAGTAAAAAAAATGTTAGTGTATGTATAATTTTTCACATAGTGAAGCTTCAAGCGTTGTTTTAATTGTTTATTGTTGGAAAAATATAATTAGACGACGTTTCAGCACATGGTTATGGCAATTTTCAAAGTCAAATGACTACGTTTATCTCGACGTTGCCGCTTGAATTTAGTAAATCCCTTTTCAATCTTCGAAATAAACGATCGAGATTAATATTTCAAGCCGCTTGAAAATGTCAAGTCAAGCCTATAAAATAACAGGCTTGAACTTACGAAGCGGCTTGACTTCTGTCAAAATAAACAGTGAAGCTTCAAATAATGTAACTACGCATGTGAACATCCACAATTTGTTGCAGTGTTACTAAATTCATATCATTTGTTGGTTGTTTGCATTTTACCTCATTTTATAAAAGTGGTGATATAAAACTTAGTAAAATTGTCGAAAAGCGAAATATTTGGAGCGATGAGGGAATAATTTTTTTTAAAATGTTTTTGAAAGAGAAGACAAATAACAACATGACAATTTCTAGATTTTGGGGTTATATATTCAGGATGAAATTAAATCATATACCTCTCCCTGTCTGTCTACATAATCGAGTATTAACTATCTTTTTTTAGTCGATACAAATTTAAAGAAGAGTGAAAATAACTCAATCCTATTTTCAATCCGCTGAGATAAACCAATAGGATTTTTCAAGTCGTAATATACTTGAAGCCGCTTGAATTATCAAGATAAACGTAGTCAATAATGTTAAATTACATTATGTTAATTTACATGAAGTCAAATTTATAGTTATTTACGTTATCAGATATGAAAATAGTGATATTGTTTGATGAATATAATATTTGCCAAAACGAGCAAAGCGAGTTTTGCAAATTATGTAAGTCAAACAATATCACGTTTTCATAACGTATTATGTACAAAATTTTATCTAATTCCGCTAAAATGCACAAAATTCTAGGTTTTTCTATGACAGCTCCATTTCAAAATCAATTTACCAAAGCGTGGCCGTGAAAATGAATGAATTTCATTTTTTATTTTAATACTTCTGTCAGTGCATGCGTATATCAATGAAAATGAGTTCTGACTACGTTCTGAAACCGATATAGATCTTCCTTCTTATGTAGAGTAATTAAATGTGAGTCAATAATTTATAAATTGATTAAAGAAATCATTATTAATATATTTTTGTTTTTTATATTATCATTTGTCAGTTGTGTAATATCCTTTACGTAACTCAGTTACGGAATTAGATCAAATTAGTTACATTATAGAAAAAAAAATTGTTTTATTTCAAAACCATGTTTATGTGTTTGTTTTTCACAATCTGCGCAGGTTGGATAATCAACGGCGAACGGCGACTTGTGAAAATCAAAACTAAATTTGACTTAATGTAATTTAACATTGATGACCATCACCATGTGCCGAAACGTCGTCTAATTGTATTTCCAACAATAAACAATTAAAACAACGCTTGAAGCTTTTATCCAACAAAATGCCTATCAAGTAAACTTCAAAGCTTCAGAAACTTCACATTGAATATAATATTATAACCAAATTATACTGCGGCAGTCTTTTGTACACTAAAATAAATTGTAGTGATATTTTTAACACTACTACATTTCAGATGATATTTTATCCCGTTGAAGTAGAATTTGTTCAAGGTCCCCCTTTTAGGTCAAACTGAAACTTCTTACTCGAGAGAGTAGTTAATCTTAAACTAAACGGACAATCCTCGTCTGGCTTCAGAAAATTGTAAATCTTAGTTTTTATGAATAGTAGAAACGGTACGTTTTGGGTAACTAAACTTAGAATTAACCTTATTTTAGGTTAGTCCGATAACATGTACACGGTGTCTCATTTTCGATGGTTTTTTAAGGTATGTCGGGTAATATTAATGATAGAGGTAAACCGTTTGCACATTGCAGGGTCAACTTTTCGTGAAAAGTTTAATAGTCACCACAGGAATTTTCGATCTTTTGTGTCTGAGCTACAGGCCAAAACTCGTTTTTCGCTCATTTTGAAAATATATATCTTATTTATTATGATAGTTAGTCTTTTACGCTTATTTTATAAGCTTTTCAATGGTATATAAGAAGTCTACATTCTTTTGTTTTAAACATTAATAAAAGACGAATTATTAATTTATTGAAATGAAAAAAATTATTACAGATCATTATTTGTTTATTTTGATTCTATATCTATTAATTATGTTCTCAAAATTGTTCTTAACCGATTATTTTTGGGTTAGTTAAATTGCTATTTATTGACGTTACAGTTGGCTTTGACACATTCCGAAAAAAATTGTCTCATATGTTTTGAAGATAATAAATTGAAACAATGAGTAAAACTAAAACAAATACTATTAGAAATATGCAAATGATGATCTGTAATAGGTTTTGCATCTGTTTCTTAATAATTTTTAATTTTTTCAGCCCAATAAATTAATAATTCATCTTTTATTCAAGTTAAATACAAAATAATGTAGACTTGTTATATATCATTGAAAAGCATATAAAATAAGCAAAAAGACGAGACTATTTTCAACATAGGTTCCTAATTTAAAAAATCATAAGTATTTATTAAGTTTTCAAAAAATATAATTAAGCCATTTTACTCTGTTTAAAAAACAGTAAAAATTTTGTAAAAACAAATTTTCTCTAAATATCGTAATATATAAGGTATGATATATTTTCAAAGTAAGCAAAAAAACGAGTTTTTGCCTGTAGCTCAGAAACAAAAGAAGATCGAAAATACCTGTGGTGACTATTAAATTTTTTTTCGAAAAGTTGACGTTGCAATGTGCAAACGGTTTTGATCTATCGTTAATATTTCTCGAGATACTTAAAAAAAAAACATCGAAAATGAGACACCCTATACAGTGTCATCGACGTATAAGTTGACAGTTCTTAGTTAGCATGAAACATTCCACAAGAATTACATATTTTAGCAAAAAAGTTGGTATTTGTCATGGCTTCCTTAAAATCCCAACCCTAACCTCTCATTAAATACAGTGAGATATGGTAGAGTCCGTGCGTTTAGAGAAAAAACAAATCGGCGCAGTAGAAGTTGTACTACCCAACCTACAAAAGTTGACTATTAATACTCGCTCAAAAAACATTTAACTGCATAATATTTAAATGTTATTAATTTTAATATTATTATCATTTACGATACACAATATTCATAAACAAGTATACATATGATTATTACTCGCACAAAAGACATTTGATTGATTATCTTTGTCCATATTTATATCTATAACCTATACGCTAAAAACATCTGCTACTTGTCGCAATATCGTACCATCCCTACTTTCACAAGTTGGACCCGCCTCGATGAATTTTGGTCTGTGCGCTGGTTTTATCTCTCAACGCTCGGACTCTACAACGAACAAAACTGGGACCATAACCTTGTTCGTATATAGTAAACATTTATTCGGTGTAGCATTAAAAACAAACAAACTTTTTTAATGAGTGTTCTGTTATACATTCATGTTAAAAGGCGTTTGTCGCACCCATTTTGAAAAGGAATTTAAAATTAATTGATTTACTCAAGATTTTTTCGTTCATTGTAGTATTTTCATTCGTTCTAAAATCATAATTTTATTATTAAAACTGTTGGTTATAGCATCCATTCGTTATAGAATTGTTCGTTATACTGTACCTCACTGTATATGGCTAGAATAATACAAATTATAGAAGAAACAAAATAGACAATTTATGGAAACAATACAGGAATTTTTTTTTGGAGTTACCAGTTATTCAATACATAATTTAGGAATTATGTCCCTAAATTTTTATTTTTAATATTTTAATCTAACAGTATATAGTAATTATTTTAAAGCGTTTTTATAAATATTAGATAATCTTTTTTGAAAGGAAAATCCTTTTGAACTTAATTACTTCGTATTGTGTAATGTAAATTTGATTTTTATTAGTACAATTTATTGCTCACATATGTATGAGTATGAGTCTATGTTACACACTTACGGTGACAATATCACTGGGTAAACATTGCTAATTACATTACCAAATCATCCTTTCTCAAATCAGTCAGTAAGAATTCCATTTCAGTGGCTACCCTAGCTTCCAATTCTTGTCCCAGCTTTCGAGTCGTCTGCGTTCGTCTTCTCTCTTTTATACTTATTCTCTTTTTCTTCGCAACTCGTTCATTCAATTACGCGACACGGGAAACGAGCGAGCAAATTTAAAACGAGCAAAAGATTTCGTAAGAGATGGGGGCTTAAATCGGGCGAATTAGACTATGTTTACAACCAGGGAACGTAGATTCTTTAAGGGCACGATAAGATAAGATTTTTGTAAAAATTGCATGAGTAAAATATAGAAAAAGAATCCATAGAATATCGTTCTGGAAGAACTGGTTACGACTGTGAACAAAACTAAAATATACAGTTGAAATGCATATCAAATTTGATTATATGGATTTAAAGTTCTGTTTCAAAATTTGCAACACCAAAACTTTAATCACCAAAATATATCATGGCTGTTATATTTCATGCAATGGTTGCTATACGCTAGGAGAATTTTAGTTATTTAACCTACACAATAAGAGAGATATGTAACACTTCTTCTTTCTCACTCTATAGTTTTTCTTATTAAGTGGCGGATAGAATAACTGCAATGCTTTTGTCATCTAGTAACCAATGAATGACGCTTAGTCGCCATGACAGATTTTGGTGATGAAGTTTTGGTATTGTAAATTTTAATGCAAAATTATTTTGGTGTTTTAAAATTTTGGAATCGAACGCGTTCTTATAACGAACGAATGATCTGTTTAGGTACATGGCCTAGACTTTTTATCATACCACACATTTCATAACGAGGTGCATTCCAAAAGTAATGAGAAAGATTTCCAAAAAAATCTTTTTTAAAAAACTTGCAATTGGGCTTGATCACATTCCAATTTTGTTCTAACGGCAAATTGGACATATTCAACAATACGAAAACGATGTCCACACGGTATTGGTACTTGTATTTTTTAAACTGAATAAAAGGATTTTTGGAAATCATTCTTATTACTTTAGGGACATAACTCGTACTACACGTACTTATTTATTTTAGCGAACATTTGATTAGCATTGTTTTATGTCTGTCAATCGTTTATGGACCATTTTAGAGAAACGATAAAGCAATACTAGACAAATGCTCGCTAATCACACTTAATCACTGCGGCTATAGAAACTATAGATTAACTACAGTTGGACCTCTTTAATCCGAACTAATGATTGCACAGGTTTATCCGGATTTTCGAAATGTTCGGATTATCAAACAAATTACAGAAAATATCAAGTTCTTAATTCCACACTTTCACTTCCACATTTTCACAATAAAAAATGCATTATATTCAAATATAAAATTAAAACACAACTGTACTTACTACATAAGAATAATAAAATACATATAGGCATGTTACATAAATCTATATTAAAGTCAACAATAAATCTAAGAAACTGTGAAAAATTCGATGATTTTGCTGTGTTTAATGTTTGCGTCTTCTGACTTTTTGGCTCGTTTTTTCATTTCCGATAGAATTAGAATGTGGTGTTCCGATTCATCATTTTCTTCAGCCCACTTCAAACATGTTTCAAAACTTCTGACTGCCTCTTTGTGCTGTACGTGTCGTGGTATCACTTCTACATCTTCGACGGAGCTTAATTCATTCTTAGTATGTTTCAAAATATCCATAATTATTTGTGGATTCCCATGATTCCTCATGTCCGATAGCCCATTCAAGAGTTTCTTGTCGTGTTACATCTTCAGATATTTGGTTGCTTAGCACTGTAACTTGTTTATTTGTCTTTCTGCACCCTCCAACTCCATTTTGTCCGTCCATTGTAATAGTGGAAGATTATCGTCTTCAGTCCAACTATCATCAAGAAGTGGTGTAAAAAGTTTAGTCCAGGACTTTTGGATAAGTTCCGGCCTCATATCTTCCCATCATCTTGATAATCCAATAACAACATCATTCAAATTAAATTTCTTCAGTTCTGCAGAAATACCTGTACCTTCAAAAGCAACAATTTTTTTTAAAGCCTCTTGCGGTAATTTAATTTTATCGCTTGAATCACATTTTAGGTAACAGAGAACATGAAACCAAGTGATTCCCTCATTTAGGTAGCAGGGTGCTGTTCGGATTAACGAGGCGTTGTTCAGATTACGGCTCCGAGTTGTCGCTGTTCGGATTACTGGATGTTCGGATTAGAGCATGTTCGGATTAAAGAGGTCATACTGTATTTTCTTAACACGTTACATTACGTTACGTAAGTTGATATTTTAGATAGTGAATAAATAGCTTATTGTTATACACTTTATACGCACTATACACAAATACATATATGTACATTTAAAAGTGCTTTTAATTTCGACTATCTTTTAGTATGTTCGCAAGATCAGAGAACGTCTTTTCGGAAAAATAATCTATGGAATTAGGATATGAAACTAGTGTATCATATCATGCTTTTGTTGTGCTCCCTTTATGTTGTAATATGTAATATTGAATGCATGACAGCTTTGTGTATATAAAGCTTTAGGCTTAATGCAATATGGTGTAGATTATGAAAAAGATATATAGAATTTCACATTGGAAATCAGTTTGCTTTGAAAAAGCTACATTTTTATTTATTTATGAAAAAGAAATTAAATTTATGATGTACCAGTATATCAATAAATTCTGCATATGAAAATAAATAACGTATTTCTGTGCAAAATTTATTAGAAAAAATGTATTTTGATAATTAAATGTATCTAAAGTTTTACGAAGGAAAAACTGATTTCCCCTGGTAACTTTCTATCTGAACTTTTTCATAGTCAATAAAAAAATTCTTTATGTAGTAAGTTTAGAATTAAGATATATGTATATAGTTTGAAGTTATTATTACGCATTATGAATATTAGATAGGTTGATATTAAACATTTAATATGAATTATAATCACAGCACAAACATGTTACAAATTTTCACATTTCGTTTGATATTTTATAGAAATACGAATATCTATAGGTAAAACAAGGCTTCATTCTACTTCAAATATATTATGAGTATTTAAGTTTCATACAAATTTAACGAGTTCCTCTATTGTTTTATTTCTCATAGCAAACTAATTTAACATTACTAACAATATAATAGCATGAAGTTATTTGCTCGAAAAGCTTGTTTAAATATTTGGCCATTTGCACATTCAGTACGTATATGAATAATTTGCTATATCTATAGACACACAAAATGAAAATAAATTGATGATACCTACAAGTCTGTTTCTATCTATTTAAAAAACTCATACACGAGTGCATGGCTATATCTTTGGGTAAACATATCAAAAATATACTTTTTGTGCTTTTAGATACTTTTAAAAGCGTTGATTCTACATTCAAAGCGTAGATTAATATCTGTTTTAGTTCCTAAGTACATACATAATTCTCTACTGCTGGGAGCCCGAAAATAGATCATAAGTCGATTTTTTTTCAATTATATGCGTTTCGATTAAATTTGGTGTCCCAACTAGTGACGTGAGTCTGGTAAATACCCAATGGGTGGGTAAATAAATTTTTGGTATTTACCCGAGGACTATTTGCCTGCCCACTGGAGTCCTCCACCATAAAAAAATAATAAAATGTATACGTATATTTAAAGTATTACTCAATAAATAACAAGTGGAGGACCCCATTGTAAAACTTCTACGAAACATGTCTTAACACATAAGTAATACATGTTTCGAAGAAAAAATTGTTTATTTTTTCTTTTTTATTTTATTTAATAAAGAAAATATTTAATAATGTACTTTTATGTGATTCAAATATTTTTCGATGATATTGAACACCCATATTTTTACTATTTATAATCACTAAATATATACCCACTTATGGGTAAATACCTGGGTATCTTGCATCACTAATCTTCACGTACGTAATTTTGAGAGGACAAGGCTATAAGTCTATCTTGAAACTTTACAGGCATGCATAGATATGATTGAAAAGGTCTAATTATACTTTTTAGGTACTAAATTTTAGTGATGCAGGACGAGGCGAGAGTACTCTCGCATCTCATCTCGTTGTTTTCTGCGAGATGAGAACGAGAGCAAGATTGCGGTTTAAAATTCGAGGCAAGATCGAGAAGCGAGAAATCTCGCGCGATTCTCGGGAGTGTCTCGCAATAAAAAGTGTTAGTAACTTTATAGCTTTGATTTATAAATTTAATGAAAAATGGACCGGAGAACGATTTACTAGGGATGGAGTCAACGCTAATTCGGGCATAGAATACATGAATATGAAAATCATATGAATTCACCGTATTTTTTGATTCTATCTAGAGTCGATTGGTATCGGTTTAGAGCAGCGGTTCCCAACCAGTGGTCCGCGGACCACCAGTGGTCCTCAACACCTATAAATATGGTCCGTGAAAGATTTCAAACTTTTATTCGTTTTAAATTATTATCTGTTAGGCGGCGGTGTAGCATCGGTACGAGTGCTTGCTACGTATTGTAAAGGCAACAATGCACCTTACTAAGAGAAAATACGACAAAAGTTACATTAAATTCGGATTTACTTCGATAGAAAGTAAAGGAGACCACCAAAATTCTTTGAAGGAAAATTGGAGAATTTTAAAAAAATTAAACTCGGGCCTAGTGGTACAAGATTTGCGTCATCGGAGAAAACATTAGTAGCGTCGTTTGAGATACTGAAATTGATAGCGCAATGAAAAAAGCCTCACACAGAAACACTCGTGAAACCTTTTTTGATCAAAGCTGTCGAAGAAATTTTAGGGTTAGAAGCCAAAAAGAAAATATAAGATATACCTCTATCGAACAACACGGTAAAAGCTCGAATTGAACTAATGTCAAATGATATAGAGGAGCAACTTGTTTCAAGAATTAAAAAATCGCCATGCTTCGTTTTGCAGTGTCATGAAACGACTGACATTTCTAATTGTTCTCATTTACTCGTGTTTGTCCGCTTTTTAGACGACGACAACATAATCAAAGAAGAATTATTGATTTCGCGGCAACTAGGAACGACGTCATGCACCTAATAACTGAATATTTTCAAAAACATAATATTATGTGTTGTTTTCTATTACAATTCTTTTACGCATGTTACTTTTGAGTTTAATAAATATTTACATTAAAAGTTTTGAATAAAGTTTTTTTTTTAATTGACTCAGTTTATTTTTCTATAACCTTGTGGTCCCTGATAACACCAAAGAAATCAAAGTGATCCCTGACCAAAAATAGGTTGGGAACCACTGGTTTAGAGTGAGGAAATGCAAAGTAAAGAAAAAATCGGTTTCCTATTAAAATAATTTGGTGACCAGAATTTTGTGTTTCTTCTCATTGGTTAAAGTTCTACGACTGAAAATACATGGACGACGGTACGACTGGTGAAAACTTGTCTCTCGTAGTTAAACTGTGACTTAAATACGCAGTGCCCAAAAAAATGTGCGAGAACGAGAGCGAGATCGAGATTACAGATTCGAAAACGAGGTGAGATCAATATTTTACATTTCTCGCCTCGTCTCATCTCGCATGCATCACTACTAAATTTAATGCAAAAGTAATAATTGAAAAAGAAAACGACTCTTGACCTTATGTTTGGGCAGTAGCGAAGTTGCGTACAAACTT
Source organism: Harpalus rubripes (assembly GCA_963082715.1). Lineage (NCBI taxonomy): Eukaryota > Metazoa > Arthropoda > Insecta > Coleoptera > Carabidae > Harpalus > Harpalus rubripes. The sequence goes on along the minus strand of OY720455.1, from coordinate 12,182,447 downwards.
GGACCTCAAAAATTCAAATTTAGGAAAAAACCCAAAAAATGGGTGGAGGTAAGCACATGCCTGGCGATATTGGCATTCGCTTCTACAGAAAAAATTACATAAGTATACCAAGTTTCAAATATTTTTAACAATCGTTGCAATTACTAGACCAAAATAAATGAAAATGGCAAAACTTGCAAAAATTTAATCTTCAAATTTTGATAATTTTCTGTTGATAAACTTGTTCGTAGAATCCAATAGTGAAATCTCCGGGTTCGTATCTTCATCCATTTTTGGATCATAGCCTAGAAACTGGTAAAGTATTAAATAAGTATAAATAATTCAAAATGTTTGGTGCTAAACTAATTTGACAGTTCACAATCTAACCCTGTTGAAAAATTATATAATTCATGTTAGATTTTTATCTCCATCATTCTTCAATTACATTTTAAATCACAATGTTCGTTTTGTATGCCATTTAACTTAGTTTTAATTACGGTCAACATTTCCAGATTATCTGGAAGTTAAAATATATGAAACCATTTAGTTAACGTTGACAAATGCCATCATCGTTTGTTGCATGTATGTTATCTTTCTGTATGTACGCTAATTATCATAAAAATCAGTAATTATGGCTCTCATGGGCTCGAGGATAATCGGCAGTCCTCAAAATGCAATCCTGCGAAATAGGACATTAAAGTAGATGAGAATAGTAGTTAGACACAGTGTTAATAATTTTGAGGACTACTTTAAAATTTACCAATTATTGAATTAGTAAGAATTCCTATCCAAATATAGCTATTACCTTAGCCTCATCCATATCCATACATACACTTACTTGTAGGTATATAATAATTATACAGTGTTTCCTTTAATACAACCAGCGCATTTTTGGGCGAATTAATGATTTTAGAAAAAAATGTTATATACAAGAAATGATCAAGAATAAGGGGCTAATTTATTAATAATAACAAACCAAAAATTCGACTAGTGGTTCTCAAACGGCAGAACAAAATTATATTTTTTTAAATGGTATCCTATATAATTTCTTAGCCCATTAGATAGAGATTTTTTTCTGATTTCAACGATATAAATATGGTATAGGGTTGTATAACAATTATTTCGAGAAAAATGGTATTAGAAATAATGTTATAATATTATTATTATTATTATTATTATTATTATTATTATTATTATTATTATTATTATTATTATTATTATTATTATTATTATTATTATTATTATTATTATTATTATTATTATTATTATTATTTATTATTATTATTTTTTATGTTATGTTGTCGAGAATCTGGGGAACCGGGTTCGATCCCGACCGACGCCAAATATTTCTAATATTGAAAATGGCACAAAATTGACCCCTGTGGTGCACTCTCCACGCCAGCAATGAGTAGCCGTGAGGTGACGCCTGGTAAGCGCCCGCACGGTACAAATATGTTATCATCATTACCGATATCTGCGTAAAAAGAATATTGGCATATTGCAAATATATCATCTTTACCGATATCTGCGTACAAGCAGATTGGCACACCCAGCAATGGGTATAGCCGTGATGATATATTTATTTATTTTATTTATTTATGTTATAATATTACAATAAGCTATGCAATACACAGGTACGTCTGTTGCCTAGTTACGCTAGTAGTAAACCCATTTTTATTACATTATTTCTAGTTTTTAATACCATTTTTCTCTAAATAATTGTTATACAACCCTTTGTTAAATTTATATCGTTGAAATCAAAAAATAATATTCTATTTAAAGGGCTAAAAAATTATAATTTTGTTCTATCGTTTGTGAACCACTGGTTAAATATTCGGTTTGTTACTATTGCTACATTACCCCCTTATTCTTGATCATTTTTGGTATAAAACATTTTTCTCTAAAGTTGTTAGTTCGCCCAAAAAAGCGCTGGTTATTTTAAAGGAAACATCCTGTATTCTTTTTTCTTCGTTATCTAAAACTTTCCTCTAACATAAAACTAATCACATTGTTTATGTGAGTGTATGATTGTGATTAGTTTGATGTTAATATATTTACATCCTGAATCATTAAACCTATCTCTTTAAGGAAGTTGTGATTTTATATTATGTTCCCAAATTTATAAATAGTTGCATCTCAAAAAAAATGTAGTAGTACATAATTAAATGAATTATTTAAATTTTTATGTCTTTTTAACTCCTTAAAAGTAGACGAAGTCTTCAAGTTAAACAGTTCTTTCTCCTTTAATATTTTCCCAAACGATATGATTCTTCTGTTCAACTCACCCGTAAAATTTTGGGAGTTCTTCTATCATCATAAAATTATTATTTGTGTCCCTTGTGTTTCGATACATTTTGCTGACAGATTCCATACTAAATAATTCTAACACAGCCGTTCTAAAACTTTAATTATCTCCCTCAGGTGTGATAAACTTTTGAGAACTACCTGGGCCATAAATTTAAATTTTGAATATGGTGGAATGTATAGGTATTGTCGTAGCTTTAATCAATGATGAATTTTAATGTTAATCGATTCATAAATGTAACTCTGTGACCTAATTTTAACTCGGAATGTACTCGGGTTTAAATTTTAAAGTTTGTAAGTTCTGGAGTAAATATTTTCTAATGAGCAAGAGCTCTGTTATTGTTCTGGATATCACAAAGTTAGTTTGTTAATAAAATGGAAATTTGAAGTTGCAAATTCAAATATTTCTATATAAACCTTTACTTTTATAATGTACAATATACGAGCTCAAACTCATGTTAGTTGGGTCGGTTTACATTTTCAACAAATTATAAAATCTACACAAATGGTTAGAAATTTCTACAAAATTCTTTCGGCTACTTTAAATATAGACTTGAAACTTTTTAAAAACTGTGGGTCGAATGACTTGTGATAATAGTTCGACTTGTATTTTAAGGGTCATCTTGTAGCCCAGATTTAGCTTCTACCGAGACCCTTTACTTTTGGCACAATGAAAAGCAACTTCGTAAAAATTCAGTGCCTACAGTAAAATCTACATTGCAAGACATATGGGACAATACTCACAGGAAAATGTGCAGGACTTAAGGATCCAATGCCAAATTGAATGAACAGGCTTATTCTGTAAAATTTTTGTTATATAACAACTATCGTTATTTATAAATGTAACGAAGTTATCCTGAACGACATTTCGTAAAAATCGTATTCACTAAGTAATATCGTTATAAACGTCCTCATACCGTTTGTCACAACGACTTCAGCCATTTTTTTTAGAAAAGTTAATAACTATTATTGTAAATTAGATTGTCATTGTAATGTTATTTTGTAAAAAAATTGACATTATTATTTTAATTATTAATTCTTTATTGAGTAAAGAATATGTATAAATATCGATTATCAAATGGATTATTATTATTATCCCATAAAAGTCTCACGATCACAAACATTTCTTCTAAAATTTAAATATGATTGTTAATTATATATTTGATGCTTGAATAAATGTTTTGTTATCTATTTTCCATTTCTTCCAGCACAAATATGAATAATAAATTAATTAACCCTTCCATTTGCTAACATTTGACATTTACGGACTGAATAACGACAAGTGAATCCGTATCGTTCATGAACTACTTAAAATAACGACAATGCGATTTCAATATAACGACATTGATTTTACAGAATACGCTTTTTGAAAATTGTTATTTAACAACTTTTTCATCATAACGATACGTTATGTGGTATAACGACATTCTTACAGAATAAGCCAGTAAAGCTAGTATACTGATGTAACCCAACATTAAATGGCGGAATACTTGAATAACACATTCATTTATTTTATGTTTAAAATCTACAGGGTGTTCATTTTATTTTGTTCACTATTGCTATCTCGAGAACTGAAAGAGCTTCGAGGTCGGTTAAATGAGGTCATGCAAAAAAATTGTTCATTTTTTTTGTTCAAATTAAACAAGCATAGTCTAATTTATCGATCTGTATGAATAAATTATTTTTTATTTATATTTTTGTTGTATAAAATCGTTTTAAAGTATGATATTTTTATAAAGTTGTAAAAACCAGCCATGTTGTGACGTCAGCGTTTCACACTGCAAGTTCAGATTCATTTCATACAGCCTTATTATATCGACACAGAATTTCTAAAAGAAAAAATATATCTATAGACTATAAATTGAGAATTACATATATAAATATTTGATAGAAATGCTATAATATATTAACATAACATCATTCTATTCATTTCTATAAATATAATTTTCATTTGACTTGCAGTTATCCACGGTTCACTCAGCTACTGGTCATTAGTCATTCGTTTTTACTTTTTCATCTGATTAACATTTGTCTACGTTGTTCGTTGTGTATTCTTAGAATTTCATTACTGTTGCTTTGTTGCGTATCAAATCTGTATTTTTCAATACAAACAGTAACTGTTTTCCGAGTTGTGCTTTTTTGTATCACGCGGTACCTCACTATTTTCGCCAGTATTTTGGCACGATGGCACAAAACAGCGTTTCACCATGTTTACTTTTGCAAATTTTTGGTTATCCTTAAATATCATTTTGACGTTTAACCTAATGTGACAATCAAAATGGCCGCGTCGATGAAACGCTGACGTCACTGGGCAAGGGAGGAGGCAGAGAAAATCAGCCGCGTTTTGAACAATGTAATTTTTAATTGCAATTTTTTCAGTATTCAAGATCGATTTGAGGAAAAATAAAAATACGGGTCATTACTCTATCGATTAAAGTTAAAAATTAAAAATCGTGCATGATCTCATTAGCAAACAATTTCTATTTTACAAAACTATTAAAATGAGCAAAACAATTGTTTTAAACCAGTGGTTCTCAAAATACGGGATGTAACTTTCTTATTTTAAATTGGACACCTATATATTTTTATATATTTAAATTACGAATTCAACGATATGTTTAAAGTGAACGTAAAAGAAAATTGTGAATAATTAACCATTTCAGGTAGGCTGTGGATAACAAATTGATTATTTTTTGTAACAATATACATAATATTACAAAAATAACTTACTATTTAAACAAATGTTTTCAATATTATTCAATATTATCTCAAATGTTTTCATAGCCTGCCTGATACCATGGCTTAGCAGGTTAATTATTCATAATTTTCTCTTAGGTTTTTGTAATTTATTTCTTCATTAAAAATTCACTTCAACCATATCGTTGGATTCGTAATTTTACGTAGATTACAAATATGTAAAAATGTATAGCTGTCCCATTTAAAGTAATAAAGTTGTGTACTGTATTTGAGAACCAGTGGTTTTAAAAATAATTTGTTTCGCTCATTTTAATAGTTTTGTTAAATGGAAATTGTTTACTAATTTAAGCGATTTTGTAGCTCTTATAGTTCTTGAGATAGCAATAGTGGACAAAATAAAATGAACAGCCTGTATATTTTAAACTAGTCGAAAGAAATTTGTAGAAATCTCTTACCAGTAGCGTAGGTTTTATAATTTTTTTGTAGAAAATGTTAACTATCCCAACTAATATGAGTTTGAACTCGTAATACACATTGTAGGTTTGTATTTTGTATAAATACAAGTACACTGGCTTGCAAAAAAATCGCGTACACCTATATTTTGCTGTATTAAGTCGATCTTGATTTTTAATTTGTCAATTTCACTAGTGTCATTTAAGATGCTAAAATTAACAGAAAATGAAACTTGGTTGTTATATCGTTTTTTTGGAATATATTTGTAATTTAAGAGTAGGTAAATTAAATACAATGAAGAACTATACTCTATCCGTTTTAACTATGGAGCGTTGGGTGAGATAGGGCCTAAGATTCTAGCTCTCTGATTGGTTCAAACGTGAACCGAGTTTACACAGCAAAATAATTGACGCTAAATTTAAATTTGTTTCAATTATTTTGATTTATGTTATGCCATCTGACAAAATAAATAAAAGTAAACAAAGTCAAAAATACACGATTGATTTATTTATATTTATTTCTGTTCAGTTCTGTTTGTTATATTATTGTTCTTTTCGTTTATATAATTTTCATAATGTTTTGGCGTTATATTTCATATTACATAGTTTTTGTTGTGCGCGTTTTCTTAGTTTTTAGTCAGATTTGTTATTGTTCTCTTCGTTAATATTATGGATAAAAATCCTGAACCAGGTTGTGTCAATGTGTTAAAACATCCAAAAGAAAAGGCCCTCCGAAGCCGACAAAAGAAATGGTGTGTAATTTATACTGCACATATCGTGCCACGGATGCATATTCCAAATCAGAATGTGTCCAGATTGTGGCATCAGAACTGGGCATAGGACGATGTAGTATTTGGAAAGACAAAGTTACTGAAAACATGTCAATTAGAAATTTTTGTAAATCCAGGAATGGTGCCAAAATTTTAATTCTTTATTTAATACATGTAAAAACGGCCGCACTCGAAACGCCATCTAGTCTATAGTTAAAATGGATAGAGTATAGCTTCATAATAGATCAATTGGTGATGACAGTGACAACATTGTCAGTTTTTACATTATAGCTAAAAAATACAATAAATAAGCCAGTGTACATTGATTTTGCCAATAGCTTTATGTAAAAATATCAGTGCGTAGAAAGCATTTACTAGAATATTTTTATGGGCATTTAAAGTTGCTATGTGAAGTGTACTTATAGGATCAGTTTTGTCTCTTGCTGCAACAGTTTTATTAAAGAATATTCCGTATAAGAAATTATGTAAAATTAATAAAATATCGTAAGAAGAATGGTACATTTGTACAAAAAATTGTGTGCAACAAAATAAATTTTTCTGTCCTTAGGAATTGTAGTGGTGTTCGTTCTTACTCTTGTAGCTTATACAAGGATATTTACGATTGGATTCAGTCCTTTATACACGAACATATATCGCATCGTGACATTTCGACCACTGCAGTTTCGGCATTAAACTATCTTTATTAAATTGAAAAATCTAAATTGAAAAAAGGGACAAATAGCTATTTTCTTAATTATATTTTAGATCTATAGTTTAAATTAGAAAGTTGGGATGAACTTTTTGGTATGAAGAGGTCCAGAAATCTACTTTCGATTTCACAGAAGGCGAAATCATCGTTAATTTTTACATTTTACCGTCTTTGTTTGAGGCTATGATTAAGAAAAAAGTATTTGTGTTTAAATTTAGTTTAATTTTATCTTTTATTGGATCTTACACAGGTCGATTTGTACAGTCGTTTTATTTTCAAAAGTATTTTGATTAACAAAATTTGATATTAAACGTTATTCATAAAATGTTGACGTCTTGTATTGTAGTAATTAAAAGGAACGGGACCTTCGCTTATATGACATTTTTTACTCAAAATAACCTCTCCAGTTTCGAACAAAGTGTTAATAGATATTTATACACCAAGTGAGTTAAGGTAATGTTTATTCATGAAAAGAAAGTTTAAGCCACGAGCCTGTAGGACAAGTGGGTTAAATTCTTTGAGTGGATAAACATTCTTAACTCACGTGGTTTATACAATATTTTATTCATTTTTGACGAAGTAATAATAAAAACCATTATAATATTTAATTTTTGCAAAATAAAAACTAATCAGTTAGTAGGCAGTGAATGACAATCGTTGACGGATGTCAAGTTGTTTATTTATAAATTATAAACAAGCTTTATTTCCTGTTATTTGTGTCGTGAAAATTAATGAAAATGGCTAATCTGTGTCATAGAGACTGTGGTGTATTATTTTTGTGTTTGGCGATATTTTTTATGCATTATTTGTTGCAGAGTGAGTTAAAATTCTGTGAGAGTGATTTAAATTTTTATAAATCACTACCAAATAAACAGTTACTTATAGTTGTTGCTATGGAGTTAATAATGACAGTATAAAACGCCAAAATTGAATAGGAGGACGTGGCTTAACCACAGATCCCTGGGCTCAAAATAAGACGATTTAACTAAACTTACCTATATCCAACAGTGCATCGTTTAGCCAGTATTCTGCTTCAAAGTCCATCTAAAAAAAAATAATATTGCTTGTAATAATGAAACGCTTTGTTCGATTTGAATGATATTTGGTATGACAATCCATATGGATATGATTCATCTTTTAAGATGGTATTTGTTATTGTTAGTTAACCACTAGTGTATGAAACTTATCGCGATCATGAAGGCAACACCAAAATTTGTAAATTTGTTGTTTTTCAGAAAGATACATTCAATAGTAAACTTTCGTGTCTTTGTGTAAGTTATGATATCTGTAACGATTTAGTCAGAAAAAAATAAAATGTAAGTGATTGCGCCGTGTAATTATTAAAATAAATTTAATCTAGCGGTCTTTCCAAATGTCAAACAACTAATTTTTAATGACAGTAACAATTGTGTATGGGTTGTCAAAAATTACCTTTGCCATATTTTAAAACTAGTAACATATCCGTTTGTTCGGCCATATAGTATTTTATTGCTATTATTATAATAAGACGATTAAATAATGTTAGCTCACTCGTGAACAACTTTAGAAGATTGACAACTCACAAACAATTGTTTCTGTCATTAAAAATTAGTATACCTTGTTCCATTTAAGCCATTCAGTATTGTGGAACATAGGGAATAGTTTTGACCTCTCTGATTGGCTGAAATTAGAGACAAGAGACAAGTTTACCCAATGTAATTTCGGCTACTTCAGATTTGCGCTGTTGCCAGTGCCATCTACTGAATGGCTTAAATGGAACAGAGAATAGTTTGACATTTGGATAGACTGCTAGATAAAATTTATTTTAAAAATTACACGGCGCAGGCACTTACATTTTATTTTCTTCTGACTAAATCGTTACAGATATCGTAACTTACGCAGAGACACAAAAGTTTACTATTGAATATATCTTCCTGAAAAACAGTAAATTTACATTATTGGCCTTGCTATGGTTTAATCATGGTCGCGACACCCAAGTTTCATACACTAGTGGTTCACTAACAATAACAAATACCATCTTAAAAGATGAATTACTCGTATATTCATATGGATTGCCATACCAAATTTCATTCAAATCGAACAAAGCGTTTCGTTATTATAAGCAATATTTTTTTTTTTTTAGAAAGATTTTAAAGCAGAATACTTGCTAAACGGTGCACAGTCGGATATAGGTAAGTTTAGTTAAATCGTTTTATTTTGGGCCCAGGGATTTGTGGTTAAGCCATGTCCCCCTATATCCAAGACACCTGTATATATATATATATATATATATATATATATATATATATATATATATATATATATATATATATATATTTAGATAAACAAAAAACATGTTTTTGGACTGGGTGAGGATAATTAACAGTTCTATTTTTCCTGATGGAAATGGCGGTGGCTGAAATGCATCCTGTAAATTCTGTAATCCTTGCAGGACACACATATTACTGTTGTGGCAACCCTGTCAAGTATTGTTCTACGGAGCATTGTCCTGGAAATATAATAACGTCGGTACTCCTTAACTTACAACTACATTTGAATAAATTCAGTAAATGTTTAGAATTAGTATGCTGTTTTGGTTTACATTTGTATGCTGCAAGGTGTCGTTCGATCCGATTTTAGTGTCAACTGATCCACTTGTTTATGAGCGTTTGGCTTCTCAGTTACATTTAAGTTGTGAGTTAAACAAAGTTATACGAAGCTTAGATGAAAAAATTCTAAGAATGTGATGAAAACGCCAGATTTGTTTTTATCTAAAATATCTAACTGCTAATAACGTATCGCTGTCTATATCTGCGCGACCGTCAAATGAGACTTGACATGAATCATATAAATGCAACAGACGTTTCAATTCAATTGATCATTTAACTGAAACTGGACTAATGACAAAACTGACCGTGTAAAGGGTCCTTTACGACTCCATTATACTACGAACTGAACATTTGTTCGCAATAAAAATGTAGGTCTGAGGCGTGAAAGATTATTCAACATCGCCATGGTTCCATTAATCAAAATGTCATACAGATTAATACTTTTGACATTATAGTATTGAATTTTGATAATTGATACAAATTGAATAAAATGAATACAAATTGATATTATAGAGAAATTTTTAAATTAATTTTCAATAATAAATAGCTTAAAGTGTTATAAATTTGTTTTAGTAATAATGTTCCATTTGTTTTCATGTGAAAAACATGACATTACATTTCTAGTTTTGTTATTGAACCTACATATTGATATTTGTGTCTGTTAATAATTGCTGAAATAATATGGAACGTACGTTTAGCGATTCAACATTTTGATAGTTTGATAATTGCAATAATTTCATGATTTAATTGTTAATTCTGTTCACTCTTCAATATTTGTAATTAAATTGGCTGTTAACATTGAGCCAATTCATATTAACATGTGTATATTTTGACTAATAGTAGGTAAAATACATTCCACCATATAATAGATAAACATTCCTATTTAACGTAATAATTCTGTAATAATTTTGAACATACCAGAGTGATTTAGAATGCTTAATTCATTTCTAGTCCCATTGAGTACGTTTACATCACGCGTACTAAACATTTAGTCCGCATACCAAGTGACGTAACAAGATGTGTGTAAACACTATGTATCAAACCTTTGGTATGCAATTGGTACACATTTTTGGTACGTACAAAGGGGGATGTACCAGACCTTACTCATGCACGGTGTAAACGGCAAGCGTACCAATGCGATTTTTCTGCCATCTACAACTACTTTTAATTCAATTAAATTGTGTATTAACATTTAGGGAAATTGTGTAAGTTTAGTAATATTTACAATTTTAATAGTGTGGCTTTGTAAATTACATATACTCACAACTATTTTTCCTTATTAAGTAATTTTAGGTTAGGGTGATTCTGACAGTCAAATCTACGCAAGCGCGTGTAACGTTCCAAAATATTTAGTATGTTTATTTAAATACCGGTGTAAACATACCATACTAAGATAAATTTTAGTATGCACTTGGTCTGCGTATCAGAATAGTACGTACGATGTAAACGTAGTCATTGAAATTGCTTACACCATAATTTCCATGGAAAATATAACGACAATTTTTAGTCTATTGCTTTCTTTTGTCAAAAATTATAATTTATTGAAAATATAGAATCTTTTGAAAGAATATTTCTGTATGGAATTTGTATCAAATACAGTGTGTTCAAAAAAATTCTTAACTCGGAGTAGGCTTTGATCAGAGAAACGTGAGTCATTATTCAATTCAAAAGTCAAGTTTTTGAAATTGATCTAGAAATGTAATTTTAAGAAGAAAAGAAAATTAAGGAGGATACAGTATATTGACATTCGTCGTTTTCTAATTTGTTTCCACTTGTAAAATAAGATACAAGAAGAAAAACTTTGACATATCTCATGTTAAATTGGCATTTAATTAAATATTTTTTGAATTGACATACGTTTCCTTGTTCATAGCCTACTCCGAGTTAGGATTGTTTTGAACACACTGTATAATGATAACAAAGGGCAATCAGAATTTTTTTTGTGTTGATTTTTAATTTGTTTCAGCCTTGCGTATGGTATGGTATGGCTAGCGAATGAAAAATGACGTTTAAATTATTTTTCCTACAACCGTGCGTGAAAAGTACTTTTCACGCACGGTTGTAGGAAAGTAATAAAATTTATTAAGAAATATTATCACTGTAAATGAAACAAATCTAATATTTTTTTTAACAGATTGAGTACTAATCTAATTTTTAAGAAAATTAATATTTTTTTGACATGTATTCTAACCTCACCTAATTTTTAATATTAATATTAAATGTACAATTTGTACATTATAAAAGACTAATCATCGTCTGTCTGAGATTCTTCCAAGTGTTTAAGTTACATTTTGTACAGTGTTATGAGAAAGAGTACTAACAGTATTTGAAGCTGGATGCCTGTATACTCAGTATTATGAGAAACATCAATACCATTTCGGTTGTAGGAAAAATGTTGTATGCAACACGTGTGTAAAATAGTATTTTTTGTTTCGTGCTACAATTTCCGCACATCGCACTCGACCAAAAAAGTACTACTTTACACACTTGTTACATAAATAACTATTATAGATATGGTTTCTTTTCACATTCACGTATGAGACTTTTGTAAGTATCCATTCAAATACTAGACTAGGATATCGAACCATAATTCGCGGTATTAAATTTTTTAAATACATCCATGAATCTTCCTACTAAGGTTATTTTAAATGCCTCCTAATATGCTAGTGGTATTAAGTACAATTCTAATCTACTCTAAGGGAATACCTGCATAAAAGTCAGTTTCCTTCCAATTCAAATAATAGCAAAGTTATGAAAAGAAACCATATCTATAAAATAATTTACACGTCAATCTTCATTCGCTAGTCGAACTATATCAAATTCCAAAAGTACGGGCGTCTGTTTTGAGACATTCCGTATGTATGACCGGCGTTTTGACCAAAATCTTCTGATCATTATTACCAAAAGTTTTATTTATTAAGTGATTCATTTATTTCAGTATTTCATCCTTTATAATTTCTGATTACAATGGAGTATGTGATCAAATTTTTATTTTTACATAATATGATACTAGACAAAAAAGAAATACTCGTATTTTTTACATAGATTAATTATTTGTGCTTTACGAAAAAATAATTATTAAAAATTTGGGGAAGGGATTTGTGACGTGACAATGGTAGAAGCGTGAAAAAAGACTGGGAGGGAAAGAGATAGTTATAGCCAAATGTGATCATGCCACACCCTGCCACACATACCACAACATAAACGCGACGCTGATAGGCTGATTTATAACTGTCTCTTTCCTTCTCGCAGTCTATCTGTCTTTGTCCACGATTCTAACATACTTACGGCATATATCCCTTCTCCAAAACATTAAATTGTTAATAACAAGATTATTACAAATTAATGTTTAGTTTTTATTATTATAATGAGAAGCTACAGTGGTTAGTTTTTATATTTTATGACATGTATATATATATATATATATATATATATATATATATATATATATATATATATATATATATATATTCAATTCGAATATGGTCACATACCCCATTATCTTGTCCTGTTTTTTATATTTCTGCAACAAATTTGAAGTACAATTTACACAATTGAACTTTGTTCCTCTCCCATTCTTTAGCTTTACTTAGATGTTACTCAGGTATATTTGAATATTATCCCCACTGAAAAGTATTGTATTCATTTTTAACTTTATGATGATGTCCCCCAGGTCGCGTTGGCACATCGCACTACATGGCTCCAGAAGTTATCAGACATCAGCAATATGGAAAACCGGTGGATATTTGGTCTGCAGGAGTTCTTCTCCATGCTTTACTTTCGGGTACGCTGCCATTCACGGGTACTCGGCATCGTCTACATGAGAGCATATGTCGAGGGAAGCTGCATGTAAGTAGCTGTGAATCTCTATCTGTACGACTTACCTTAATTATGAGAAAAATATAGACATAAATTAACAAATATATTCGTGAAACTCAAGCAGATTCGCCATAGTGTTGTTTTCTCTCATCTGAACGATCTCAATCTCGACTTAAATAGGGTACCTTTATAACCAGGGTATGGCCATGGCGTGGCTCACGTTTCGTCCGCCATTACCGGGACATCTGTTATATGTGTTGTTCTTGCGCAAATTATTATGTATTTTCGTGGATATTTGTTTTATTTTAATGAAAAACACATTTAATTATCATTTTAATATGTATTTAAAGTGTAAGTAATATATTTTATTTTATTTACTTGTGTAGTTTGTTAAGATACCCACAACGATTACTGACATATTGAAAACAACTATAAATTACCAATATTAAGCACAATAATTTAAATTTTAAAAGGTAAGTTTAGAATATACAATTATTATGTAAATAAGAACTACAGATATTAAATTAGATGTGATAACAACCCATGTAATATATTCAACATAACCTCTAAAGGTATGTTTTAATAATAATGGGGTCATTTCACATTTTCTAATTTATTTATTTTTTGAAAGAATAGGTTATATTAAATATGTAGTTGCATGTTTTACCTCTTACAAGTCTTTAGAATCAGAGATATGATTTTTTAAAAGTTGTCTTTAATTTCAAATATTTGGCCGCTGACGTCACGGTTTGCCGGATACAACAGTCGAGCTCTACCGGTTTAGTTTGGAACTATGATTGTTTGGGTTGTCACTTGTCAGTTTGATTTTGTGAAAGCAGCAGGTAGTTCCTATAAATTTTTTGTTCAAGTAGTATTTTCTGCTTGGTATTAGAATGAATATGTTTTTCGATGTTTTCAAAGAGCTGTTATCACAGCAAGGCACGTCACAATACTTCACAACCATATTGTTAACAAAAATCATATTTCATACAACTATTGATATTTATTTTAATGAATCTTATATTTACGTACCTTTACTATTAACTCTGCTGTCACATGTCACAATTTTAGGTTACAACAGCAAACGGAAACCACGTGGACCGTAAATATGTGTGTGTGAGAGAGGAATGTCTTTGTGTAAGTAACAACCCGTGACGTCACGAATTTTACAACGCGAAAGTTTATTAGTAAATTTATGAATGAAAAGTCGCATATTTCGTGTTACTTTATATTACTATATTTCTTAAATGAGACGAAATTCACGATTTTACAAAAAAAAAACCACGATTTTTTTTTTAAATGACCCCATTGTGTATCTCTTCAATAAATTAATTTTTATTACCTTTATAAATTCACAGTGTGATAATTTAATATTCTTTTATAATATAATATCACATTTATTACAAATAAATAGGGAAATGAATTACCGACAATGGCGGCGATCTTGGCCCATGGCCATACCCTGGTTATAAAGGTACCCTAGACTTAAATTAACATGTAGCCAACAAGCGGTAAAATTGCGAACCCTCTCAGTGGGATATGTGATATATATTTTTTAAATCCATGTAATGGGCCCGTCCAACTTTTTTTGAATTTTTTATATGTTACGAAGAATTTAAAAATAGAAATTCCGTATTTTTTGTTTTTTTGAAATTATGATTAATAACGCCTAAAGTAATTATTAAAGTTTTGGCGCGAAAATAGTGACGTTAGCGTCACTCCGTCATAAGTAGAGAGAATTAACCTTTCCAATTTAAAGAGATAGAAGATATGCGTAAGGAGGATCTGCGCATAGTAAGAACAACTGAGATCTATTATGTTTGATTCTAAAACATTTAGACGTAAGATGTGAGAATATCTCTGATAACTTTAAAAAATCTTATCGAAATAAGTTACAAAAGCTTTTATTGAAGGTAAAATGACTAACGATGCAAATTTTCACTGAGAATACAGGTATTGACTGCAATATTTTTGACGTTTCGTTTGACAGCCCAACTGGCAGTTGTTCGCGCCATTTTCTTACTATTTGCAGCGATAGAAAGAGATAGCCGTTAAATTGTAAAGGTCCATTGACATACGTTACTATTAATAATGGTAATATAATATACAATAAATGTTGCAAGAATAAAAATACGTATCCATTACAAACTGTGATCAAAAATCTTTAGAGCTAATGGTAATAAATAAACAAGATAGTTATTACGAGTATATCATTTCAAAATATGTATTTGTTTGTTTTACTTACATGAATATGTATAGAAGTAGTGTTAAATGATAATTTATGAAAAACTTCTAAAGTACATATTACACATAAATAAAAATCAGGTAAGTAAAATTAATAATTTTTGCTCGTTTTCATAATCAGGTTAATCATTCGCTTTAATTAATGTGACTTTAAGATTTTCTTTAATATAATATTGAAGGTTATTATACTCACCAAGTGCCAGTATTACAATTAAAATAATATTTAAACTATTTTGTATTTATAATTAAATACAACAATGACAGTATTGATTACAATAATCAAAGCATAGTTCATAATAAAAACTAATCCAACATTTACATTCCTATTTACTAAATAATGGACCTTTCCAATTTAAGGGCTATCTCTTTCTATCGCTGCAAATAGTAAGCAAATGGCGCGAACAACTGCCAGTTGGGTTGTCAAACGAAACGTCAAAAATATTGCAGTCATTAAAATACCTGTATTCTCAGTGAAAATTTGCATCGTTAGACAGTTTACCTTCAATAAAAGCTTTTGTAACTTATTTCGATAAGAATTTTTAAAGTTATCCGAGATATTCTCACATTTTACGTCTAAATGTTTTAGAATCAAACGTCATAGATCTCAGTTGTTCTTACTATGCGCAGATCCCCATTGCGCATATCTTCTATCTCTTTAAATTGGAAAGGTCCATTACAACAATGACAAGTATTGAGACTACATCAATTATAATATAAATTTATTTAATTAGTAAATTTTCTTTTGATCTTAATAAAAAATTACTCGGATATATTATATATGTGTATGTTAAAGTATGTGTAAAACCAATCGTAAATTTATGAGCAAAATATGCATGGTCCACTGGGTAACTGGACGATTGTAATGGCGCTGACGTCACAACATGGCGATCATTTTACGCTAAAATCTTTAATTACATTATTGTAGGTATAAAAATACAAAATATATAGCAATTTTTATTTCGTTTTCATTTATTTATACTCAAAATTCATATGCAACATGTATTTTCTAAAAAGTCTAAGACTTGGACGGCCCTTTATAGAGTCAAAATAATGTACCATATTCTTAAATTTATTTTTAAATATTAATAGAATTCGAGAAAAACGGGATTAAAATTTCGGTGACGTCATCTGTGCGAACTGATACAAGCAATGAAAGTAAACGACGTTTACATATATTTTTAATTTTTAACGCTGATTTTCTCAAACTATTTTAATATTTAATAAATTATAAATAAAATCGGAATGTTATTTTTTACTTTATATTAATATTTTCACTAAATTAATAATAAAAAACGATATTCAATTTATCGTTAGTTAAATGGCCCGCACTACGAAGTCGTATGCAGCATGTTTGGTTCGCGGGTTCGCCGTAGTTGTCAGCTACGAACGCTAGTTTAGAATGAAAACATGAACGTATGTTTTTTAAATATTATATTATAATGACAAATTCAATGTCAAATCGCAAAAAGCAAATTATTTTATTTTAAATATGTAAATGTTAAACCTAGAAAATACGATAAACGCAGAAATTGAGTTGTCAAGTGTCAAATGTAAACATAAACAAGTTGCCGTATTTTGCTTCTATTTGTTTCTATGAAGCACGTTTTGAGCACTTATGTCGAGACGTAAGTAATTCGCACATAGTTGATGTTTCGCCGTAATGGCGGGAAGAAAATATTTCAATAGTTTAACATTATTTTTCTCCAGTATTCTTTAAAATTTTACAAAATATAAAAGCAAAAACGCTTTAGATTTAAAAATATTTTAACATAACAAAAATTCGAAAATTTTCCCATTGTTGACGGTAACCACTTTCAGTACTGAGAAGACCAAATTTGGTGGCCTATTCAGAGAAATACAGTCAAAAAGATTGCTATACATATAAAGATTGTTATCATAAAGACATTCGTAACAATATTTATGGATTTGTCAATTCTGAACCTACGTCGGTATTATTAACAATCTTTATAAAATAATACTTGTGAATGAACCAGATTATTTGACAATAGCTAACATCATATGCATATATGAACCTAATCTAACCTTAATCTTATCTGTCAACGCTTTAGTTTTTTTAAAAAATAATGAATTGCCAATTATATTTAGTATGCAAACGTTTTCCCAAAACAACTAAAGAACAATGATATTTGTCATATTTAGAAACTTCTACATTATTTAGAACGAGTTTGATAATTCCTATAAATGATGTCAACGTGATTGAAAATTTATGGGAAGATTTAAATTTTTTATTTTGACTGAATATGTAACAGAAACATCATACATCACACAGAGTTTTCAAGAATACCACAGAATGTCAAAAGTAACTTTCTTCCACCACAGTCTTTATCGTTCTTATGATCATTATTCAAGTCGAAGCAGAATCTATACGTATAATAAACTGCATTCTGCTAAAATATAAAAACACCAATATTTAGTAGAAAGCACAATATTAATAATATTTGATTGATATAATAACCTGTCACATGTCAAATAACAACGTGATAATCATAAATACATATTTTTCGCAGTCGTTATGATAAAGACTGTCAAAACGCTTAACAATTGTTGAAGGTAACCACTTTCAGTACTGAGAATACCAAATTCGATTTTAACAATCTTTATAGTACATAACAACCATAAAAACCATAACGACTACACAAATATTGAGTTCTGAATAGACCTTTGTAATGGAGACTACTTTTAAATTCATTGAATAAAAATTACTTTACAGCTCTATACGTGTTTCAATTGAAAATAGTCGTATTTAATGTAGTAGTAATTATTTTAGAATTTTGCGCTATCTCGGTGGGTATAAAGGTACATTCACAAATGAAAATTAGGTTTATGATTTTGTTTAGGTTTAAGTATGTCATTCATAAATGTAAGTTTAAATTAACTGTAACTTAGTTTTTGTATGTAGTCATCTATATATATATATATATATATATATATATATATATATATATATATATATATATATATATATATATATATATATATATATATATATATATATATATATATATATATATATATATATATATATATATATATATATATATATATATATATATATATATATATATATATATATATATATATATATATATATATATATGCTTGAAAAACAAGATTAAAATATCGGTAGAGCAGTACTTAACAGATACCCGTGCGCCGTGAAACTGTCATTCGCTTGGCATTATTGGTTAAATTTCAGCAATTAAGTTTTGACAGTCTCCATGTTCTTCTCGCATTTGTTTAAAAAGCCGAATCCACCAAGTGAATACTAAATAAAGATGGGTGTATATATCTATATCGTTTCAGACTCGTTCTCATTGGTGAAGTTTGTGACGTCAAACTAAATCGTAAACCTAAAGTTTGGACCTTGCAATGTTTAGCTTTATGATTTTGGATTTAGCGACACCAAATTCCGAAGTGTGAATGGAGTCATTACATAATATGCGGCTAAGTCTTTAAATCTGTAGAGTATAATCCATAAATCGAAACCTAATTTTCATTTGTGAACGCACCTTAAATGTGCCAAAATGTTAGGTCAAATTGAGGCAGTACGAATTTCTCTTCTAAAAATATTTTCTCCTATGCAATCGGTAAAATTACAGATTCAGTATACGAAACGAAGCACGTACATATAAACATACGACTACTGCAATACGGTTACGGACGTTACGGACTACGCTTCAGTTCCATGTTCTTGCGAGAATGTATAGCCACTGTAGGGATTTTTTAATGTCTTAAGTTGGGAGTTTGCGGCCGCGTGTAAATGGAGCTGTAACCTGGTACACCTGCTCGAGTTTTATTAGTTTGTTTATATTTGACATCGAGAAAATACAGCAGTAAAGATTTTATTAGCACGGCTTTACACAGACAAGAGGAATTGAATTACAGACGTACACAAAACAAGACGCGACGCAAGACTTTAATGTAATTATTACGAGACCAATAGAAAAAGTTAATTAATGGACTTTTTTCAAAATAAAAAATTACAGTTGAAGATTATCAGATAATTAGAATAAAACCATGTCGAGTTTAATTCTACCAACACCTAGAATAGAAAATTAAGTTGAATAAAACTGAATCGTTTTTGCCACTAATATATTTTACTTTTACTAAGCCCAAGGGATATGTTGCATATAAAATACAATATGTTAATCGTCAAGTTGTCGCCAACATACCCATCGATATGCTGGAAAAAATTGTATGAAACTTCCGAGTTCGATTAACGTAGTGTATTGAGAATAGTGGACGCCATCTGCCTGATTTCATCTTTAAAACTGTGTAAACATAAAATTTAAATGTTGTACTTGATGCTTTTCAAAGAATTATATATATATATATATATATATATATATATATATATATATATATATATATATATATATATATATATATATATTTAAATAAGCAAGTTACACTGCCCTAGCCTTTATCTAAAACAATAAAACTACCTTTTAGAACATAAACTAAACGTTATTTTATTGAAGTATTATTTGGATTTCTTTCGTTGTTTTGTTATGCGACAGTGTGACGTAGATGTTTCAGGTATTATAAACTCGAATATTTTAAAAACAAAACTTTTTAAGGCTTTAACACGCCTATTCAGAAACAAAAATTTAAACAATTTTTCAGAAATATGAATAAAAATACGAATTGGGACACAAATTCACTGATTATAACTGTCATACTTGGACAGAACATGGTACATGAAATTCAACAAGTAGCTGAAGATAATTTCTAGTGCATTTGTAAATTTTAATACAAAAATAGTCTCTATCATACAGTTTTCGGATCTAGTTTAAATATAAATGTATCATGTTCTAATTTGTTATTATGGTGGAAGATCCCATTGTATACACATAGGTGTTTTAAAAGTGACGCCCGTGCTTTTTGGATTTATTGATGATAATGTTTTCAATCTATGAAAAAAATAATAAAATACAATTACTATTGTAGCAGGATAGGCTACTTGCGTGATACTGAAAATCTGATATCTATCACTATATACCTAAAGTAATGAAACGTCTGTAAAAATATAAATTTTATTTTTAAAAAATTATATGTTTTTTAGTAAATTAAGAAAGAAAATTTTCTTTGACATCGTTATTTTGAACTGGAGAAAGGGAAGCATATTTAAGAATGTAACCTGTAGATGGCGAGCGAGTGCAATTTTTAATATGATTTTGACATTAGTTCATTTTTCTGTCACTGTCTTTCTTATTTGCAATTTGCGTGGTTTCTGTTACTTTTATTACGTATTTCGATTTGATAAGCAGGATTTTGAAGGATTTTAACTTAGCTTATTCTCGTACAAGTTTAAAATGACAAACTAAAATATTAACCTCCTAACTATTATTTAAATTTCAAACAGGTGATTTGTTATGTTTAAATTACCCGCACATGCCGTTACTATGGGGCGTACCGACGCTATGGTTTTTCGGCCATTCATTGGTTCGGCGTAATTCTACGTCATATATGGCGGCAATTTAAATATTAAAATTTCATTAATTTTTTTTTGGCCAATTAATGAAAATTTTGCCAAAAGAAAAAATATGAATAGCAAGTTTTTATCGTCTCTTCAAATATATTAAATAAAAAAAAATGGCACGCAAGTAGCCAATTAATTTATGACGAGTTACAATGTACCTCTATATTTATTCAAATATTTAAATTAAGTATACAATATCGAGAAATTCTGCAAATAGTTAATTGAATTTACAGTTTATATTTAGTATCAGTATCAATTCAACGAAGCTTTGTACATATTAATGTAAACCGTATTATTACATACGAGTATTAATATGTATTTTCACGTATTTTGCAAACAAGGACCCTATACTATTTCCAATATAGAACAATCAAGGTTTATTTTAATCACCCCTTTAAATTCTACGTTTCGGTATGTTTTGATACGAAATTGTTTATTACGAAATGTTATCATGTGTATTACAGAACTAACGCGTCATAATAATTTATGCATAGTATTATGATAATAAGAAATAGTACCTAAGCATTTATATCTTTTTGTGTTTAACAATATCATTGTAATTGTAAAGTTATTGTTTTTTGTACCAATTCAGACTTCTGCGATGCTATTATACAGGCTGTTTCAAAATGATGCAAACTTTAATTGTAATTTATAGGGTGCAAATATCATGTAAAAGTAGTAGGTAGCTTCTAACTTTTTGACTAGACGGGTAATTAAGCGAAATAATATTCCTGAATTACAGACATAATCAATTTTCTTATAATTTTCGGCCTCTATCGGTTTTTGTGCCACATATGGCCATATGTCTTCTTCCGGACCTATAATATTCAACAATACGACTAATGCTGAGTTGCAAGAAACTATTTATCGATTCATTGGCAACTAACGGTTCTCTAGGATTCCAAAAATCCTTGCATGAACGTCATATAATTTTAAAGATATAATTTATAAGGCTGATTTCGGACCGATAAATATTTAACGGTTCAGTAAATCGAGTTTGATGTTAAATGTCAAAATTGCAAAAATAAATAATTGGTATGTAAATTTTACGATTAAAATTTAATCACTGCTAATTGAAGAATCAGTAAATAATCGTATATTTATTATACAAGAATATAATTTAAATTCATTTTGGTATAACTATGTCAATGTCATCATCTTCGGATGAAGAAGTGATTTTAGAAATTTTGGTACTCTGTCACCAAGCATGCAATTAATAATTCCACGTAATTATGCCACTGGAGCTTCCAATTTATTTTTATTTGTCGTAGCTTCTATATTTTGTCTTCAGTTACATTTTGAATGATTTTTAGCAAAACCTGTTTTTCTCTTTCTGTACAATTTCTACTCCTACTTCATTTATCCAGTTTTAATATTTATTATTTTACTCGATCTCGAACACGTTTATGGATTATGATATTGACATTTATCACTCCTTGTTTATTAGTTGCTTGATGAACAATTCATTAACTAAAGATCCCAATATTTTTTCCGTGCAACTGATTGAATTTTAATGGTTTGCTAATTTTATAGGATCGTTAACTATAGAACCAATAAACTATTTATTGAACAGTTTTCATGCAACCCAGCATAAATAACACAAATAATGCATATCACGTACGTCGTCAATATCATGGAATAACGTAACTCATAAAATACCGAAAAATGATATACTTCATTCATTTGGATTAACTGACCAGCTTCACACTTTCACTAAGTGGCGTATCTCAATTCCACATAGTTTTCATAATACAGATACCATCTAATGAAAATTCTGTAAAAATATTTACACTGACGTGTCAAAGTATTTATATGTTAGTTGAAATAATTTTTAAACATAGTCAAATTATTTGAGATAAATAAATTGATCAAATTGTTCTAATTATTATCTATTCTCTGCGAGACAATCTATTATTATTGACAAATTAACTAATATTAATAAGCTGTAGAAGAATTATAAAATAAAATGAGATAAGTGTTGAACCAACCTCGCCTTCTATTAGTCCAATTTGGCTAACAGAGGCATTGCAGAACTCAGCATCGTAGGAAATCAGCTACCACTGCTGCTGCGGTTATTGGTACAAAATTTCAGTTATTTCACTATTTAGTCCACTGAAAACCATCACACATTAAAAATGCATATCAAGAAAGTTAGTTTGACACAAAAAGAAACAAATATACACTATTTTAACTCCCCCAACAAAAGTTTTTCACGAGAATTGCATTTACTACGAGCAGAACACATTCTCATTTGTAGGTAAAAATACACTGACTTTTAAATACAGCAATAATTAACAACAAACACAGGTTTTAATATTAGCTCGAACTTGTCTGTTAGAGTAGATCTGTAGTTTCACTGGTCGACACGAAATTTAAATAAAAATAATCATGAATTATTATTCACATAAGTAAAGTAGAATAACAAATAAATTATTTTTATTAAAAAATAAAAAAAATTGTGCCAATGTAGTGATGTCAACGTCATTGGTGTAAATGATTATTTAACCGTGTTATTATGGTTATAAAAATACAAAAAAAAATCTGATGTGGACACCATACGACTTCCTTGTACACAAGACCAATATGAAGTATAGACCCAATTATAAAATTGCACGTATTTGACGTAATTTGACATTAGCATCTATTTTTTATTTTTTTGTTATTTTTTGTCTTAATCCATAGCAAGCTTCATTACAAAAACCAAAAAGTATATAAGTTTTAAATATACATCTCTCGCTTATACAAAGGGCTAATTTAATAATACTTGATGTGCTAGACACAGAATTTAATTCTCAAAATTTTTTATTTGAAGCATTTATTTCTAGAATCAAAATGAAACCATTTTATTGAAGAAAAACTGTTAACAACTTCAGGTATTATGTCACTTCCGGTTAGCCTGTTTTAACCAAAATCTACTATGTTATTCCAATTGACATAAAAGTTGTATATACCAAATTTGAAAAGTGTTAGATTATATTTTAAAATAGTTTTTCATTAAAATCTATTATAGGCTTCAAATAAAGTACCATTTATAGAAATTATGTAATGACCAAAAAGGGAGGTGCACAACTAGATGTTATAGCAGTCCTAAATACAAAATTTCAACTTTCTACGGCTTACCGCTTTTGAGTTATGCGAGATACGAGGGGTCCGTCACTCAAGAAATCCTTGTACACTTACATAAAAATCCGATTGAAAATCCTGAAAATCTTTATCTTAATACTGCAATCTTTGCAATCAACATTACAATCCCAAAAATCATTACAATCTTTATAAAAAAATTTAAAATCTTGGAAATCTTACTTGCAATCTCATATTCTTAGACAAGTCTATGCAAGTTCATGGTAACTATCTCAAGAAATCTTTGTACACTTATACATAAATCCGATTGAAAATCCTGAAAATCTTTCTTTAATACTGCAATCTTTGTAATCAACAATCCCCAAAACAATCTTGTAAAATCCCATAAATCGTTCCAATCAACATTATAACCCCAAAAATCATGACTATCTTTGTAAAATCCCAGAAATCTTGGAAATCTTGTTTGCAATCTTATATTCTTAGATAAGTCTATGCAATTTCATAGCTACTAATTCAAGAAATCTTTGTACACTTACATAAAAATCTGATTGAAAATCTTTGACAATCTAATAAAATCCCTATAAATCATCTTGAATCCAGTAAATCTTCAAAGATTTACAATCTTTGTACACTTAAACGTCGAGTGACGAACCCCTCGGCGAGATACATACGCACGTACACACGTACGTACGTACAGACGTCACGACGAAATTAGTCAAAATGGATTCATGGATGGTCAAAATGGATATTTCCGTTGAAATCTTAAAACCGAAATTTTTCGCGATTACAATACTTCCTTTACTTCCTACAAGGAAGTAAAAAAATGGAAATTCTACAAGGGAAGTCTTGAAATTCTATAGGCACACTGATGTGTATATTAAATCTGCTATAAATTAATAATAAATAAATAAATATATCATCATGGCGTATTACCCATTGCTGGGTGTGCCAATCTGCTTTGTACACACATATCGATAATGATGAAATATATGTACCGTGCGGGCGCTTACCAGGCGTCACCTCACAGGCACTCATTGCTGGCGTGGAGAGCGCACCATAGGGGTCGATTTTGTGCCATTTAAAATTCGAAATATTTGGCGTCGGTCGGGATCGAACCCGATTCTCCAGATTCGCGACCTGATACTCGGCCACGATACCCCATAAATCTGCTATAAATAAAGTTTTTTTACATATCATCTCCCTATTAAAAGGGTCACTCTATAATTTTAAAAGGATATTCTATATATGTGATAAGGGTTGTCCTATACAGTTTTTTGTACATATGTTAGGTATTACTTACGCATTATTGGGCTGTGCGGTTATAAATCTATACAGAAATTGATATTAATGATAGCAAGGCTTAAGGACACAGGACAAAGGGTAAAAAATGTATGTACGGCAAATATTTAATGGCCCCTTTGCTTCCTGTGTCTGTTATACGAACAAGGGTTGTTTATTGATAGGCTTAAAGGGAATTTATGTTTACCCCAAAGAAGTTAGGGATGAACAAATATTACAAAAAAAAAAAACAATGATAGTGTAACGTTTTTATTTATTTGGGTGAAGTGTAAATATTAGACAATTATTATTAATTAAAATAAAAGTTTATTATAACGATAAATAGATATTAAATATAATTAAAAGATGATAAATATAACAAACACTACGATTAAACATATATTAAACACTAATTAACACTAAGAATATTATAAAACACTTAAACACTAAGATTATTTATTTAAACAATGTATAGATCACTTATTTATTTATACAACTGTATTTATTTACATTCACCACTTGTCTACTATCTGTTTATATCACCAACTGTTTAACACGCAATGCTCATTTATATCAGACTGTCCAATGCCTTCGGTAACAGTGTTTATATACCCCGGCAATTAAATTCGAGAACTCACTAGAAAACTTCTAGATAAAACACAATAGGTTACATCAACCGCGTAATTAAGCAGGCTCCGACCAGTCGGTTGCGTCATCGCTAACAATAGACGCTCGCTCGACCCCGCGACAGTGGCGGCGATAGCGACGGGGACAGCGGCGGTGACAGTGGCAGCGACGGCGGGCACTGCACATTACAATAGCATTTATAGCAAGGTACATGCATAATTTTTTTCTTCACTTTATGTATACGTCGTTTGTAGTGTTTCATCAAGACAAGAAATCTTGACTTGATGATCATTTCTTGTCGGCTTGATTTTCAAGACAAGAAAATTCTTGTCTTGTTTCAAGAATTCTTGATATTTCTTATTTTTTGAGGTTTTAGGGGAATCCCCTCTTTTATCGATTACTTTGTTGCTTATTGCTTATTTATTTTTTTGTGTTATTTCGATATCCCGTGCTTTTTATTTAAAACAAAGTGTTTAAACAAAAATAACTCAGATTCGGAATTGGCTATATCCCAAAATAATATCTCTCCCTCTCAAATCTAATAAAAATATGATGTGGCCAGCACAGCACAATACCTCTCGTCATTTAATCTTTATTACTTATTATTCACGAAAGATGGCTAATCAAGGTTATTTGTTCGAAGACACATTATACAACACTTTATATAGCAATAGCTCAGCAACATTTTGCATTAGAAAGAGAAAGATTATTTGATGTCTCTAATTTATGTGGTGTGACAGATATACGTAAATGGTAGCATTACTTTCTAACACACCACAAATAGTAATGACGTATGTCGTAGAGTTACGGACCCGTAATTATCTACTACACTGCCCTCTGTACTAAAGTTTATCCAGTGACGATGTCATTTAAATCAAATTATTATTGTATGGTTTATGTCAAGCCTATATTTTCGTTTTATACCAAAACATAGGCCGAAGAAGATAAAACTTTGAGAAACGTGTAACACGAGGGGGTGCGGAAGTTGATGATGCTACTAATACTAATGACTGCAACGATGACACACTGACTGACTGGTGAACGCCTCGGATGATTGGCGTCCACGACTTGGTGAGAAGGATTTCGCGACAAGGACTTCGTGAGAAGGAAGAAAACACATACACGTCACTTAACACTTGATGAACACTACGGATTTACGGACATGGACATTATTTTATATTTACTGATTAACTAACTAATGTTTTAACTAATTGGCTAAAGTTTTTATTTACATGATTTCATTATTATTAATTAAACATAGCCTAACATGTTACATTCCGTACCCAGGCGGGCGGGCGTTCTGCACGCGCCCCAAATCTAAAAGGCACTACATGTTCAAACCAAAACACGTCTGCACGACGCGACGAACTAATCTAGACTCTTACGTGTTTACTCCATGAATATCTAATGTCGACTCTATAAAACAAAACGCTATCTTCAGGGTACAGGGTGCATAGGCTAGGGCATTCAAAGTCAGGCACGTATACATAATAATTTCTAAACTTAATGATCAACAAATAAATGTCGTGACTATCATAATAAGATGAGATTTTCTAAACTGAATTTTGACTTAAATAGATAAACAGAGTTAAAATATTATTATTGATACTAAAATTTAGAAAAGTATATAAAAAGTTATTTATCTGTTATTACTCTTACCCTCGCCTTGTCACAAAAGCATTATTTAAAAAGAAACAAAATTTTCAAATACATTACAATTATTTTTTTATTTAAAATGTATTCATATATATTTCGTAGTAGTAGTATCGCCATACCAATATTTCGCCTATGGGTACGAAATGCAGTGAAGTTATCTGCAAGTAATGTAATATCAGACGAGTCATAGATGACCTTGAATAGTAATATTTCGTAAATAATAGTATACTTCATATCACCTAAGAAAATAGCGTTGGTTTAGATAGGGATATAAATTCTGAAATCTGCCTCTGGCTAATGGATTCTTTTTTCTTTCCATTTTAGAATAAGGTAGAAATACATCTTTTCGAAATTTTCTGAATAATAGTATTTAAGTTGAGCGTTAAGACGATCCAGACACTCAAAGCATACAAATGCAGATTTGCAATATTCATTGTCAAGAAAGATTGATGATACTTTCTTGTCTTGTCTTGGGAAATAAAAAATACTTCTTGTCTTGGTCTTGTCTTGATTTCAAGACCAGATCAAGAGTATATCTTGATTTTTGTGAAACACTAGTCGTTTGTCAATAAGTTTGAAATTTCGGTAGAGCAATGTCAATGCCGTTTCATGAATTCCTCTTTCATTTCGTTTATCGATTCATATCTCAAGAAATTTGAATATTTCAGGTCTTCAGGAATTTATTTAATTAATCGCACAAAAGAAATTACATTGAATTCCATTGTTTCAATAACTTTCGATCATTGCTCTAAATTCCAGAATTATTCTCCTTCAATCTAAATATGAATTGAAGTTCGTATTAATTATTTCAATTAAATGATTTGTGCTGATTTTCTCTCAAACGCATATATAATACCCATTCGACAAACAAAAGACTAAAGTTTTATGTTTTAATTTCATAACCAGTTTCCCCTTTGCCTCTCATATTTGAAAAGAAAAACATGTTTATGGTTTTGTTTGTTTGTTTGTAGATTCTTTTGAAACACTACAGGATACTAAAATTGTTAATAACTAGAGGAAACTTTTTTAAAACATAGTCAGTATGATATAAAAAGAACACCTTATTGTCAAACTTGGATTTAAGTTAATTTCATCTAAACTTTTTACTTTGACAAACTTTTGTACGGATGTCGAAGCATTCTTATTTAAAGAACTTTGTTGTGTACACTTCATTTTCTTTATATTGTAACATTTGAAAAGCTTCGGGTTTGTGAATCAAAACAGTCCAAATGGCAATAAAATTTATTTAGACTCATTTTTTGTTATATGGCATAGTACAGTAAAATTTCTTAAAGATGTCCGATCAAGGTCATCTGTATTATAAACGTATTAACAAATTAGCATACATTTATCTCTCTCATTTGCTGTTACTAGAAGCGTGTGCAATAAGGTTGGATATAACACGCTTGTCTTTAAAATTCATGTTGTTTCGACTAAGTTAGGACATTCCATTTTAAAACGATGCTTGTTGTTGACAATATTTTCGCTGTAACCTAAGTTTATTTATTAATTCAGATATATTACCTTGATTCATAGCCGTATGAATAGCGTTATTTTCTGTCAGGGTCTCTGACACTGTATTAGTATCTTATTTTTCACATATTTGAATGGTTTTACAGAAACATATATTTTTAAATATTAAAATAACATGCAATAGTATCTTATGTTCCCTCATAAGAACTAAGTAAATGACTATTGAATTTGACAGAATGGGCACAATTCGTAGATGGCCTGGATTGGACATCTTAAAAAAAATCTGGTGTGGCCAACACAATACCTCCCGCCATTTACAGCCCGATTCAAAAAGATTAAGCTAATTCTTATTGTTGGATTAGCGAATTTTACACTAATTTTGGCAGTTTATTTCTTAAAATATAGTCTAATCTAATACAAGTAACTACCTTTTTTGATAATAAAATGAAGATTAAATTTTAAATACGGGGATAGAGTAGAATTCACTACTCCAAAAATGAGAATTAGCTTAAACTTTTTTGCGAGTCGTTAATTTTTATTAATCTAAATATGTACCTACATATTTACTTATGCTGGAAACTGTATTCATTTCCTTTCCTATTGTTCTATTTACTTTTTTCATTTTAAAACGTTACTATTATTAATTTGAAATGATTAGTTCTTTAACAGTGACATTTATGTCAGTTACATACATTTGAATAACTGCGTAACCAAGAAGTTTTGTTTGTATAAAGCATAGGTTCCTGGATTTAAATTATAGATAATTTTATAACTTTATCCATAATATAATGTAGAAAAAGTATTAATGCAAATCTGTAGAAAATTTAATAATCTTCAATTTTTATAGTAACTTTAATCTCGAAAAAATAACATTTAAAGGTATTTTTCGAAGAAAAACTATTTTGAGCTTCAAGTAAAGTGCCATTTTCTGTTATCTGATTTATACCAAAATCTATGGGCTCTTTCTATAATAGAAAAAGTTCGAAATACAAGGTTTCAGAATTTTCTGAATGATAGTATTTGAGTTAGAGTTGAGGATCTACATAGAGATACACACACACATACACAGACATCATCATGAAAATGTTAAAATTGTATTCTAGAGACCTTAAAACGGGCTCATTTACCAAAATCTCGATATGCGATTTTGAAACTAGCAACCTTTAACAGTTGATTTATTAAGCACGGGGTGAAATTAGTTGCTATAGCTGACAAGTGCCATTTTGTAAAAATAAGTACCGTAACCTAAAACGTGTTCTTCTGTAGTTCTTAATTTGCAGTCGTCGAAAAAGTATAGTACCTAATGATTCATTTTATAATCACTTGTTTTCATATACTACACCTACCGTCAAATGAGTAGGAACTGATGCTCAACTTTTTCCCCGTTCCGCACTCTGTCGTTTGCCCTGCGTCGTTGCCATTTCTTCATAACTTAGCATTACCCATATGAATTGGCAACAGTGTAGAAATTACAGGAAGAAAGTTTCCGAGTAGAAAGAGAAGAAGAGCATGTATGAATGCTATTATGAATATGGCCGAGGCGAAAGAAGTGTGCTTAGACAGGAATATGTGGCGAAGGATGATTGTTTCGCCACTATTATTGTGGTCCGTTTCACTACCGAAAATCGGTCACTTTAATATATTCAGAGTAAGAAATATTTGTTGTATGATGTCCGGTTAGTAAGAATGCTGTTGAAAGATTGAATGTTTCTTTTTGTGCTTGTGGTTGTTACTATTGTTTCGAGTTTTTGTGCTAACCCACTAAGTGGGAAATGCGAAATTTTTTGTATGTTTGTATAAATGTAGAAATTTCCAGTTCATACTTATTTGACGGCAAGTGTAGTTTCTCATGTACTGATATTTTTTATTTACAATTGAATGAAATGATGTATTTTAGCGTTTGTGACACTTTCCAAATGTGTATGGTTATGGTTATTGAAATTTATTTATTTTAACATTTCATTGTATTCCGACGCCAAATATTTCGAATTTTAAATGGCACAAAATTGACCCCTATGGTGCACTCTCGACGCCAGCAATGAGTGCTCGTGAGGTGACGCCTGGTAAACGTCCGCACGGTACAAATATGTCATCATCATTACCGATATCTGCGTACAAAGCAGATTGGCACATCCAGCAATGGGCAATATGCCGTGATGATATATTTATTTACTTATTTTATTTATTGAATTCCGGGTAATCAATGAATACTACGAGAGCATGATGTAAAAGAATATCGATAAAGAATTGAATTTTAGGGTTTACTTGAATATAATTTTTTATTTATTTTCAGTTGGATACACCACAGTGGGACTTTATCAGTGAACAAGCGAAGGACCTGGTTCGTCAAATGCTTCAAGTCGACCATACGAAAAGGATAACCATTCAAGAAGTTCTGAACCATAAATGGTTGAGGGTACGTTTATCAGGATATCATAAAATGATTAGTGCTTTGAGATAAGAAATAGTATACTCTACTTTTGTTTTTTTTTATAATTTTATATCGACACGAGGGCCTCAGACTTTAAGATTAGTTTCGTTTATTATTTGTACTACATATACGACTAATTAAGTTATTTTTTGTTGCAATATTATCTTTTGCCAATGGGGTATTTCAAAAAAAAAAAATGATCGAATTTTTTGTTGTTAATAATATAATGGGGTATGTGACCATATTTGAATTTCAATATATATGTCATAAAATATAAAAACTAACCACTATAGCTTCTCATTATAATAATAAAAACTAAACATTAATTTGTAATAATCTTGTTATTAACAATTTAATGTTTTGGAGAAGGGATATATGCCGTAAGTATGTTAGAATCCTGGACAAAGACAGATAGACTGCGGGAAGGAAAGAGACAGTTATAAATCAGCCTATCAGCGTCGCGTTCATGTTGTGGTACGTGTGGCAGGGCGTGGCATGATCACATCTGGCTATAACTATCTCTTTCCCTCCCAGTCTAACCGTCTTTTTTCACTCTTCTACCATTGTCATGTCACAAATACCTTCCCCAAAATTTTAATAATTATTTTCTTGTAAAGTACGAATAATTAATCGATGTAAAAAAACAGGGGTATTTCATTTTTTTGTCTAGTATCATATTATGTAAAAATAAAAATTGGGTCACATACCCCATTTAACTTTAAGTAATTTCTATCATATATCACTCAATATTTCTCAAAAATATTAAACTTTTCATTCATAATTTTGTTAATAAAGTTTCGCGGCATCCATTTGTGACGGCACCAAACGATAAGTCTTATAGTACGGCCAAGTTGGTTGATATAGCTGATGTATCATTTACTTTTCGTTTCCGTTGTTGTTAATTATGATTAATATTTCTTTACTTTTATAGAGATGTGAGTTACAGCTTTTTTGAACTATAAACAATATCGTATTCAAATTATTAAAAAATCTTTCAGAACTCATTATACAACAAAAATAATACACTGCTGCCTTCTTCAGGGAAAATACATAAATAAATAATAACAAAACATTAGCAACAAGAAACCAAGGTAACAAATTACAACATATTTAATATAGGAAGCCACGATCGACTAAGTTCTAATCCGTTGCAATGAGTGAGATTATTAAGGCCCATACAGAATAAAAAAATTAGCGGTAGTGTAAGAATTAGTGACATCGGTAGCGTAAGAAATATATATTAAAAATTATTTTCGTTCACAATGAAAAATTATTGAAATAGTTTTTAGGAATTTTTTCTTATAAATTACTAGGATGCAAGGTTGACAGCTATAGCTGTCATTTTATTTTTGCACAAAAAGCAACTGACATAGATGATGACATATTAATTACACTTATCCACAAGCACTCCATTGTGTGAGATAAGCTAAGAGATTAAGGGTTTAAAATTATTTCAAAAAAAGAAAATGCGTGGACACAAATTGCCTTTGAAATAAGCGAAAATTGTAAGTTCCGGATTCATTTTTAATTGTGCAAAGTTTATTAATAAGTATGTTTGTTTATATAGCGCAACGTCTGAGGCACACCACAAAATGATTCTTTTCCTATTGCTCATTTTATCTGATGAAATCAGAAATCAGATGTTAATAAACGTCAAAACTGTCAAAAAAATTAACCGGTAGCGTAGTGGCAACGTAGAAGTTTGGAGTTTGCAAACTCCTACCGCTGCCATTGCCACTGCGCTACTACTAATTTTCTTAATTTTTGGATGTGAACGAATACATTTGCTATAACGCATTCAATCTTTTACCCAGGCCACTACCACTGCCACTAATTCTATCGCTACGTTATTTTTTTTGTTGTGAATGATACTTTATTCTTGGTTATATAAATCTCTTTGGCTTCCCTAATTAACCTGTTTTTGAGGCGTGCTGCTCTTGCAAGAATTTTTGTTTCTTCGAATTTGATTTGGTGAAATTCTTCCAGGGCATTCCATGCTGGTTCAATCTGATTGATCGTTGGTGTTCATTCAATCTTGTAGAAATAGTTCTACCAGTCATTAAGTTTTTTTTCCTCGTTGCTGTATATTGTATTTGAGATAAGAATAGACTTAGGAGTAAGATAGGGCTTACGATTTCAGCTTTCTGATTGGCAGTGCCGGCCCGAGACTTTTGAGCGCCCATAGCGAAAATTGTAAATTGTGCCCCTCATTTATTACAAAAATTAGCAAAAAGAGGCGATTTGTGTCCATAACTCGCGAACAATCACAGAATCTTAATCTGCATGAAATTTTTTTGAAAATATTTTGGATATTTAAAATACAGGGATTTTTTTTCTTTTGGGTTCTACAGAGTCGCTTTATTTTTGTCTAATACCATATACAGGATTAGTCACGGGAGAGTTACTTTCAAAGTCCGTTTGTGTGCATCCCGAAATACAATTTACAACAGCGCCTAGCTTCCTCTCTTAAAAAAATAGAATATTTAATTCACGATTGCTTTGCCTGTCTAGTGATGGTTCTGTCATTTTGACATTAAACAATTAAATATGGTCTGTTGTCATTAGTATTTTGGGTTGCAAGCAAACGGACTTTCAAAATAACTCTTCCGTGACTAACCCTGTATATAGGGAAAGAAAAAATATTTCTCAGTTTAGGTATAAGTCTCGGTATAAATACTTTTCATTATTTTGCAATTCAGAAAATCCAATTTAACTCTTTAACGGTTCATCCTAGGTAAAAAATATAAGAATCTTGTTTTGTATAAAATTTCGATACGGATTACCGTTTTCAAGAAAAATATCAAAAAGCAAAATATGTCGCCTTTTTCCAAACTTGCGTGGGGCTGTTGCATCAGTGTATTTTTCTGTACAGGATTCTGTATAAAAGCTTTTGTTACAATTTTTTTTTATTGTGGGGGTATTTTTCAGTAGGTTTCCTGAACAACAATTACGTCTTCAATAGTTGATATGACATTGTTTTAAATGATATTATCACCAACGAATTTAAACTTCCGTCTTTCTTAGTACAACGTAAAAAATATAAATAGGATTTAATTAATATAAGTTTGCTGCAACTGGAATTGTCAGCATTATGATTAAAGATACACACTGGATGAATCAGTAAATTTATAATTTGATTTTTAATTTATTTTACAAAAAAAAGTCTCAAAAAATGCCACCCTAAAACCAATTTCGCCCCAGGCGGTCGCCTGGATTGCCTGTAGCTTGGGCCGGTCCTGCTGATTGGTCTAACTGCAAACCAAGTTTACGATAACAATACGTAAAGTAGGTATTTTATTTATACCATTTTGACTTTATAATCTATTTAACAACTTTAAGAAACTGTTTATTTACTAAATAATTAAAAATAATCAAATTTTGACATTTCGAGCTGTCAAGTATATCATACGAAACAAAACTAATTCATAAGATTTATGTGTGTAAAACAGGCTGGCGCTGCAGCGCCACCAAGTCTAGTCTTCTCTGGAATACAGTATTGGGATTTTCAAATAAGAAAACGCTAACTAGCGTCGACTATTAGAACTACAAACAGTTGTACACATTTGACATTTACATGAAACTACAACTATATGACTACAAAAACTCTATTATACATACTTGAATTATAAATTAAAACTATTAATAAATGAGAAAATAATACGAAAACTAAAGAAATGTAATTGACAGAAATGCTACGCTGACATACGTCAACAAAAAGTGTACCAGTGTTTAATGCAATCAGCGCCATCTCTTGATACTTGAAAATCCCAATATCTCTATAGGGCGCGAGCAGACACGTGACTCGGGCGTCCTTGACATACTTGGAATCAGCTGATTTGTGTGCGCCTGTCGTTTTGACAAGAACAGTGTCACTTTGACAAGACCAATGTTTTGACTTATTTTGATTTTGAACTGCCAAAATGTTATTTATGTACAATTTTCAGGCAGTAAAACACATGAAATTAAAAATAATAACTTCTCAACGGTTCAAAATTAAAATTATTCAAAACATTGGTCATGTCAAAGTGACATTGTTCTTATCAAAATGACAAGCGCACACAATTCAGCTGATGCCTAACAGGTCAAGGACGCTCGAGTCACGTGTCTGCTCGCGCCCTTTATACATGTTTGTAAAATGTCTTACGGAGGTCATATATAACCAAACATTTAATTGTCAAGTCAAGTTCCTTCTTGGTTATATGATTGTTTGACCTTTGTTAACAATATAAATTTATTATAATTTATAAATAAATATATTCGTTGTAGGCAAAAATGTTTGTGAAACATTGTATAGTTGTCTCTAATTTGGCCACTGGAGGGTACTGCTGTCGCATCGTTAAGTACCGTCGCGAGAAAATTTAAATTTTATTAAAAATTTCAAAAATTTATAGTTTAAATATTACTAATTTCTAGAAGGTAAAATATGAACCTACATTAATAACTAACATTTTAAAAAAGAAAAAAGAAATAAAAATGTGGAAATACCCCATTTGAATGAATAAAGGACTTCCGTTTCTTTTGCTTGATATAAATTAAAAGAACTTTTATACTTTTTACTAAAAATAAGTGCTACGTATTTAAGTGGATGTATTTCATTTCATGTCGTATTATATGAAACGTAAAATGAATTTCTAGCTACAGTTTCCAGTGAGATAATTGAATTTTATAAAAAAAATTCAAACATGTTCATTGTTTATTAAATTATTCCATTTGCTTAGCGGTTTAAAAATAGATTAAATCCTGATCGTTTATATCATCAAATATATTTGTTTCGGATTTCAATCTGGTTTGTTTTCATTATTCTAGTTAATTAAAAGATAAAAATTGGAATTTTCACGGCCTTTTACAATCGTTGTTTTATTCTTTAAATAAGTTATTTGTTATTCGAGAGCTATAAAAACTGAAGCTGAAGCACTTACTGATTTACCTAGCGATGGCAGTTATCTAAGTGGTGGTCGACGATTGGACGACCACTGTATTATTGAGGAGGAACTGACACACTTCGATATTTATTCGAGATGGACGCGGACATATTTTGTTTAGAAAATTTGCGGTTTTTGATAGCTGATATAAACGGTTAAAGAAAGAAAAAAAAACTTTACACAGCAAAAACGTAGGAAATTTCAGCCTTCATTTTGTATATAACGATTTTTTTGATAAAGCGCATCGTCTTCAAGATATAAGCAAAAAACCAAAAATAGATACCTTCTCCCCCCCCCCCCCTGCACTCCGCTCACCACCTATGTCCGGGGACTTTTAGTATGTTTACCTCCTAACGACTCCAAACAAAGCCCTGAAGTCAAAAATTGTGACAGCCTCCATGCATTCTACAACCCCTTTATTGACTGGAGTACTGACTAAAATCTAACGGGCTAACATCTTCATAAGAGGATATCTGAGGGGGTGCAAGAGACATATGGCATCCATAGCCAACTAATCAACCCTACACGTAGGCCTACAATAACTTGTAGACTTAATTGTCAACACTGTTTAGACCGCTGATACCTAGACTAAACAGACTGTTATATAAAAAAAATATTTCTAAACACAATTTTGACTTGCAAAGATAACAGAGTTGAAAAAATATTGTTTTTCTACTGTCTATATACAAAAAAGCCATTTGCCCTGTGCGCTCTCTTTTATCAACGCAAAATGTCACTTTGCCGCTCATGTTGAGAAATGTCACTTGTCTAAATTCTTAATGGAATCGTCAGGAACTAATGGCACTGTAGATACACATTTACCACTTTGTCAATCTGACATATAACTGCTCTGTATTGTAACGTTTTTATTTATTTGGGTGAAGTGTTAATATAAGACAATTATTATTAATTAAAATTAAGTGTTTATTAAACTATAATTAAATATTACTATTACTAATATTAAACAATTATTAAAAACTAAAAACTATAAATAACTAGATAACACTAACACTATTTATTTAACCAATTAACACTACTATTTATTTACACGATATTCCAAATTATTTATTTCACTACGCGTTCCAATCTTAGACTGCCGGTCTGTTGCAGACTCTTGTAGACTGTTTGCG
The DNA here is from genome assembly GCA_963082715.1 of Harpalus rubripes. Classification (NCBI taxonomy): domain Eukaryota; kingdom Metazoa; phylum Arthropoda; class Insecta; order Coleoptera; family Carabidae; genus Harpalus; species Harpalus rubripes. Next base: position 12,144,784 of record OY720455.1, on the reverse strand, counting down.
CGATATTTATATCACTATATACTTATATCACGTTCAACTGTCCGCCTACCGACCTCCACAGCGTCTATATACTCAACTGACTCAACAGAGTGTATATTCAACTGCTCGGACAGAAGTCACCTCTTTCACAACACTATCTGTCTATTTATGTAACTCTCTGTCTAACTTCCACAGCCTCAGTATCACCGACTCTCCGTATGCCACAATTCTTCAACACTACTGCCGAGTATTCACTTCCACTTGTCGTTACTGTCCCCGTATACCTAGCATCCCAATACTCTTCAACACTACCGAGTATTCTTTATAACAGCTATTCCAGTATACCAGTAACTTCCCGACTCGCCGTTACTGTCCTTGCACACTATAGCTTCCCAATACTCGTCAACACTACCGTGTATTCACGTCCACAGCTATCCCAATATACCAGTAACTAACCGAGTACCTACTCGACACCAACTGCATACGCTCACTACGATACTGCTGTGCTTTTCACTAACACTTTACTCTCTAACACTCCATGTGTCTCTATGACTCTGTATGTCACTAACTGAGTCCCTCGAGCATAGCTACGCCCCTTATATACAGCTGCCATTATTTTCTAGAAAAGCCCAGAATGTTCGACCGCATAATAAAAATGAACACAAAAGGTTCAGGCGACCGGAAGTAATTAAACACGTTGCGACCTGTTTGCTTACCTCGCCCGGCTACTAGCGCGATCACGTCACCACTATAAATAGACACTCGCTTACAGCGGTGGCGACGACGGGCGTTCCACGTTACAGTATATTAACCAAACAAAACGCCGCACTGCCGTAAAAATAAAATAGGGCATTCATTTACAAAAACAAATGTATAAAATGCTTAAATTAGATTAAAGCAATAGCTCAAGAAGTATGAAAAATAATGAGCAATTAAAATTAAATATAAAACAAATTGTGTGAACAGTTGTGCTGCCACCTGCAAAAGTTTGGCGTGAACTCTCTCAATGGACATCCATTTTTTCACTGCACTAGTATAATGTACTTGAAACAAATAAATTTTTGTTATGGTTGAGGACTCCTGCGTCGCGCGGCAACAACTCAATCGATAATGTCCCATTTTGCGCTCTTAATACACAAATAGCTATTTTAAAAGTATAATTTAGAAAAGTTTATAAAAATGTTATTTGCTTATTATTACTCTGCACTCGCCTTTTCACACTATTTAAACAACATATTTTAAGTAAATATAATCACTTTTGTGCTATATGAAAATTGGATATAATATTCGAGTTTAAAATTTGACATCGGTCGTAATCTAAACTGTGCTGTCTGAATCACAACCGATCACCTATTGCACACAGTCATATGAACCCATATTTTAAGAACCGCTGAAATTTTTTTTTTAACTACAATATTGAAATTTAGTGTAATGTTGCACATTTGTCTAATTAATTGGACTCGTATTTTTTAAAATGAATAGTTAGCCATAAATAGCAAGATGATTGAGAAACCTGGTTTGAACAGGGACCATAATAGTTCTTCAACGCACCAAATATTTTAAACCAGCAGAATCGATAGCAGTTTTTTATTTAGTGTTAAAACTAGGTCATAGTTTGAACTAAGTTCACACTAAAAGTGTTTTACAATAACATTTAATTAACCGAACTAGTTTAAACTAGCGAACATCACCAGCTTTTAAACAAAAGTCATGGCATCAATGTGATCATAACTTAAATTAAAATCATTACGGCTTATTATCCATTTCTGAATGTGCCAATCTGTTTCTATTCCACTTTATTATATACTATACCCCTCCCCCTGTCATTGAACAAAAAAGTGCAGCTCTAAATTTTACAAATTATATATATATATATATATATATATATATATATATATATATATATATATATATATATATATATATATATATATATATAGATTTTAAACTAATATTAAATAGCTGTTATTCGAACTTCAAAAGATCATCTAAAATCGAGTTGCACTGAAAAACGCAAGGTTCACTCAAGAAAGTTCACGTATTTGACCTTTGATCGCATGAATAGAACCTTGAACTCTGAAAAATTGGTTTTCAGTATATGAATCCACGTTTTTCCTACGCGAGTCTATCTGGAATTCCATATTTCATTGATAATGTATCCGTGATTCGGTCTTTATTTTACAATTTATTTATTTCTTGCAATATTGAGCAAATTATGCATTTTAACACTTTTTCAGTTGACCGTTTTTTATTAATAGGTTATGTTAGTGCAGAGATACACAAACTTTTTTGACAATGGGCCAAATAAAAATACATTGTGTTGCCGCGGGCCAGTAAGAATTCAAAACATAATTTAGGTTTGGATGGAATAAAAAATGAATTACTTTATAAATTTCTTTATTGACTGTGAATGTGTATAATACAATAACTGAATAAAAAGAAATATCATTATAGATTTTGCTATAAATATAACAAACAACAAACAAAATTTTAACTATATAAATCACAATTTCTTAGATATAATAGATATAAAAGAGATGTTAACTAACTTTGGCTCGTTGAAGAATGCGAAGGATGACATTGAATACCATTAACTATTTGGCCAATATCAGGTGCTAAGGAGGTTGTAGCGAACTGCAAGATGTCATTTAAAGTATAATCAATTGATTTCTACGCGGGCCGGATAGAATTAATAAACGGGCCGGATTAGTTAGTGTATAGAAAATTATTCATTAATGACTCGTATTAATGTATGATTTCTATTAATAAACGATTTAGTAGTAATCATAGATACCACACACTATTGCTGAACTATTATCGAAACTTATCTGTCAAAGGTTACTAATCTAAAAAAAATTGTCATGAAATAAAATTAGATTTTTTCCTACTTGATAAAATATGGTTAACGGAAAATTATTGTAACTAACACGCGTGTTAATTGGCGATTAATGGTCTCAACAATTAAAGCGTTTGCCACGCCCACACGTTAAAATGTCTTAATCATTAATCACCCTCATTAACACACTTCATAGTTGAATAACTATTAATGTTCAACAGTAGATTTGGTTGGTTCCCGTTCTCAAAGTATTTGCCATGTTTTGCTTCAGTGGTAAGCCCTTTTTATGGAGGTATTTGATCACAATACGGTGTTTTAAGGTATCTCGGGTAATATTAAAGATAAAGCAAAACAGTTTGCACATTCCACTGTCAACTTTTCGAGAAAAGTTTAATAGTCACCACATGAATTTTTGACCTCCTTTTGTTTCTGAGCGACAGGCAAAAACTCGTTTTTCGCTCATTTCGAAAATATCTCATATCTTATTTATTATGGTAGTAAGAGAAAAAAAATTTAAACAAACTTTCAACTGTTTTTAGGTAGAATAAAATGGTGTAATTAGATTTTTGTAAACTTAACAATTCTCGAGATATAACACAAACTTATGATTTTTTAAATGGTAACCTATATTGAAAATACTCTCATCATTTTGCTTATTTTATAAGCTTTTCATTGATATATAACAAGTCTTTAAACATGAACAAAAGATAAATTATTAATTTATTAGAGTGAAAAAATTGAAAATTATTAAGAAACAAATGACAGAAATAAATTAAAAATCATCAATTGTTTATTTCTAATATTATTAGTTTCAGTTTTACTCATTTTTTCAATTTATTTACTTCAAAAGCAAATTAAACCATATTTTTCAAAGCCAACTGTAACGTCGATGAATAAAAATATAACTAACCCGAAAATAATTAGTTAGGAATAATTTTGAGAACATAATTAATAATTATAGAACCAAATAAAAAAATTATGATTTTTACTTGATTTTTTCATTTGTTTCTTAATACTTTTTTTTCCATCCCAATAAATTAATAATTAATCTTTTATTCATGTTTAAAACAAAAGAATGTAGACTTGTTAAATATCATTGAAAAGCTTATAAAATATACAAAACGACTATTTTTAACATTGGTTCTTATTTAAAAAATCATAAGTTTGTGTGATATCTCGAGAATTATTAAGTTTTCAAAAAATATAATTACGCCATTTTATTTTACGTAAAAACAGTTGAAAATTTGTTAAAACAATTTTTCTCTATCCACCATAATTAATAAGATATGAAATATTTTCGAAATGATCGAAAAACGAGTTTTTGCCAGTAGTTCAGAAACAAAAGAAGATCGAAAATTCCTGTGCAAATTGTTTTGCTCTATCGTTAATATTACCCGAGATACCTTTAATAAACATCGAAAATGAGACATCTGTACACGTAATAAAAAAAATAAGTCACAAATTAGTAAATTATCGAAAAATTTCGGAAAGATACTAATAACAGTCCATATAAGATCACAAAGATTAATTGTGTGTTCTTCGGCGATCTGTATTAGATCGCAAATTTTTCAATCCGCAGTCGTACAGCTAACACACTCCTTATATTTTTGTTAATAGAGTCTTATGTTTTCTTTTATCTTTTTCTAAAAGAATACCCTTTCCTTGATTCGATTTTCTGTTATCAAATTATGAAAACAACTCTTTTCGAATTGTTTTCCTTTTCTCTTTATCCTTGAAGGAGTAGGCCAGGCAGGAAAGGAAGATGAAAAGATGCTATTTTAAGCATCATGTGTGTTTCTGGACTCTTTGATTTTTCAAAGGATACGCAGAGAATTGAATTTTACCGGATAATAAGGCCTGGGCAAGTAATCTCGTTACAACGTAATTCGTTGTCTATTTAAACTTCAAATGAAGTTTAGTTTAAGCTGCAAAAATACCAAATGTTATTTGTTCGAGTTTATGTTGACATTTCATTTAAAAGTGATTTACTGCCGTTCTACTCTTTGTATGCAAACGGTAAAGGTTTGTTTTAACGTCAGGAATGTCATCCTTCATGTAAAACTAAAAGGTATAATGATAACCCTCGTGATTACCATATATTTGTATACAATAATTATACATACAAATTATGATATGATTTAGTATATTGTAGGTAAATATGGTACTAATGAATTTGAAATATTTTTATTTATACAGGCTGTCCCCAGAGAAAAATGACAAACTTTTACCATGTATTCCAGGGGACATTCTACACTCTAAGAAATTCAAATCGACGTTCAAATCCCACCAGTAAAAATGTTGTTTATTATTTTGTATTGATTGAGATTACGCATACAATGTAATTGTTTGATTATATTGTATGTCGTTTTGTTGTAAAATGTGTTGATGTATTTTTGTTTGAAGTTGCTAATGTTTACAAATTTGTGTTGATGATGAGTTTGTATTTTTTATAGTTTTATTTAAAATAGTAAGTATTTGCAGGATGATTAGAATCATGTTTAAGCATATTTTCGTATTTTTAACGATTTTTCGGGGTATAAATACGGGCCCAAGCGACAGTTTTATTCAGAGAGAGTGTGTGCTCTCTCAAGAGAGCGTTAGCTCTTCACCGAGTCTGTGCTCTGTCAGGGAGACGGTGTGTGCCGTCTTCCGCGAACCTGGTGAGTGCCGGGCGAGCAGTTTTTTAGGACCTTGGCTGCCTTTGACTCAGTGCTGTTGGTGTGTGCCGGCAGCTCGTGAGGGAGTGCAGAAGGTGCCTTGTAGGGCTACGGATACCGCCGTAGACGGATGTTTCCACGCAGTGGGGTTTACCACTGTTTGATGTAATCGCGATGGTTGATGAGTGTTGATGTGTGTCAACACGGCCCTGTTTCCGAAATCGCGATTGTTGATGAGTGTTGTCGAGTAATAACACTGTTACCGTTTGCTTGTTTCAACTTTGGTGTGTGCCATTGTTGATCGTTCGTGCCGCGGTCCCGTAACTTTGGTGTGTGCCATTGTTGCCCGTTCATTGTTGACCGTTTATTTTTATGAACGAATCCTGCAAGTATCGCTGCTTCATTTGTATTAGCCGATTGTATGCTAGCGATTGTTACTTTCATTTGTTTCGTTATTATCATCGTTTTTAATATATTTTAATAAAATATTAAAATTCATTATATGATTTTATTGTCAAAAACCGAACTCTGTCTCCACTAAGCTACCCGAGCCCTTTTGGCGTTCAAGCCACTCCTTTAGCGACGCTATAAGAGCGTTCTTCACTGGATTTACCACCTCTCCTGTGCTGTGTTATCGACTGATCGATTGGCGCCCGAGAAACCCGTTTTGACAGCAAGGAGAACTACAGAGAACGTCGAGTAAAGTTGATAGGCCACGCCTTTTTTTGGCCATTACACACTCTAAGGCCCGGGTGCTAGAAACAGCGGTATCTATGTGTTACTTAACTGCCTGGTACCTCCTAACATGTCGGTACCTTTTTACGGCGTGCTTCCACAATTCACAGAATGACAACACTATCTAAATGTCAAATATGTCAAAAAATATACATTTTTGAGATTACATTCAAGCAAAAAAATTATATTTTTCGCTGTTCTCTGCTAGTAGGGCGCAAGCAAACACGTGACTCAAGCGACCTTCAAGTGTGCAACATCAGCTAATTTGTGTGCGCATGTCACTTTGAGACGAACAATGTCACTTTGACAAGACCTATGTTTTGATTTATTTAAATTGTTAAGTGTGAATAAGTTATCATTTTTAATTTTATGTGTTTTACTGCATGAATATTGTTAAATAATAACTTTTCACTCTTCAAAATTAAAATAAGTCAAAATATTGAACTTGTCACAGTGACATTCTTCTTGTCAAAATATATTATAAATATTAAATCATACTTGTTATTTTAAAGTATAAGAGAAAACTAAAGAAAGAAATTTCACGTCTTTCGAGAGAAATCATTTAATTTTAAGATACGAAGATAAATTGGCTATTTTTGGTAAAATTATTTGGTTTACAGTTCTTCGAACGATCCGCAAATCATCTGCCACCATTATTTGAAAAATCCTTAAATAAAACAAACGGAACAAAAAAGAAAGCACAAATGTAATAATTGACCTATATCCAAGAATCTTATCATAAACAATATTTTTGTAATTCTGCTAAAATTAATTTACTTTTTATAGTTACTGGTTATAAGTTATCCTCTTGTTTTTTAACTAAATATCTGGCAAAATTTTTCAAGTCTTGTAACCTTTCTTAAAATCCACTTCATATATCAAGGTTATTTCGCTTTCTGAAATTTCTAGATCGAAATATGCGAATAATATTATTATTATTGTTTGATGATTTTAAGAAGACATTTTGAATATCAAAATTACATACGAGCAAAATATTAACGTATTAATAAGTACGTAACAGTCAGGTAACTGGTCGTGCAGTCGCCGTTATATGTAACACAGCTTTCACGATGCATTTTAGGGTAACATACTTTCTAGTACGTCACATCGTCAGGCACCTTTCTGTTACATGTAACTGTGTGATATCTGACATTCTAGCACTCGGGCCTAAGAATTCTATGTAGGTCTACAGATTTTGGTGTTAAGTAGAACACTTTTGCTGGAGTAAAGAAAACAACACAGATGTAGAGCTAATTTTGAGTAATAGTTAACACCTGTTGTGGTGTTATTATTAACTCAACAGTAGGAGTAAATCCAACGCTACCTACAAGTAACTTTAACACTTTTACACAGGAATGTAACACCTACTAGATTAATAACTTTACTCGAAATGGTGTAAATTAAACACCATCAACAGTGATATGATATTTTAAAACAAAATAATTATCACTGTGGAGTTTCTTATAAAACCTTTTCTTGGGGTGGTGCATGTAGGTATGGTATGACTAGCGAATGAAAGTTGACGTTTAAATTATTTTATACATGTGGTTTCTTTTGAAACCCTAGAGAAGAATATAATTGTACGAAATATTCAGGTATGAAATTTTTGCATGAACCCATTCAAATACTAAACTGGGAAAGCACAGAAATACATTACTATGTCTGGCTGAAAATAGATGGCTGACTAGGGTAACTGAATATCAAAACAGGGGTGCGTTTAAAATATTTTAAACATTTTTCGTTTAATAACAAAATATTTTGATATTTAAACTATTTAGTTTGGCAATTCTATGAAATCGGATTATTTTTAATTTCCTCTAATAGTAATTCCGACTCTAGGGCTGCTTATACATCTGAGACGAACGAACTAGAATTTGCGGTATTAAATTTTTAAATACATCCATGAATCCTGTTGCTAAGGTCATTTTAAATGCCTACTGGTATTGAGTACAATTCTAATCTTCTGTAACAGAATACAAAAGGGTCAGTTTCTTTTCAAATCAAATATAGGGAAATGTTTTCAAAAGAAACCACATATATTAAATAATCTAACCGTCAACTTTCATTCGCTAGTCATACTATACGGTTTCCATTAATCCAAATTCAGAAAAGACTTCCGAAACTTGACGTGTTTGATAGAGTTGATGTGCTGGTTGAAGTTGACACATATGTAAAATCGAAAAGATCTTCCGAATTTATGGTTACTGTAGATTTCTCTTGTCTCACGATCCAGTATGGGATGGCTTGTCGACGAATAAATTTATTTTAAAAGAATCCCTCAATATTATTACTATCATTGAATGTTATTTACCCATTGTGTCATATTTTTATTATCATATTGTAGAAGTCTGTAGTAGTTGTATTCCATATATTCTTCCACACACTAACTACAAACCTCGTTTCGAACTACGCATTAAAAACTAAGTAAAGTTCCCCTAGACCAAATGGGCCCGTCCAAGTCTTCGATTTTTTAGAAATTACATGTCGCATGTGAATTTTGAATATAAATAAATGAAAACGAAATAAAAATTGTTATATATTTTATATTTTTATACCTATAATAATAAAATTAAAGTTTTTAGCGTAAAACGATCGCCATGTTGTGACGTCAGCGTCATTACAGTCGTCTAGTTACGCTGTGAAAATGTCACTGTACAGTGGGCCATGCATATTTTGCTCATAAATTCGCGATTCGCTTTACACATACTCTAACATGCACATATTTAATATATCCGAGTAATTTTTTATTAAGATCAAAAGAAAATTTACTTAATAAATAAATAAAATTATAATTTATGTTTTAATTATTGTAATCTCAATACTTGTCATTGCTGTAATCATTTAGTAAATAGAAATGTAAATGTTGAATTACTTTTTATGATGAACTACGCCTTGATTATTGTAATCAATACTGTCATTGTTGTATTTAATTATAAATAGAAAATAGTTTAAATACGATTTTAATTATAATAATGGCACTTGGTGAGTATAATAACCTTCAATATCATATTACAGAAAGTCTTAAAGTCACATTAATTAAAGCGAATGATTAATCTGATTCTGAAAACGAGCAAAAATTATTAATATTACTTACCTGATTTTTATTTATGTATATAATATGTACTTTTGAAGTTTTTCATAAATTATCATTTAACACTACAGTCCTATTCCTATTCATGTAAGTAAATCAAACAAAAAAATATATTTTGTAATGATATAGTAACTATCTCGTTTATTTATTACCATTAGCTCTAAAGATTTTTGATCACAATTTGTAATGGATACGTATTTTTATTCTTGCAACATTTATTATATATTATATTACCAATATTAATGGTAACATATGTCGGTTCTCTCTACTTATGACGGAGTGACACTAACGTCACAACTTTTGCGCCAAAACTTTAATAATTATTTTAGGCCTTATTAAGCATAATTTCAAGAAAACAAAAAAATACGGAATTTCTATTTTTAAATTCTTCGTAACATAAAAAATTCAAAAAAAGTTGGACGAGCCCATTAGGAGTTTCCAATAAATAGGGGGTAAACGGGGTAAAATAAAATATCTATGGCGTATATTAATTTTTATTTAGATTAATTTATTTGATGTTGTTTTTTATATTATTCATTATTTATTTATTGATTAATCTATTTACTTTATTGTTGTATTCGGAATATTAAAATTTAAATTTATTTATGTACACTACATTTCAAAAAGTATTGATTTTGCTGATAGCAACAACACCTAATAAAGGATGATTAACGAGCAGTTGACTTGCACTGTTTTACCTCCGTCAATCGTTTACCGATTATTTTGGAGAAGAATAATTCAAATAAAAAATACGTACCATTAATTTTTATATAACTGTTATTTCAAGTATTTTTCTCTAAAATAATCCCTAAACGATTGGCAGATGACGGAGATAAAACAGTGCTAATCAACTGTTCGCTAATCGCCCTTAACCAGTTGTTCATACTACTAGCCATTATTATTACATACTTATTGATACAATAATACAAAAAATTATTAATAACATGATTATTAATTTTTTTCTCGTTATTTTTTAGGACAGAGACAAGAATCTGACGAAAATCCACCTGGCAGACACGGTGGACGAGATGAAGAAGTTCAACGCACGCCGGAAGTTGAAAACGGCTGTAATGGCGGCAGTCACTTCCGCAAAGTGGTCTGGATGCTACGGCGATGCTGCCATGGCTAACTGCGATAGCTTCTCCGACTATGGGGACGACGAAGTCACATCTGCAGGTCAGTAAAAGAACATCTAATTATTATTATTTTACATGATGGGCGAACGAATTTATTGATGAATTGTGCTGTGATAGTTTTATAGAATTCACGATGTATTTGTTTCTTCAATAAAATTTACTTTAAGCATACAGGGTTAGTCACGGGAGAGTTCCTTTCAAAATCTATTTGTTTGTAACCCGAAAAGCAATTTACAACAGCGTCTAGCTTCCTCTCTTAAAAATGGAATATTTAATCCACGATTGCTTTGTCTGTCAAGCGATGACAACTCGTTGTTCAATTCGTAATTTTACGTAGAATCCAAATATATAAAATTATTGTTGTCCCATTTTAAATATTATTATTAAAAATACACAATAAATATAAACATTACAAAAAAATTTTTTCACTCCTTACAAACTAAAGTAACCGATTTTCAGTAGCAAAATACCGCATCTTAACCACAAGGAGTGAGCCTGCTGAGCACTTGTGGTTAAAACCATATAAATAGTCAAATCTGGATATTATAGACCTGATGGTCGCCCGGCATAAACTAGGACGGAGAGAATGTATCCTCTTCGGAGAGTCTATGCCAGAGGAAAAACCGTCCACAAATCTGGCAGAGAAGAGGCCTAGCTAAGTAGTATTTCATCCAAAAAAATTGCACAGTTTGTAGCAGCTTGTGTTGCCTTAGCCAGATCTTCGCTCGTGCATTCCTCTTCTAAGTTGGCGCACGTGGGCAGATGGGCCATTGTTTATTCTTGGCCACAATAACAAAGAGTGGGTTCTGCTTAGTACCCCCAGTTGAACATGTTTACTGCACATTTTCCTATTTGACTTCGGAGGCGATTTAAAGATTTTCAAATAGGCCAATTCTGGTCATTAGCTGGTGGCAGTTTCTCATCTGGAGGATACCCATTGCTTTATCTTCTGGCTTTAATGACTTATCCCACATTAAGCGTTTTGTTGCAGTCTTGGTCTCTGTCTTAGGATGCACTGAAGTGAGGAAACTGTGTTTTGATTTTAGTCGTGACCGAGTTGGTTCTTGGCCGAACATTGGGTGTCGAGGATCATGTAACTGTTTGGAGGGCTCTACCATACTTGCCGTCGATTGTCTAACTTTAGGTGGAGCTATGCCTCTAAGCAGTTGTAATTGGTTGTCTGGTGTTAGATTTTAGTAACCAGAAATTATATGGCAAGTTTCATTTAACAGAGGATCCAGATGTTTAACGTTAGCTGACCTCTCCCAAACTGTAGCAGCATATTCGGCGCATGAATAGAACAGGGCAAGAGCTGATGTTCTGAGTTTATGTGGGTGAGCTCCCCACTTAGTGCAGGTTTATTATCAAAGAAGATTGTTCCTTGCTATAAGTTTTCCCCGGATTTTGTTAACATATTTAAATATTAGAACTCGGTCCAAAGTTAGGCCCAGATAACATGGAGTTTTACTGAATTCAATTGGTTGTCCATCCCATGTAATTATTAGGGCATAATTTGCCTCTAGGTTTCTAAGGTAGAAAAAGCTGGACATAGTTTTAGTAGCATTTTGACGAAGACTATTGTTTTTGTAATATATAGTGCATCCATTCAATTTTAAATATGAAAGTTAATGTCACTGCCGGGTAACTCGGAAATGCTATTGGCTTGCCAAAACCATGATTTGTGAGCTCCTACGTCAGTTTACAACTATATAAAGAAAATTGAATAATTCTTATAAATAAAATGTTATTTTGAGTGACCCGTTTTCCAGTATCAACCGGTATATTGACCGGATAAACAATGGCCTCCTAATGAAGCAACTTTTGTATAATTTAACCGACATTAGGCGTTTTCGTAAAGTCGGTCGGAATGATCCGATTTAATCTGAAGCGTTCGTAAATTCAATCGTGTTAATCTGACGCGTTCATAAACTCACTTTGAACAGTCAGACCGAGCTATCCGATCAAAAAATTTAACCCTGACCCATGTGCACGGTGTAAATCGAAAAGTGAAACATACGCGTTTAACATGGAAAATCAGTTTTTCTTTGCGCAAACGTTACCTAATTATTTTGTGCAAAAATACTTCAAATAAAAGTTATAGAGATTTAAATTCTCCATCCAAATCATGTGAAATGATTATTTTAGCTCTTCATATAAACATAAAAATTAATTATAAAGTTGCAGTTTTTATGAGCTGTTAGTCTAGACAGCCTAGAATTTATGAGAGAAAATAAACAAATGCGTTATTTTTAACTGTCGATTAGAACTAAATTTAGATTACAGTACTAAATTAACACGAAACACGAAAAGGTAAATTGTTTTACTTCTAATTGACAGTTAATAACAATGCATTTGTTAAATTTTTGTCATAAATTCTTCACTGCGTAGACCAAAAGCTCATAAAAACTGTAATTTTATAATCAATTTTTACGTTTATATGAGCAGGTAAAATAATCGTATCAAATGATTTAGATGCAGAATTTAAATCCCTATAACTTATATTTGAAGTATTTTTGCATAAAATAATTAGCTAACGTTTGCGCAAAGAAAAACTGATTTCCCATGTTAAACGCCTATGTTCCACTTTTCGATTTACGCCGTGTACATAGGGGTGAGTGGGGCAAGAGTGAACGGTTTTTTGATAATACGTAATAAATTTCATATATGAAATATTTCAGCAGTTTTATTGAACTCTAAATATAGTTCATACATTTGCTTACATATAAAAAAAATTAAAATAATTCTTTTCTATTATAGTAAATAAACTGTATGTTTTTTATTTAAAAAAATAAGTGTTCACTCTTGCCACGCATGGCGAGGCAAAAGTGAACGACTGAAAAAATGTTGCCTAAGCACGACAAAAATCACATATATATATTTGTCGGCATTTAGTTTAACGTTAATGTATCCTTCGTGTACCCACTGATGACATTTTCCGCAAATAATTCGGTCTTCAACAGATGTACTGTATTTTTCTTTACAACAAATACAAATACAGTCGTCTTCATTAACAGTTGTCGTGTTATTACTATTGTTTTGCTTGTCTATTTCTGTAATCCAGAAGTAGATGCCTGCGATAGATTCCTTTTAATCTTTTTTGCTTCCTTTAATCGTTTTCCTTTTAAAATTTGCTCCAATTCTTGTTCATATGGGGAAATTGTTATAATTTCAGGGCAAGAGTAAACACTATGTTTATTCTTGCCCCGTTTAATATTATCACAAAAATTGTTTTTATCCCGTGTTCTACGCCACTGTTTAAACTTTCTGTCGGCAAACTTTGTAGAGGGTGGTACACACTTTAATGCAATATTCACTATTTTATTGGTTCTTTTTTATTTACGTGCAATATAATAATACTTTGACTTTAATCTTGTGTCAAAATGATGCGCGTACACTCTTGCCCCACTCTCCCCTACATTTCGCGTGCAAATTTAAAATTGTAAACATTTATGTTACGTGTATATTTAAATGTTTCTGATTATTTCGAAGAAATAAATGACCACATATGAAACAATTTCTGATGACTCAAGTGGCTTTTCAGTCTGACTTGAGTCGCCATACCTATATAAAATTATGTACAAATACAGAAACAGGCGTAATTTTCTTATTCATTTTAACAAATTAAACTTCTTCTATAACCTCAGATTTAAAAATAATCACATAGAGATCTGACGTGTTCTTAAAAGCTTCGATAAACGAATGGATCTGAATCGAATATATCTATGACTTCATCGAACAAATTCGTCAAATAGCTCCGTTTGATTTTGCGAAAACGCCTGTTGTCTCACTTCAAGTTTTCGAGATCCCCAAGTTATACATATTATCCTGGACAGCCTGTATATAATCCAGCCTGTATAAATATAGTGTGGACATTTCCTTTCTTTCTTTTGAAGGCATCATCTCTATCTATTCGTTGTCAAACGCAATATATTCTGCTGTTTGCTGACCACAACATCGATGTCGATGAATGCTTATTTGTGTGTACAGAAGTCAAACACAAGTGATATTCATCTGAAACGAAGAGCCAAGACCCGCTGCATTGAAACTGCAGATATGCCTTGCTGCACATCTATTGAACTTTGCAAATTACTTTATAGTCGTAGTTGTTCGAACTAGTAGTAACACACATCTACGGAACTTATTCAATTACTAGCAAACGGAATAGTTTATGACAGAGATAATTAATTAAAATAGGAAAGCAGATTCGAATCAGATTTCTCTCTATAGTGAATTAATTATACGTTGTAAGTGCACACTATAAAATAGTTATGTCATATCTACCATATGAAGGTGGAGCAAATGTCAGGAAATTTACAGTTATATTATTAGAATTGTACGCCATTGTGATTAATATGTTAGGATGTCTGAACCTCAGTATAATCAGATTGTATAAATAGTATAAGTGTTATGGTGTTGGCCATAAGTGGACCTTAATGCCTAACTTTACAAGCAGCGCCATCACAGTGTACTTTACACATAACAGCCTGAAATTAATGTAACGTTTATTTATTTGGGTGAAGTGTAAAAATCAGAGAAATATTGCTAGTTAAAATCAGGGATCCGAACCGTAACCGAAAACTACACCGATATTTTACTTTTTATGAAACCGTAACCGAAAACCGAAACATATATTTTATTTCTTCAAATATGGAAACCGAAAACCGATACGAAAAATAAATTCGTTTTGTAACCGAAAACATAACCGAACCGAAATAATATCGGTACTAAATTTAAAAATAGGTATTTTTTATTAATCCACATCTTTTTCGTAGAAATACTGTGCATGCCTTCGAATTCATAAAAAAGTAGTTTCTTATTTTTAAAAAAATAAGGCATTTTACTCCATTTTTCTATTATTTTTTGCAATTATAATTTAAAAAATTACTCATTTGTTGACATTTTTCAATCAATCACCCATTTAGATTACGTATTACTATTGTAATAGAATTAATATTAAAACTTAAAACGTATTTAATTTTTGTTGCAAAAATAAACTTACGAACTTTAATGTGAAAACTTTAACTCATAGTTACTTTTGGAACCGCGAATTTTATTACACCTTAAAATAAAAGTACCTACCTAACTTTATACTTTTACTTAAAATAATTACAGATTCGTTTCGAATTTTGAATTCCGAACAAGCCGAATATATCTATTAGTACTAGTTAGTGAAACGTGAAATTAAAATGTTATTACATTACGAGATAGGAACTAAATGTATATCATGTTGCAAAAAATAAAAACTAAGCTAATTTTTCATTTAAACCGAAACCGCAAAGAACCGAAACCGTGACGAAAACGAAACTTATTTGTTTTTTTAACCGAAACGAAAACCGATGTAATATTTAAAAAACGGTAACCAATAACCGAAACCCAATTTTTATTAAAGTAAAAACCGTTAACCGTAACCGAACCCCAATTTTTTTCGGTTCGAGTCCCTAGTTAAAAAGTTGATTCAACAAAAAATAAATAAGAAAAAATAAGAAAAATAACGAACATTATGAATAAACAAATATAAACACTAATTTAAGACTAAGAATATTATTAGGCACTTAAAAATTAAAATTATTTAATTAATCAACTAACACAACGCACTATTTATTTACACGATATTTATTTCACTATATTTATATTACTATTGTATCAAGGCTACAGATAATATAGTGAATATTATGATTACGACAAAAACAATTATTAATTGCATACAAAATTGATAACACTGTTTGTTTTTATGTAATAGTGAAAATATATCTCACTAATTAACTGTTTAGTTGATATGTAAAAATAGATTTTTGATTACAACAAAAAATATTTAATTACAATAAAGAAAATTTGATTACAATAATAAAAATGACGACCGATTACTCTTAAAAGTGCAAAATAAATAAAATTCGATGATTAAATATTCAATTTAAATATAGATGACTGTTATGAGCCGGGAATAACTCTAACCTTATGCGCAGAGACATTTGGCGGATGTCATCTGTGAAAATATTATCCTTTCCAGCCATAACCAAGGCAATAATAGTTAACAAATAAATCGCACAAATGTAGAAAAAATATTTTTCGGTAGCACCTGACATCTATATGGAAATGTGTCTGTCCTGCCAGAAATGCAAGATTATGGGCAAGGAATAACATTTGATTTCATAGCCAATATGTTAATACGTATGTGCCTACCTTTTTTTTATTACAATTCTTTCTTATAACCATCCAAGATCTACAGCATCTATCAGTACTTCCATCATCTTATTCTTGCATTTCGAAGTTTTCCTTCCTGTAACTTCTTTTACAGCTTCCACCAATTCCTCTCTTCCAAAATCCTCCCCTCCACTGCCGCAACTCTCCCCACTACAGCTTTCCCCACTTCCGCTATCCGTACTCCGTCCGCTATTGGTTGAACCCCCTCCCTCGTCCATGTAAAGTGGGAGGCCAGCCAATGCGAGAGCGACAGCAAATCGTGCATGTTTGGATAGTTCTGCTTTCAGAGCTGACATTGGAAATAAGAGAAGGGGATCTTTCCCGGATTGGCTGATGCAGGCACAAAGAGTGGAGTGGTAGCGACGTAAAAGGGTGGGGAGATATTCCATACGAACTGCTTGGGGGAGGGAGACCAATAAGAAGAAAGATAGGTCGTGAGCAGGAGACGAATATCTGAAATAAATAGAGGCGTTAAATTTTTGAGTATTGGTTATTTTGCAATACATAGTTTTTCAAAATATTTCCACAACTAAAGAAGGTACAAATATCATGGGAAACTCATAACAATGTATTGAAGATTCATAGTTTTGAAAAGTTAATAACTAGGTGTTCGGAATGCCAGTGGATGTAGAGCAAACATATAACGGCTACTAGTTAATTACCGAATAGGGATGAAATTATGAGGATTAAATAACTTTGTTGGCTGAGTTAACCACACATACATATAATAATGAATTAAATACTGATAAATTACACTCGATGCGCGATCAGCTCTCCCGTCCTCCGTTCAGTTCCGTATTGACTAAAACTGGATTTATATTGACGCAACGTACGAGGTAAGGCGAACGCAGTAGGTAAGGTAAAAAGATAATCATGTGCTTCAGCAATGGATGATTTATATCAAACTAAAGTAAGCAGTAGCGTAACAGCCGCAACGCAAGACTTGACCAACTGTCATCTTTCTGCATTGCTTTACCTAAACTTCTCTACCGCTGGCCAATCAGACGTCAGCATTTTAAATATTGCGCTGAGATCGAGGGCGTGATCCATTTTACCGATATTCGATACCGAAAAAGTAAAAAAAAATTAAAAATTAATGTTAATGTCAAATTACGTCAAATACGTGTAATTTTATAATTGAATCTATATTTCATGTTGGTCTTGCGTACAAGGAAGTCGTGTGGTATCCACATCCGATTTTTTTTTTGCTATTTTTTGTCCTAATCCATAGCAAGCTTTATTACAAAAAGCAAAAAGTACATATATAATTTTTAAATTTACATATCTCGCTTATACAAAAGGCTAATTTAATAATTGTGCTAGACGCAGAATATATTTATTTTTAAAATCAAGATAAAACCATTTTATTCTGGAAAAACTGTTAACAACTTCATATCACTTCCGGTTAGCTTGCTTTGACCAAAATCTACTATGTTACTTCCATTGACATAAAAGTCTTATATAAGTACCAAATTTGACAAGTTTTGGATATTTTAAAATAGATTTTCATTAAAATCTATTATGGGCTTCAGGTAAAATACCATTTCTGGAAATTATGTAATGATCAAAAAGGGAGGTGCATAACTAGATGATAGCAGTCCTAAATACAAAATTTCAACTTTCTACGGTTTACCGTTTTTGAGTTTTACGAGATACGTACATACAGAAGTCACGACGTAATTATTCAGAATGGATTCAGGGATGGTCAAAATGAATATTTCCGTTGAAATCTGAAAACGAAATTTTTCGCGATTACAATACTTCCTTTACTATGTACATGGAAGTAAAAATTGTTGTAATCTGAGCCAAAACTTATATGACATACCTTACATAATATTTTGTATTCAAGTCAAACTAATGTAAATTACTGTTAGAAAAAATAAAAATCTGTATATCAATCCATTTAAAAGAATCAACGAAAAAAATTCAGAACCTTTTCGGACCAAAAAATGTCACTTGATTACGCACCCTACTTTATAATTATTCGTAAAACTAGCTCTAAAGTTAATAATAAAGACTATGGTCATTTGGCTTTATTTTTTTCACTAGCCTGTATACATAGAAATTATATTCTTCGTACAGTAATTTAAATGGTATGGTATGACTAGCGAATGAAAGTTGACGTTTAAATTATTTTATAGATGTGGTTTCTTTTGAAACCCTAGAGAAGAATAGAATTGTACGAAATATTCAGGTATGAAATTTTTACATGAACCCATTTAAATACTGGACTAGGAAAGCACAGAAATACATTACTATGTCTGGCTGAAAATAGATGGCCGACTAAGATAACTGAATTTCAAAACAGGGGTACGTTTAAAATATTTTAAACATTTTTCGTTTATGTTAATTATAACAAAATATTTTAATCTTTAAACTATTTAGTTTGGCAATTCTGTGAAATATGATTATTTTTAATTTCCTCTAACAGTAATTCCGACTCGAGAGTTTCTTACATCTGAGACGAACGAACTAGAATTTGCGGTATTCATTTTTTTAAATACATCCCTGAACCTGTTGCTAAGGTCATTTTAAATGCCTCCTGGTATTGAGTACTATTCTAATCTTCTGTAACGGAATACATAAGGGTTAAATCAAATATAGGGAACTGTTTTTAAAAGAAACCACATCTATTAAATAATCAAAACGTCAACTTTCTTTCGCTAGTCATACTATATAGGTGTGTAGCATTCTAACACACCTACCTATATCACGAATTTTCATTTCTACCCAACATACAGTAATTTAACATTTAAATAGCAATTCTAAAAAATATATAATAATTAAAAAATTAAAAATAGAACCAGTATTTGGAAATTAATACTTATTTTTATTTGATAATGAAAAAAAAAAAGATAATGAACGGTATTCTGTATTTCATTCTCTAACAAGGTGTCTGAATCTATTGTTAAAGAGAAGCTTTTTCTGCAAAAAATGTTCTCTTTGACAGTTGCCTAAAAAAATATTCGTGAAGTTTTGTTAGCAAATTTTTCCGCTCCAATGCAATCTTCCTTCCATTTGTTGCTGAGTCTGAGCTGTACTTGTTGCTTTCTAATTTGAGTCCGGAAATGCGATAAATTCCGAATAGCTTTTGTGGGCCGCTTAACAAATAGGTCACCCCTATGCAAAACTCATCAAGCTCACGCCAACTTGGCAAGGATGACGACTTCTCATCACCGACAAAAAGAATATGACAAGTTATCGCTTGCCAAAAGTTGTTCAACTTTTTACATCGTGTTAAAATAAGATAGTTTTTAGGATAAGTGTTTTTATTCAGAAATATAAGACGATAAAATGGAGACATCAATGGGTTGGACAAAACGGGTACGAGACGAAAAAGATTAATGGAGTCATGGTAGGAAGAGCGCAGATAAAATCTGGGTGGATGATTGCTACTTGTTAACACGTGTTATTCGTTGACTGCAATGATTTAAAAAATGGGGTAAATAAAAAAATATGTATTTACATACTGTGTTCTATTTAAAACTGTCACCATTGGAGTTTGGAGTCAAAAATTATAAGAGCTACGATTTTTGGTAACTTAGATGTACTTTTGTTTTCCTAAAAAAATCATATGATGAAGTAGTATATTTTATAACAAGTATCGAAAGTGATAAATATCGTGCGAGTGTGAAGTTTAACTAACGAAGGGCAACCGACTGAGTCACACGAACAATACGTTATCACTTTCGGGCGAGTTATGAGCACTAACCGTGGTATCACGAAGTACTGCAACTTTTATAGTGTTGCCGCCGAGACGAGATTTTTCTTGATCTTGTCTCGTCTTGAGTAAATTTTCGAGATCAAGATCCAAATAAATTTCAAGGTCAAATACTCGATCGAGACGAGATTACATACGTCAATTCTTGACGAGATTAGGCGAGATCTTGATCTTGAAAACTTATTAATTATTTATACACAACTTTCGATTATTTATTTCATTTCATCAGTACTGTACATAATACTAGGCAGTTTTATTATAAATACGTTTATACAATTTTCATTGAGATTGAGACATCTATTACCAATTTTTGAAACTTTAAATAAGTTGTATTTTCTACAAAGCAACCTTAACATGACCTCTGCTGATCTCTCAACTCAACAGTGTCAGCTGTTACCTTCCGCAGATAATAAATGCCAAGACACATTTTTGTTTTCATTTGATTTGTTTTTGCACCCCGGGAGACAACAATGTATCCCAACCATAATTTTTTTTTATTTGGCAATGAGAGATGACAGTATGATATAAACAACTTTGAAGTTAGTTGACCATATCATCAACATGTAAATAATAATTACAATTGCTGAGTTATCGTGAAGGAATTATCAGACGAGGAATGAAACTTGTCCTATTCTTCACAAAAAGTTTTATTAACACACATTTTGTGAAGAAAATGAAGTTTCATTCCTCATCTGACATGTAAATAATTTAACAGGGCAATTCTGACCTCTCACTCTAATCATGCGCACAACACCAATGAAAATGGTCTATTTGCTTGCAATTTTGATTAACTCCAAACGCGTGACGTCAAAATCGAGCGGGAATTACAAAACCTGAAATATTCTTGAAATACGTATCCGATTAGTAAGTGTGGCCGTGGTGAAAAATACACATAACCAAACTTAAGTTTGCACCCAGATGATATTTATTTAAATTGCCCGATAATCCGATTTGTTCACTACGGCCACACTTACAAACCGGATACATATTTCAACAATATTTCAGGTATTGTAATTCCCGCTCGATTTTGACATCATCGCTTTCGAAATATATAGGAAAAAATTTATTATTTTTATCTTCCTAAAATTTTAAGAAAATAACAATGTATTTTTATAAATATAGTATGTACTCACATTGTGTTTTATTCGTATAGACATACTTTTTACTGAGTTTATTCATTCTGGGACATACGTATTAAAAACAAATAAGAGACAAAAAATTGTGAAATCAGAATAAAAAATAAAACTTTCGTGTTTGATTAGTATTAATTAGTATTGTAGGATGTGTGCAGATTTTATGCGGTATGAGGGCAGAACAAAGATGAATTGACTTAACACGTTTATTAAATCAGAATGGAAGTTACACGGTTACACCCGAAATTGCATGAAATATATTACACGCAGACAAATCACAGGTCTAAACATGTTATGCATTCACATGTCCAATGCCCTAATGCGCAAATGTAATACGTCCGAGCGAACGAATCTTAACGAATTTGCACGACAATAGCCGAAAAGTCGAGATCTCGACCTCAAGATCGAGATGGATTTTAATATTAATACTCAAGATCAATATTGGTTTTAATAATAATAAAAAAAAATGTCGAGATCGAGATAATGTAAAATCTCGACAAATCTTGTCTCGCGGCAACACTAATCTTTTACATACCCTAATTAAAAATTATTCATAATTATACAATATTTCTGTGCCGGTGAATGTACCTACGACATTTGATCCGCGAGCTCGGCCAGCGCATGCAGGCCAACGCCTATGACAGAAGCGGTCTAGTAGGGAGGCGGAGCCTAGGTAGGCGATCGATAACATAGATACGGTGCGCGGAAGCAAGCAATGTAAGGGAACTACTGTCTAAACAAGGGGGTAGATAAGCATAATTACCGGCGTATTGTTATGACGTGGTGAGTTTTCTTAAAAATATTAGATCAACTATAAAAGCGGCGTACGTGTGTACGAAGTCAGACAGTCACATAGAGTGTTAGTCATTGAAAATGACAGTTACATAGATAGTAAGAAGTAAGGAGTCAGTGAGCTAAGTAGCACAGCAGTATCGTGGTGAGCGTATACAGTCGAGTGGAGAACTCGGGAAATTACTAACTGAGATAGCTGTGAAAGTGAATACTCGCTAGTTTCGAGGAGGGAAGCTAGATATAAGGCGACAGTAACGGCGAGTAGAAGTTGATATTCGACAGTGGTCTTGAAGAGTTGTGGCATACGGACCGGTGATACTGAGGCTGTGGAACTTAGAACAGTTAGTCCGTCAGAAGGATAGTTAGATAGTTAGACAGATACACTCTATCTCTCCCAGTTGATCCTCACGTCATCAATTTTTGATGCAAGAATTACAAAGCTTTTATCTAGCATCTTTGTCTTACAAACGTTTCATATATGATACTTTTACTCGCTATCTCATTGTCGTCCGTGTTTAGGTGGGGTATAAGCTAGCTTCGTCTAACCAACGGCAATAAATGAAATAGAAACCGCGGTAACGAGTGTAATTTTCAAATATTTGAATTATTTGAATATTCATGCCATTCTGTCATTCATGTGATTAAGGTAATTTGGCGTCGATAATGATTTGTGCTTCGTTTTCGTTGTGTGTTGGTTATTTTGTTAATTCTTATGATTATACATATTGTGCATATTGCTATTGCAAAGACGGAGTTTCTAAGATGTCCGACAATTATTGCAACATATTGCTTTTGGACAATAAAAAGAGGTATATTTCATCCATTATACTTATATCGTATTTATTCAATTGGTTTATTATTTCTAAATAACTATTTATAATTCGAATTTTGATGAATAACGAAATTGACACAGTCAGTTTTTCTAGTTTTGACATTACATCATATTTATCCAATTGCGAAATATGGCACTTCGGATTTTGATGAATAATAATATTCACACAGTAGGTATATGTTAGCGAACAACAAAATTATTGCAAATAAAATATTGGAAATGTCAAACATGACAAAGTCCTGTCATACTCCATATGATATCAAACTAGATAATAAAATCCCTATAATAAAACCATGGTAATAATATGACGTCATCAATTCCCTCTCTCCCCTGGCGATTTGAACCATATGTTTACTATGGATGACGTGGGGATCAAGTCGTGGAAACGGACTTTTGTGTATAAATAGACAGACAGTGAGGTGAAAGGTGTGAATTCTGTCCGGGCAGTTGAATATGCAAACGCTGTGGAGTATACATATAGACGCTGTAGAGGTCGGTAGGTTCGACAGTTAAATGTGATATAAATAAATATTGACATAAATAGTCTTAATAAATAATCAGTAAAATCGTGTAAATAAATAGTCGTTTAATTGTTTAAATAAATAAATAGTGACTGTGTTTAACTAGTTAATTATATTCTTAGTCTTAATTAGTATTTAATATTTGTTTAATATTAGTAATCGTCATTGTTATTATCTTTTAAATATTTATTTATCGTTTTAATAAACATCTATTTTAATTAATAATAATTCTTTGATATTTACATTTCACCTAAATAAATAAAACGTTACAATATCATCGTCCACATCTTCAACTTCAAAGTCTGTCAATGAACAAAGGCAAAGAGCAAAGAGCTACCATATTTACCACCTGTATTTTCATATGTGAATACTCTGGAGGTATTGTGCGATATAAGGTACTTCAAAACTGAAATATATCATCTGTAAGGTCAGTCTTTGAGTAAAACAACCACCAAAAATATACATATAAACCATTTTTATACTTTTATTTCTATGTAACTTCAAAACTACATAAAATACTCATATGTCAAATAGGTTAAGATATATCATTTCTATAAACAGAACTGCTACAATCAATATTATGATAAAGGATTTAATGATATATTATCTTATAATTTGTTTGTGTTCCGTGTTTTGATAGCATGTTAAAATATTTATTAACAATCAACAACATAAACGCTGTTATGTACTCAAGGAAATTTATGATCTTTAAGCAGGAGATAATATTTTAATGATTGTTTTACTTCTCAAAGTTTGGATTGTTTAACAAGAGACACTAAAGTCAATGGTGCGTGCTAATTTGTTACTTACAAACTCCAATTTAAGGAGAAAATTCAGAAACTTGGGAGAAATATAGCCGTTAAATTTTATCCCATTTATAATTTCAACTTATAAAGGAACATTATAATTATATCAAACAATTTCTACATTTATTAACAATAAAATATGTATAATGGAGTCCTCCACTATTCTTTTTATTGTTTTTTAAATGAAACTTTATATTTACTTATCAGATTAAAGTTTTGCGATATATTTAAATATCTTTTCCATACATTCAGTCGATCAACTTTATCTTCTTTGCCAAAAATTAGAATGTCTTGAATTTTTGTTGTCCATGTAATTTTAATACTGCATTTTTTGCTGTATATTATGTTTCATTTTGTTTTATTCGCTTATGTTTCACATATTTTCAAACGAAATTATAAAATTTACCGTGACAACATCTTCTTATGTTAAATGAAACGATGATTTTTGATGTTTACATATTTGACATGTCCTACTGGCCGCCATTAATTTAGTTCCCTTGAATTCCGTTTATGTCGCAACCTATTTTGCGGGTCCCAATGGTCCAAGTTTTGATTGCCACTGACAACGTATGCCATTCAACATTTCTTTCACTTTTATTATTATTTTTATTAGTTAAGTTGAGGGCTTTAAGCGCTAACCGTTTTTGTCACTGCGACCTATGAGATCTATGTCCCTGTCTTAGTTTTCTGGAAGTAGTTCCATTGTTCTTATGAAGCCAATTGCTGCTCCAGGAGTCAGTTTACCGATCTCATTTGCCGCGAGATACCTTTTACCTAGATGGTTAAGTCAACTTGCGGCCACAGCTAGACATTGACATACAATGTGTTCCGAAGTTTCATCGTCCTCTTCGCATAGTCGATAGATGTTGTTTTCAGCCTTACCAATCTGACATAGCTGGTATTTCAGAGGACAATGATTAGTAAATATACATGCCATAGTTCTGAGGTCCTTTTTACTGAGAGCTATAGCTCTTTGGCGTTTGCCGACGAAGGTGAAATGAATTTCTTCGGCTGTACCTATCAGAGCTGGGCAAAGTACCAGAGAGTAGTACTTGAAGTACAAGTACTAAGTATCTTAATGTGTCTAAATGTACTTGAAGTACAAGTACTTTTTATTTTCTAAAGTACTTGAAAGTACCAAGTACTTGAAAAAGTATTTGTAAATTTGGGTGCAAATACTTTTGATGTATATTTTTCTGATTGTATTAAAAGGTGATCATTGGCAAAAATTTCAATATGCGATATTTATTAGGTTATTTAAAACAAGAATTCCTCGCTGGGACTGCCATATCACCTAGCGATTGTATGACGTAAAATTAACGTCATATTATCGCTAAAAATATAAATTTATTAATGAAATTCACGTAATTAGGTACTACAGGAATAACACTACATCACTGCAAAAGAAACACTGATAGACAATCAAGTCTCATAACATTGTTAACTTTTAAATTATTCATCGCAATTCAAATACATTTAGAGTAATTTAAAATACTTCAAGTACCTACATTTAAAAGTACTTCAAGTATTTAAAAATACTTTAAGTACTTTTCATTGTACTTCAAGTATTTCCCCCCGTATTAAGTACCAAGTACGTGTGAATAGACTTACTTTGTCCAGTACAAAGTACTAGAAGTAGAAAGTACTTCAAGTACAGTACTTGAAGTACTGAAAGTACTTGCAAGCCTAATAAAGTATTTTTCATGCAAATATTTCATAGCTCTGCCTATCATAAATTCAAACAAGTAGTGTTATTTGATTTATTTCGTTGTTTCGTTTCTTCTGCTTTCATTTATTTGAAAATGGGTTCCTTATTTCAAAAAGGCGATAGCAGAAAGCTTGAAAGTAGTAAAAATTTGCAATAGAGTAATTATGCAACATGAACGTTAATGGCATTAAAAACTATAATAGAATATATTAAAATCTAATAACTTTTGTAACCTTTGATAGTCACTCATAAAGTTTACAGGTATATTTAGTTCCAATATAAATGACCACTGTTCCAATTTGTTACATTTGCAAATCGTAATTTATCTTCATTTTTGATCGTTTATATTATTTTTGATCTAGTAACATTTGCTTCAACAGAAACTTATCAGTGTACTGCGCATGCTTTACTAGCTGTCATATGTTTTGTTTTAACGGTTGAGGGTTGATCGTTTTGTTAGTGCGAATTGTTTACATTTTTTTTTGTTTTTATTTCGTGATATGCTATAAAATAGTGACTGTAAGTTAAAGTATAAGAGACTAACTAACTTCTGAACTATATTTTATGCAACAGTTCGTATAATTTTTCGAAATATGAACGACGTTTTGGCGTCCTATGCAAGGTAAATTATATTCAGTTTAATAATATTGTTTTATAGTAATTTTTATTATAAATTGCCTTGTATGTTCACCTTAATTGTGTGGCTCTACATCTACATTAAGTATTTGTGAAGGGATCCAAACCCCAGATATTTACTGTTATTATTAATGAAGCTTCTAAGGTGTTGCAAGGTGAAAGTATCCATGGAGGTAACAATAGCGATTATGTCTAATATACAGTGTTAAAAAGCCGTTTCAAAAATTTATAATAATAAAGTACAGGCCAAAATGAGTAAAAATGAATAACTTATGAGTCATTTCCATTACTTGCAAGTACAGTAAAAATTGTAAAGAAGTCATGTACGAATTGTATGAATTAAGATTTTAGCTTCTGGCAAACTCAGTAGTGTACATTATAAGATACTACTGTTATTTTATTATTATATGAATATATGTTACGTAGTAAAAGCATTCAAAATTCAAAACTAAGTCAATTGGTAGGTTTATTAGCAAATGTAAAACCAGATATGTGACAAACAAGATACTGACACATATACTACGTTTACATGCAGTTTTGAAAATGGTTTCAGTGTTAAGTCAAAATTACGCGAAACTATTTACATGCAATTTTCAAAACAGGTTTACAGATTGATTTGAAAACAGTTTCGGCGCATGCGCATTTGGCTGATATAAGTGACAGATCCTCTTCACTTCAAATTGTTCGTTTTCCCATTATACCAATTGTTTTTTCTACTTTGTATCAGTACGCAATAAAACTTCACAACTGTTAGTTTATTTGTACATTAGTAACACCAAATAACACAAAGCGACTGAAACGTTATACTATTTAGGCATGTGGCATGTGCAATATCGAAACTGATTGTTAAGTGTTTAAGGTTCATTCAGACCTCCGAAATCACAAGCTTCAAACTAGAAATTCAATCTTATGTAGTCATTCGGCCAATAGAAATGCGTGTGCAGTGGTTTCGTGCAACGAATCTGTTTCAAACGAAAAGTATGCAAACGCTAAATGAAAAGTTTTGAAACGCGTTTTCACGTCAAATCAAAGAATTTTGGTTTTGGTTTGAGATAATTCAAAACCGTTTTGACCGAGGTTTTACCACTGTATACATGGCGTTTTCAAAACTAAAAGCACTTTTAAAACGGTTTGAATGTAAACCTAGCAGCCGGGCTACGTAAACAAACAAGCCGCACCGTATTTAATTACTTCCGGTCGCCTGAACCTTTTGTGTTCATTATTATGTGGTCGAACATTCTAGAGCTCTCTGGAAGTTAATAGCAGCTGTATAAAAGGGACGCAGTTATGCTCGGGAGATAGTTACGTAGGGAGAGTCACATAGAGACATTCACATGGAGCGTTAGAGAGTAAAGTGTTAGGAGAAGCACAGCGTATGCAGTTTGTGTCGAGTAGGTTACTCGGGAAGTTACTGGTAAACTGGGATAGCTGTGGATGTGAATACTCGGTAGTGTTGACGAACTATAGTATACGAAGACAGTAACGGCGAGTCGGAAAGTTATTGGTATACCGGGATAGATGTGAAAGAGAATACTCGGTTGTGTTGAAGAGTATTGGGAATCTAGGTATACGAGGACAGTAACGGCAAGTGGAAGTGGATACTCGGCAGTAATGAGGAAGAGTTGTGGCATACGGAGAGTCGCTGATACTGAAGCTGTGGAAGTTAGTTAGTTGCATAGCTAGATACATTCAGAGACATAGAGATATTCACATAGTGTTAGTGAATTTGAGAAGCACTGCAGTATCGTAGTGAGCGTATGCAGTAAAGTATCGAGTGGAGTAGGTATTCTGGAAGTTACTGATATACTGGGATAGCTGTGGATGCGAATACTCGGTAGTGGTGACGAATATTTGGAAGCTATAGTGTACGAAGACAGTAACGGCGAGTCTGGAAATTACTGATATATTGGGATAGCTGTAGAAGTGACTCGGTAGTGTTGACGAGTATTGTGAAGCTAGGTTGGATACTCTGCATTGGTGTTGAAGAATTGTGGCATACGGATAGTTGGTAATACTAAGGCTGTGGAAGGAGAAAGTTAGTTACATAAATAGACAGACAGTGAGGTGAGAGGTGTGACTTCTGTCCGAGCAGTTAAATATACAGATGCTGTTGAGTCAGTTGAGTATATAGACGCTGTGGAGGTCGGTAGGCGGACAGTTGAACGTGATATATGTATATAGTGACATAAATATAGTGACATAAATGTCGCGTAAACAGTCTACAAAAGTCTTCAACAGACCGGCAGTCTAAGATTGGAACGCGTAGTGAAATAAATAATTAGTAATATCGTGGAAATAAATAGTAGTGTTAATGTGTTAAATAAATGAATAAATAGTGTTTTTATTTTATTTTTATTTTTTATTTTAAACAAAATAAGTTGTACAACAGGACAAGTCCTAATAACAGTACAACACTAAATACATAAAAAGTACAAAAATAATTTATAAAGAAAAGGTTAACATTATAATAATACGCGCTAACTTCATACAAACGTACTTAACTGACAATCAACAATCAGACATAACCTATTAAACTACATAACAAAAGTACCAATGAAAAAATGTTAGTATTATCTAGTTAATTATAGGTTTAGTCTTAATTAGTTTTTAATAATTGTTTAATATTAGTAATAGTTAATTTTAATTATCTTTTAATATTTAGTTATAGTTTAATAAACCTTTATTTTAATTAACAATAATTGTCTAATATTTACACTTCATCCAATTAAATAATAAACAAATAAAAACGTTACAATATCTATAGTTCTTTAGAATTTATTGACGAGTTTGCTATGGTAAAGATTAAAAAATAAAATCATGTGCTATGATCTTGTGAACCCCTCCGAAATTATTTTTGTAATTTTTTTAAGTGTAAATAGTTTTGGATTCAGTAATTCAGAAATTCCAAATAACTTTACAGATTCGTTAAATCAGTGTAATGATTCAATCTTTACTTTTAGTTTATCCATTAAAATGAGTGCGATAGGGTATAACTTATCCCACAGTGATAGATAAAAAATATTAAGCATTGCCACAGAAGTAGTAGACGGTAGGTATGTTAAAAATTTGAATATTGTTGAGCAAAAAATATTCATACTTTAAATTTGTCGTAAATAACACATCTGCCGTTTTGTAGCAAGTTGAACTTATAAATAATAATTCTGAATTTACTCGTAATTTAAAAGGAGAGCATAGTTGCAAAAAATGTACTTACCTACACGCCTGGAAATCTAGTAGACACGCATGCACCGGATTCCCCTCTTCATCATACTTCATCATCACATTTCCTGCTCTTACATCCCCATGGCTTACAACCTTATACTGATCATTCCATTCGTTTGCCATCTTTATCATCTTATCAAACACATTAAGCGTCAAATCAGCGAGCTTATCGACATACAAGCTCCCTTTAGGCAGTGAAGCTTTCGCGAGCTTTAACGCATCGTGTATCGCACTCATGAACATCTTTCCAAACGTCCCTCGCATATCTTCACAGAAAAGTGGTTCAGAGATCTGGTCGACGATATTATAAAAACGTGATGGGAATTGGGATTTTAAAATAAATGAGATGGAGTGTAGTTTGGCTAATGAGTCGAGAATTTGGAATGTTTCTGCAAGAGTGGGGGTAAAATTAACTGGAAAGTAATTGGCGGAAATGTTTTCAAATATCAAGAAAGAGAAATTGTGGGACAGAAATGAAGAGTAACATGTTGGACTAGGCTTGAATGTGGCCTGAAAAGAAATAATATTATCATTATTTTGTAAAGATAAAATGAGCTGGATGGATGTCATTGGTGAACTGTCAGCTAATTCTTATATTTATCTTTATTTTCTCTTGGCTTTTTAAGAATTTGTATTTTTGTAACAAGTGCGGGAAATAAGTGATTCTGAAACGAACGCAATACATGGAGTTTCAGAATCACGTTTTCCGCATGTGTTGCAAACAATACAAATATATTTTTACAAATAATTTCCAAGCATTATATAATAATGTATTTCGGTTTACACATCTTTATAGCATTTTTTGTTTCTTTGAATGGCAACAATCATTTTTTTTTCTCTGTTGGATTTCAAGTTTTGTGTCAAAGTTATATATATATATATATATATATATATATATATATATATATATATATATATATATATATATATATATATATATATATATAAATCATTTTTATATAATAATAACAATAATAATAATAATAATAATAATAATAATAATAATAATAATAAGAAATTATTTTTGTAGTAGATCATACAATGATTGTGACACGTCAAAATATAGATACATAAATATAATTACAATTACAAACATTTATAAATTTATAAGTCATTTAAGTATTCATCGACTCTATAATATATCTTATCAATTAAAACTTGTTTTAACTTTAATTTAAATAGATTAATAGAAACAGATTCTTTTATGTTATCTGACAATTTGTTATACAATTTGACACGAATTATTTCTGTATTATTTTGGCAGAGTTTCGGTAAAACTTAATTATATTGATTTCTAGTACTACGAGTATAGCTATGTACCTTCTCATGATTTAATAAAATATTTTTACTACAAATCTATTAAAAGTGGGCTTTTTAATGTTTGTTTTTAGCGTTAAAAATGTCATTTTATGACACCAGTGTTAATTGACACTAGTGTTATAAGTGAATGTCAAAAATTATTAGAAATACAAATTTAAACTAAAAAATAGTGTTTGTAGCAAAAATAGTGTATGATATAGGTACGTGTTAAAAGTGATTTTATTTTGTTCGAAGGTTTGTACAAACTTCCTTCTCACAAAATAAAATGTCACTTTTAACACTTATATCATAAATAACTATATATTTTTACGTATAAAAAGAACTAATGAAAAAATATACAAGCAGGGCATAGACAATATTCTAATTTAAAAGTTTTTATAACCTAAGTTAAATAAATTGCGTTATTACATTTTATTAGCATATATTTTTTTATATTTGTAGTACCGAAACTAACAGCACATGATTTCGATACATCCAAAATAAATTTAGTGTAGAAAACCATTGCGTTAATTCCGAATCAGACATGATATTGAAGTCGCTTGGTATATAATAGATGCCATATTAGAAACTAAAACTATTGAAAAGAATATATTTTTTTTTTTGCTTTTTAAAGATGTGTAATTTGTTTCAAACGGCAACAATTATTAAAGCTATAAGGTAAAGACAATGATAGTAGCAATGAAATTTCTCATACAATTTCAAATGAAATAAAATAAATGCAACTTAATTTTCTGTCAAATTTATTTATTATTTGACGTGTCCTACGAACCGCTATTAATTTATTTCCGTAAAATTCCTCTGGTGACGCATGCTATTCTGCGGGTCGCGATATGTGAAGATTTTCTACAAATATCGATTGAAAATTAAGATATTTATTGCGATGTCTTTTATTAATGCTATCATGCATAAAATATAAAAGATGTAATATATTTACATTAAAATTAATGAAAATACACATAAATGAGCAGTTATTGCTTATTTTTTTCATCTCATATTTGAATTTATTCACATTTTCATGTTTTGTTTAAATAACAAATAAAATGACTGCGTATTGTTTAATATTTTCACAATATAGCATATATTGTCGGTGTGACATTTGCCTGAAATTTTATTTTATGTCGATATTGTTTCATAAAGTTTTTATATACTATGCTCACTAAATGTTAACTGAAACTTATGAGTTATTTCTGATAATTTAAATAAATGATTATAATGATTGTGTATGCAAAAATAGTTATATTTTTAACCATTTATTATTTTTTTATAATTTTTTGTATTATATATGTACATTTATTTGTGAATCAGTGATTCTCAAACTTATTGAGCTCACTGCCCATTTTGAAAAGATATTTTATTCCAACGCCCCCTTTCTGAAAATCTACTCCGACATAATTTTATGAATGTTACAGGGTGAATACTTGTAAACCGAACATAGCCCGTTAACACGGCGGTCGTTTTTCGCAGATTGTTGCCCCTCGTTTCAACTTGACACCAAATACATGTCAATTACGTAATATTTTGGTCCCATAAATTAATTATTAAATTTATTCAATTTCTTATCAATACAAAAAAATGATTGACATTTTTTCTGTCAAAATTCGTTAGTTATGATTTTTTGAATTGAAATACTGTCTGAATTGTTGACAGATAATAGCTGGTTTATGAAGGATTTAATTTACAAATTAAAATATATGAATTTACATTGATAAATATAAATTGTACATATCTGCTTTTACTGGTTCATGATGAATTTAAGAAATTTATGAATTAAGCCTCATTCACAATACGAAATTAGTAGTGTTGGTAGTTATAATTATTGTCTATAATTAATAATTAAAGACTGGTAAAATAGTGTTCACAATACATGAAATCAACACTACGAATAACAATTTTTGTGGCTTAATAGTACATTTTATTCGAAGTTTTTAAGAGCTGGTTTAATTTAATACTTCTTGTTTAGTAGATTTGAGTATTATTTAATAGTTTAGAATCTTTCTTATTTTGTATAAAAAAAGTTTAACAGAATAAGCTTTTATTGCCTAAAACCTACAAAAGTGATATTATTTTTATAAGACACGCATTTTAAGAATGTATAACAGAATAATAATCAATACCTTTCAAATTCTACTTGAATTCAACAAAAATGTAATTTATATCTTTTAAACAATTAACAAATGTCACATCTTTCTTTTTCCACAATATATCTATTTCATTCTACTCTTTTTTGTGATTCGCTACTCTTTTAACCACTAACCATAAGTTTGGAGCTTGCAAACTCTTGCGCTAACTGAACTTAGCGCGGACCTGCGCTGCGCTAATTTCGTTATTGTGAACGCTAAACTACAACCACGTATGCCAAGCTTTCTGCTTGTTGCGAATGATGCTTTAGAATTTACATTTAAATATTACCATATTGGTTGGTTTATGATGGATTTAATTTATAAGTTTAGATTTACAAATTTAGATTTGAAATTTACGATTTACCTTGTTGGTTATTTGGGTCACGTGGTTTGTTTGAAACAAATGGGATGACAGTTATACGATATTTTATCATAATCAATCTGTATTTTTCTACAGAAAATATTAATAATATATCCATATTTTAGGAATCTATTTGTTAAATCAAAATTAAAATGTTTCAACTGTCACTTGAAACTGTCATTTTCCCCAGCAAAATCGTTGTTTGAAATACTGTGAAATGATTGGACGCATTTACAAATTTACATTTAGAATATAAAATATGCTGATATTTTAAAAGTAAATTCTAAATCATAAATTTCTTAAATTCATCATGAACCAGTAAAAGCAGATATGCACAATTTATATTTATAAATTTAAATTCGTAAATCTAAATTTGTAAATTAAATCCATCATAAAACAGCTTTATTCTAAATGTAAATTTACAAATGCATCCAATCATTTCACAGTATTTCAAACAATGATATTGGTGGAGAAAATGACAGTTTCAAGTGACAGTTGAAACATTTTTATCTTGATTTGATAAATGGATTCCGAAAATATGGATATATTATTAATATTATCTGTAGAACAATACAGATTGTATTATTCTGTCATCACATTTGTGTCAAACCAAGTGACCCAATATAAGTTGATTGGGCCTATTTCATATCTTTAAATTCACTATAAACCAACAAGATAAATCGTAAGTTTCAAATCTAAATTTGTAAATCTAAATTTATAAATTAAATCCATCAAAAACCAGG
Organism: Harpalus rubripes; assembly: GCA_963082715.1. NCBI lineage: Eukaryota > Metazoa > Arthropoda > Insecta > Coleoptera > Carabidae > Harpalus > Harpalus rubripes. The sequence goes on along the minus strand of OY720455.1, from coordinate 12,110,234 downwards.
CATAACAGTCTGTAAAATATCTGCCCAAAAATAAATTAATATTAATTCTAAAATCGACAAAACGATAATGTGTTCAACACGGCACCAAACACATTTACAGCTTCGCTAGCTTCTGCTGTAAATCAAAATATTTTTGATTGTACGGGGGATTAACCTTAAACAAATAGTTACTTATGCTACAAGAGATGTAGGTACCATTTACTAATCGACGACGATTTTGCGCCCGAGCGATAGCGAGGGCTAGCAAATAAGTTCGAGATTAGTTAAATGTACCTACATCTCGTGTTGCATATACGATATTTTACACTCCCGATGATTTATTTTTTACCTGTTCATTTTCACTACCAGATATGTCAAGGCTGTCAAGGAATACAGTTGAATATTGATACATTAAAAAAAATGTAAGTGTTCCATGAAAAATTTAAGAAGAAAAACGCTGTCATCTGTCAGATTTGTCACGTCAACGGTAACTTTTGCACGGAAATATTTATGAATGAGGACAATTTGATAGAAATTAAATTCAAAATTATAAATTATAAGAATTAATAAATATTTGACACAAGTTTAAAATATCTAGAGTAAAGTCGGTGAATGTGGAATACCATTTTTATTTCATTGAAAAAAACATTCGAAAAGATTGCGGTTAATCATCAAATATTGTATATGGGTCATTTAAAATGTACTTTACAAAATAGTAACACTTTCAGGTTGATTATCTAGAATAATTCACTTATAAGAGCAATTTTCTTCAAAATTGAAATTTTTACACCTCTTGAAAAAGGGACGGTAATGTGGAATACCATAGTGGAATATATACCACATAACCATACTTACTTTCACAGTATAAGAAATTTCGGAAAACTATGCAAATATGTTCTTTAAATTATTTATTCCTTCTTATCAAAAATATAAAAAAAATAAAATAAGTATGCTATTGGAATGTAACAAAATAAACTATATTACATAATCAACTAAACGCATTTAACCCATTTCATGTTCCCGTACTGCCTTCTGCATGTTTGCTTCTTGCTAGGTATGCTTTTCTGGCACATTTTCCTAAACCAAGAACAGTTATCTAGTCATATTATAACATTTTCGCCAATTTGGAATATTCCACATTGGCATACCCCTCGGTATTCCACATCAGCGGATTTGTTGACATTAAATTCTCGCCATCGAATTTCATTTAGGAATTAGTTAGAAAAATATTTTTTAAGTCTAGCCTACATCCCCAAACCCCTATCCATACTGCAGTTGCAAAAAATCGTACTTTCTACTACACAATCAGTAATAAAACTACATATCTTCACACTTGCTTAAAAAGCTCAGCAGGCACTCATACTATTTTTCAAGGTTTTTGATGTTATGCACAATGCAGTTAAGTTGGTGTCTCTATGTGGGTAATAACTCCCCTACACACGTGCATTTGTGCCATTAGATCACAGATGACGTGTACCATTTTTTCAAAAAGCGCCTATTCCACATTAGATGACTATTCCACATTCACCGACTTTACTCTAACTGTTGGTATTTCACAAAGAGGGATGTAAGTTCAGCTATAGTCAAGTAAGGACAACCCTTACTTCCCGTCGCTAATAGAAACCGATATTTTGACAGTAAAATAAACATACATCCCTACAGACAATGTCCTAATAGCCTACTTACAATATTGATAGTGGGAAAAAGTTATTACAACAAGAATAATACAACCTTTTCAGTTAATGTTCTGTATTTTTATTAAATATCCGACGTTTCGGAAGCATACACTGCTGCCTTCTTCAGGGAAAATAAAAAGGCAGCAGTATGCTTCCGAAGCGACGGGTATTTAATAAAAATACAGAACAATAACAACTAAAAAGGTTCTGAAAGATATTTTAATAATTTAAAAACTAATTAGATTATAGTATTTTCCTATGAAAACAACCAACATAAAACTAAGCCATATTACTCCTTTCATAAAGATTTATAGTCGAAAATTAATATAATTGAATTTTACTAACTGCTAATTATGTCATGATTGTTATAAATTAATTAGTTGAGATAATTTTAAACTCATTTTTATGCTATCAAATACTTATTATCCACATACGGATAGATTGTATAAGAAATTGAGTTAATAAAAAAAATGCTATAGGAAACAACTTTTAGCTTACTATGTTTTCTTTGTCACTTATGTACATAAGAATTGATACTTTTGCGCTAATTGTACTATATGGAAAAAAATACTTACTTGGGGGAACTTAACCAACTCTTTAAAACTCTCCATGAGCTGTCCATAAAAAATAACCTCATTCTTGAAAAACATTCTTCCTTCTTCCAGAAATCTTCCATCTTTATCTTCCATACACTTCACATATAACTTCAACATCTTTCCTTCTCTTTTACACTTTACTATAACTACAAATGCGGAACTGAGCACATCACTATTACTGTCCATACGTATAGTTTCCAAATCCAGGTCTTCTGGAAACCCATTTTCGTACGCTACAGACCTTATGGCGTCTTCCAGAAATTCTGGAAGCGGAGTATATGACATCGTGATGGAGAATGAATAGAATCGAGAGAATGTGTTGTGTTTGATAAAAGGTGAAGGTTAAAAGTCAAAGGTGAAGAATACTGATAGTGAATATGATTATAGTAAGTGGAGCATAAAATTCTTGATATTCCTTACATAAATAAATGTATTATTAAATAAATTTGTATATTATTAAATGCAACAATCATATTGTACGTAGTGCATGTTACGAAATTAGATAAAAAATCCAAGTAACTAATTTTTTGATAATAAAATGAAGATTAAATTTTAAATCCCGAGAATCGTTAATTTTTATTTATCTAAATACATACCTACATATTTACATATGCTGGAAACTGTATTGATTTCCTTTCGTATTCTATTTACTTTTTTTAAAAAACGTTACTATTATTAATTTGAAATGATTAGTTCTTTGACAGTAACGTTTATCTGTCAGTTACATACATTTGAATAACTGCGCAACGAAGGAGTTTTGTTTGTTTAAAGCGTTGGCTCCGGAATTTAAATTATAGATAACTTTATAAATTTATCCATAAAATATATAGAAAAAGTATTAATGCAGAGATGTAGAAAATTTAATAATCTTTAATTTTTATAATAACATTAATATCGCAAAATAACATTTAAAGGTATTTTTCGAAGAAAAACTATTTTGAGCTTCTAGTAAAGTGCCATTTCCGGTTATCCGATTTACACCAAAATCTAATGGGCTCTTTCCATTACAGAAAAAGCTCGAAATACAAGGTTTCAAATTTTTTTGAATGATAGTAATTGAGTTAGAGTGGAGAATCCACACATACACACAGACATGATAGTGAAAATGTTAAAATTGGATTCTAGGGACATTAAAACGTGCTCATTTACCAAAATCTCGATATGCGATTATTAGCACGATCCCTATACTTCCCTTACCAAGGGTAGCGGGAGGTAAAAATGGTGGAATCCCCTATTATGTGATTTATTCCTCGTATTTATTATTTTAGAATAAAGTAAACTGTGTTAAGAACGATACACTCACGTTATCTGTATGTGTTAATGAAGAGCATTATAATTTCATTTGATTTTATTTTCATTTTGTAGACTGTTGTTAACAAGTCAGTATGGTAATAATATTACCATACAGATATTGGTATTACTTAGTTTACAGCCTACTTTTGTCTATGTAAATAAGGGTTTAATATACTGAAACCGGTAAAATAATAATATACAAGAATAATAATTAGTCTCCTTTGCATATTTTTAAATGCGACAGATTTGTTTTTGACATCTTCTAGTTGATATATTATCAACCGATATTGATTTAAGGGTTTGAATTATAAAGAGGGCAAAATATCTCGACTATGGTGTGAATTAAGTTTTACCAAGTACTCTAATGCCCGGTTCCATAATTATATTGAAGTCTCTTTTAAAGCGAAAAGAAGCCTTTTTGTGACAAAACTTGTTCCATAATCGTTTTTGAAAGAGCAATTTACAAATAAGTGTCCTTTATTTACTGAGTTTACATGCAGTTTTGAAATCGTTTTTAAAACGTTTTTAGTTTTGAAAACGCCATGTATACAGTGTCAAAACGGTTTTGAATTATCTCAAACCAAAACTAAAATTCATGGGTTGGACTTGAAAACTAGTTTCAAAACTACTCATGTAAACACTTAAAATTCAGTTTCGATATTGCGCATACGTATATAGCATAACGTTTCTGTCGCTTGGTGTTACTAACCTACAAATATACTGACAGTTGTGTAGTTTTAGTGCGTAGTGGTACGAAGTGTAAAAATAATTGGAATAATAGCAAAACGAAGTATTTGAAGTAAAGAAGATCTGTCACTTACATCAGCTAAATGCGCATGCGCCGAAACTGATTTCAAATCAATTTTTAAACTTGTTTTGAAAACCGCATGTAAACAGTTTTGCATAATTTTGACTGAAAACTGAAACCATTTTCAAAACTCCATGTAAACGTAGTAATTGTTAAGTCCCGAACTTTATCCTTTATGCGTGGAAAAGTCGACTTTTTTGACACGTAGGCTACGTTTTCAAAAATTTCGTTGACAGATTTTAACCAAAAGTGAAATATGGAAAGTGACGAAATGTTCATTTTTGTAAGAAGACCAAAAATATATAGATTAACTACATATTAATAGATTTCACTGGGTATAACAAAATTAGAAGAGCCAGGTTTATCCGAAGAAATATGTTCAATCTCTACAGGCGAGGGCAGTTAGCGGAGCTTACAGAATGAGAATTCACTCGAGAGAGGATAAATGGAGAGATGGTCAAACTAAAATCTTCAAGGACATAAAAAACAACTCCATCCTTCGAATGGTGCCAGACCGGACCAGCAAAAAGTTTACCATCAATAAAACCTACAGGGTAGAAATCCCCGCAAGGGAAGCATGGGAACATGTAAATAGTCCGGTGGAAAAAGATGACATAGTCATGTATACAGACGGATCCAAAACATCAAATGGAACCGGAGCAGGAATATATGGAGCTAAAGGACTGAGGCACAATCAGTCGATTGGACTCGGGACTTATACGACAGTATTCCATGCAGAACTGTACGCAATTTTAACCTGCGCCAAATTACTAAGAGAGCCACTTTAGCAACAGAAGAATATAGTAACAGACAGCCAAGCCGCACTAAAAGCACTAGAATCCTGTGAGACAGAATCTGGACTTGTTCTAGAGTGCATCCACAGATTAAATGCACTAGGAGCGACGAACAAATTGAAATTAATATGGGTACCCGGGCATTCAGAGATCGAAGGAAACCAAGTAGCAGATAGTCTGGCTAAGAAGGGGACAAGTTTTCCTTTCACAGGACCAGAACCGGCTTTCGGTATCTCAGCGGAGACCGCTAAGCTGGAAATAAAAACATTGCTGAATCAATGGCACAAGAATCACTGGTTAGAGTCACCAGGGCAGAGACACTCAAAGCTCTTCCTAAATGAACCAACCAGAAAAGAACGGAACGTTTACTCGTAATGAGCAAACAAGACGTTAGATTAATAACAGGACTCCTAACAGGACACTGTCTACTAAACAAACACCTACACACGGTGGGACTAACATAAGAACCAACATGCAGGGGTGTGGTGAAGAGGAAGAAACCCCTCAGCACCTTACATGCCACTGTGAAACCTTTACGAGCAGCAGATATAATATCCTGGGGGCAGAAAAGATCCAGCAGGATATGTTAAAAGGTTTAGATCTGAAGAAAACCCTTGAGTTTATTAAACAAACAGGACTCCTAGAATAGGAATAAATCTGGAGGGTACAATAGATCTACAGGTCGCAGCACAGGGATCCACAGGAGACCACCTCTTGTAATATAATATAATAATACAGATTCTGCAATATTTGATTGCCCACTTCCACTTGAATAGAGATTCCAAAGAAAATATTAAATCAAAGAATAGAAAAAAATGTATACAAAAATACTTGATTGTAAATTGTGTGAAGTTCCAATTTCTGATCTTTTTTCAGGCGTAGCGATTATGATCGGTATATTTTCTAAATCTAAACTGTCGCAATCATTTGCGGGAAGTCCAATTACCGTTTTCATATTAATAATTTGTAATATTGCCTCTATAATTGGATCGAAAACATAACTTAAATCCGTCCACCCCCTGTTCCCTTTAAATATTGATTTTTCTCAGCGACAATTTTACGAGCCTTGGTTTTTAAATTGTCATATTTAGTTTTTAATTTCTCAACATTTCTGTGCTGAATAGCTCCAGCATTAAATGATATGGCAACTCGCCGCCAAGCTGCATCCTACAAACCGTGATGCATAAAATTTGATGCGTTAACATAAAATTGATGCACTTACTTTTTCTTCATTTGTCACTTTATTTGTAGTTTTATTTCAATTATATCTTTCTCCTTTTCTATCAGTTGTATCAATCGTAATTGATCTTCGGCACTTAGAGATCTGCATTTACGCTTTTTTGCGTGAATAAATGTCAACTTTGAATTTTTGTCACAAAAGGCGCTGTTTTAGTTTTGTCAACCAAAAAATAATTAAAGGACAATTTATCCAGCATATCCTTTACGAACTATTATGGAACAGAAACAAATAAAGTCGACTTTGAAAGTCTTTTCAAAAAAGTAAGCTTTAAAAAAAGTTGACTTTCATGTGATATTATGGAACCGGGTGTAAATCTCAGTCATGCAGTTTTTTTTTAACAGAAATAAAATAAAAATAAATATATCATCACTGCTTATTGCTGGATGTGCCAATCTGTAGATGTTTCCTTAAACTCTTGTACCTTAATCAGAGTACATTCTGTTGTCGAATTTGAGAGTAAACAGATGTATACAAAGGGCGAATTGAAAAGTTTGCGGCCTAACACACAGAGGACAACATTGAATGCACAATTATTTTTTTTGTGATGTGTGTGAACTGTCATTCATTAGTGTCTGTCAAGAATGCCAAGTTAATCCGCTAATTTGTGACTTAAATAGAATATTTTAACGGACGTGTTCATTGTCTCTGTTGAGAGGTGGTGTGCCCCTATGCTTCCATTGTTTTGACTGTTTCTTTGAATCTAGCTAACATGGTGAGCCTGTGTCTCGTCTTTAGCAACAAAACTTTCCATAAACATATCAGGATCAGATTCATAACGGAGCAGCAAATCGGACGTGGGAAGAAATGCGTTTTCGATCAACTGACAGAAGCCGGGGGATAATCTCGCAGACATTTTTGTCATTCCTTTTTTCATAAAATTCAATGCGTGTTAATTAAAAAAAATCCAATTAAATCGGAAATTAGCGGATTAACGTAAAAATTCGCAGAGACATTAATGACAGGTCACATAATCCCACATAAAATAACTGGGCGTCTAGTGTCGTCCTGTTAATGTTAATTAAATTTTTGTGTAGGACACGATAAGTTATGTGACTTTATTGGCCCTGTCAAGCAGATATGATTTTCCAATTCCATTTGTTTTATTTTCCTCGACAATTCCGAAGCATCCCGCGCGGTCGAATTCCACGGGTCGATATCCCACGCGGTCGAAATTCCACGCGGTCGAAATCCTACTTGGTCGAAATGTACCTCCACCATTTTTCCGTTCTATAGAAATTCAAATATTTCCACGCCATCGAATCCCACCCGGTCGAAATGTTACACGATACAAATCTCTCGCTTCCGTACGGCTCTCTTTATCGATCGTATTGCATTCTAACAATCTATGCTTCGTGGTAGTTCCGCGTCAAAGATAATATATTAAAAAAAAAAAACTTTATATTATTATACAACGAACTATTTAATGAATGAAGCAGGAAAATAATTTACCTATACATTTAAAGTAAAATTATTGATATTTCTGGTTCGCCATTTTAGATTAGCTGTCATATTATGTGAACAAGAAGTTCATTCTTTATTTCAGTTGTAAAATTATGTATTACTGTGTCTATTATAAATCTTATTTTATTTCCAAATATATTTTCTTCCGCTCGGCATACGTCGGGCCCATACCCCCCCCCCCACCATTTTTTTACTTAAGAAAGTTAAAAATGTAAATAAATAAGGTACAATATTGAAATTTTGGTTACTTATATTATAATATAATACACATACATAATTTAAACAATAAAAAAATAATCGAAAAATGAAATAGAACCTATAATTAACATTTCAACACATGTTAGAAAATTATAAATGTAAAATAAACTACATAAAAATAAGATCTATTACAATATAAATAATTACAATAATTTTTTTCGTACTTTTAATTCAGTGAATTGAGTAATCAAATCTTCATAATTTAAAAACTCGTCTAAAGTACCATTTTCAATATACAACATAGATAAACTATTTAATTTTTGTTGTCCTAAAGTACTTCTCAAATAATTTTTTACTCTTTTGAGAACTAAAAATGACCTCTCTCCACCTGCATTGCTTATTGGTAAAGTTAGATATATTCTTAAAATAATATCCAAATTTGGGAATGTTTCTTTTATATTATTTTGTTGAATAAATGAATGCATTTATTCTGGTGTTGATAAATTATCATTTTCATGCATATTTTAAACTTTTCCAATTCATTTTTCGATTCTCCCAATTTTTCTAATTCTTCAAAGTCTGCAGTACCGTCATTACCGTTTATAATTGGACTAAACTTTCTTGAAAGATTTTCATAAGATTCAGATCTTCTTTTGATAACACTTATTATGGAATCGCATATAACAAAAAATACATTAATTTTGAAATTTTCCCTTCCACATAATGTTACATATGTCATTTACTGAATTTTCGTCAAAAAAATAAAAAATAATAATATACGATAATTCCCTACTTTTAATTCAGTTATATGAATGTACATAATATTATTTTCAGTTAGCTTTAGCTAAAATGTATTACATTTTAGTTGCAAAATAAAATTCAAATAATTGTTAATGATGCATTTCTGATTTACAAGTCTTAGTCATTTCCGGGCCCTATTCATTACGGGCCCTGCGCAATTGCCTATAGTTTGTTTAGTTGTTAATCTGGGCCTGATGACAAATAAACCACGTGAACTTAGAAAATATTGAAATTTTGAATAAAAATTATGACATATATAAGTTACGTAGATAACAGAGACAATTATCTAAAGAGAGATTGGAAACTCAATGCTTTTGTATCGACATAAAGTTCGCCATCTATCAACATATGCAAGTAAACCACGGTAATTAGATCTTTAAAATGTTGACCCTGTGTGTTTTTAAAATTATTATTTTTTTTAATATTTGAAACAAAAAGTAAAACTCATATTGATATGTATTATGAATATTTATTTAAAATATATAGTGTACAAATTTTAAATTGCAAAAGAACAGTTAGTAGTTACATAAATAATAATAAGAGTTTAATAGTATTTATCCAGATAAAAATGTGTGTATATACAAGTTTGTATATTTTCTTGCAATTACCTCACCTCTTCGCAAGATTCAATTTCTAATTTGTGTACTGTAATATCTGAGCCATATTTTTACAGCTATGTATGTGATTTAAACTAAAACTTGTAAGCAACACAATCAATCGGATATGTACATCGTTGTTATATCGATCTCGCCTCGAATTCTAAATTGCAATCTCGTTCTCGTCTCGCATAATGCAACAAGACGAGACGAGATGCGAGAGTACTCTCGCCTCGTTGTGCATCACTATTTAAAGATGTGTTGAAAAGAGAAATACATAGGTGAAAAAAAAACGAAAATTGGGAGATAAGGAATATCAACCTCCAACATCTTCATAGTTCTTCACATAACTCATATAATCGTAACTTTATGAACGATATTGTCAGCTTTTATACTACTGTGGATTTTTAGTTCTTTTTGCGTTGGTTCCTTTCTTTTCTCATATAGAATTCTTCTGAAGAATTAAAGGATCAAGTTCATTTGATGAATGTTCAACAGGATATTTATCTCCTAATTTGTAAGTTTCGGGAAGTTCTATACTTGTCAGTTGAGTTATTAATATTCGATATACAAGCATTAAGAATTTGTTCTCCATGAAATTGTATAGAAACATATAAGAAAAATTTATAAATATTATTATGTAAAAAGTAATTAATATTCATAATATACCTAACGAGTTCTCTATATGTTTTAAACATATAAAAATTCAAATATTGTGGGATCAAAAATTATGTATGTCATGTCAGCTTTTAAATTTTTCAGTAGTTTGACGTTTAAATTTTCCATTATATTGTTTTGCATTGCCTCCTATGTTAAGTTTTCGTCATTTTTGTGATTTTGCTGCCCTCTGAAGAAATATGCAAGGAACTACTTTGTGCTCTGTTTACCCCTCACCTACAAAAACTTTGTTACAAGGCCACCCATAAGTCTGTCCAATCTCTCTTTAGATAGTTGTCTCTGGTAGATAACTACTAACTGTCATTCTGACACGGGCCACCAAATCTGCTTGTCAAGGCCAACAAAGTCACATGACTGCTTGCATCCTATTAAATTAAAAACTAAAGAATTATTATTTATATGCATGTGCATTAGCTAATATCTCAACTGCATTATATTATTACATATTACTACCTATATAATTTATAATTTATCTATTATATTGCATCAATTTATTCAGACGTATGACCTACTTTATTATTAGCTTATTTTCTATCATAATAAATAATAAATCAACTGTGATATTAGCAATAAAATACATCGTTTAATGTACATTATAACGTGTAATGTCTGATATTATCGTTACTTTGCTTTTTAATTTTCCCTTCTTGCAATTGCGATTACTGCTTATGATGCCATAAAAAAGCATTTGCTATAAAAATATTTATTGCCAGTTTCGTCATCGTTCGTTGAATTTATTCATTCTGGATAAAGCTTTCAGGCTCATGTTATTTTAGCCAATAAAAAGGGAAACATTTGGGAAATAATGAATGAATTAAATATTTAAACTCGAGGAAGATTATTTCATCTTGTACTCATATTATTTTGGAAGTTCTCATCGTAGATACGTCTTGCAGAATATATTTTTTCTAAAAGAACACACTTTACTATAATTTTGAAATTAGTTGAGCGTGGCTTACTATATTAAAAATATTATAAATTGCTTCATTAATTATTTGGTTGTTATTTATTTTTGTACCCTGAAGAAGGCAGCAGTATTGGCTGCCGAAACGTTGGTTTGTATGAATACAAACAGAATTTTAAATATAATATTCCTCACGCAAGTATGGCATTGTGCAATAAAAAGTGTATAATTCTTGAACGTACGTACGTATTTGAAGTAGATTCTTTTTACCACACAAGTGCAGAAAAAAATAGTTTCCTAGTAGATGTCAGTACAGATAATCGAGTGAATTAAACAACCTAGAAACGAAACATTAGTCGCGTTCTTTTTATTATTTGCCTCATCTCATCTCAAAATGAGATGTGTTTGACATGAACTGAGCTGAGATCAAGTGAGATTTTTATGAAGTAAAGAGAACGACAAAAGACAAATTTTGTCAGTAACTTGGACCAGAGGCGGAAACTTTTTATTTTGGCTGTGGGAGCACTATTTTTATTTGAAATATGGGTACCTATATGTTTTAAAAATGCAAATAATATAATAAAAATAACGTACTTATTGTATTATACATATATTAAATTATGTATACAATTAACATAAATAAAATTAATATCGGTTACAAAAAAATAAATCAATAATACACCTAATATTACAGGTATCTCTAAAACACGTAGACATGGCTTAAACTCAGATTCCTGGGCCCAAAATAATATCATTTAACCTAATTTACCAATATCCGAAAAACAGTAAGTGTACCGTTTAGTAAAAAAAATGCTTATAATGACTGAACGCTTTGTTCGGTTTGAATGAAACTTAAGTGTCACGACAATGATACATTCAATGGTAAACTTTTCTGTCTCTGCGTAAGTTATGCTATCTGTAACGATTTAGGCAGAAGAAATTAAATATGAGTGACAGTGCACAGTGCAATTTTTAAAATAAATTTCGTCTAGCAATCTATCCAAATGTCAAAACTAATTTTTTATGGCAGTAACATTTGTTTATAGGTTGCCAATAATTTTCTTCGCAATATCATATAATTATTAACATATCCGTTTGTTCGGCTTACTAGTAGTATTTTACTGCCATTATCATGACACGATTAAATAATGTCAGCTTACTCTTAAACAACTTAAAAAGATTGACAACTCATTTTTACAATGTATGATATATAATTAAAATGTTAGAACGAAATCATTGTGGGTGTTGCGCACCCACACTTTTACTTTCTGTGGGTGCATGTGCGTCCGTGCAACCACGTAGTTTACGCCCCTGACTTGGACGTCTGATGTCCGCTGGATGTCTGTGATACTTTTCAACGGTCAACCACGATATTTTCAGGTATTATTTTGGATCGCCCACTATGGGTGGGCATTATTTAGGCTTCTATTATTCTGTCGATTACATAATAACATATAGTGCGGCCATTCTAAAATGTTTCAATTATACAGTACTATATTTTCCACATGATTTTCAATTCTATGAAGTTTACGTCTCTTTAATATATTATTTTCCACGGAATTGTCGGCATATTTATTTATTCTTCAAATAATAATATTTATTAAAGGAATAAACAAATAATCATAAATAACCAAATTAATTGTATGTGACAGCCCGTGACAGCTAAACATTTATCCCCACCATTCTACTAAGATTAAAAAGTCCACAAGCACAACCTCCAGAGGTGACTAAGAATCAGGAAGGGGGGTGGAACTCTTCTCACTTCGGTCTCACTTTATCTCATCTCCGTTAGGATAAAAAGAACGGTCAAAATTAGCGAGGCAACTGAGGTGAGCTGAGATGAACTAAGGTCTCATATAAAAAGTGCTAAAAAGAACGCGACTATTATTGCGCACGTAATGCCATTTAGGCGCAGTTACACGGTGCGTGGTTCGTCGAACCAGGGTACAGGAGGGCAGATCGCGATAGCTCGCGTTATGTAGAACCAGAGCTGACAAAATGACGCGTGGTTCGTTAAGGTCACGAAGTATAATATAAGGAGTGGACAAAAGGTTAGAAAAACGTCACCCATAATGTAACAGGCGAGTGAAGAGAGAGAGATAGATATAGTTAGGCCACGTTAAACACACAACGTATACAATTATATAGGAAATCACAAATTATTTTACATTGTTTTGAGGAGTTATTCTGTTATAAGTAATATTTAGATACTTACATATATTTTTATATCTAATTAAGTTAGTATTATTCATTCATATATGAATTTAATGTTTTTGAGCGTCATATCATTTGTTGTAATCAGCAATTTTACAGTTATAGCCCGCAACATAACAATACCAGAAAATTTTCCGTTTACCAGGATATAATAACCTTCAATATTATATTAAAGAAAATCTTAAAGTCACATTAATTAAAGCAAATGATTAACCTGATTATGAAAACGAGCAAAAATTATTAATTTTACTTACCTGATTTTTATTTATGTATAATATGTACTTTGGAAGTTTTTCATAAATTATCATTTAACACTACTCCTATACCTATTCATGTAAGTAAATCAAACAAATATATGTTTTGAAATGAAATAATAACTATCTTGTTTATTTATTACCATTAGCTCTCAAGATTTTTGATCACAGTTTGTAATGGATACGTATTTTTATTCTTGGAACATTTATTGTATATTATATTACCATTATTAATAGTAACGTATGTCAATTCTCTCTACTTATGACGGAGTGACGCTAACGTCACAACTTTCGCGCCAAAACTTTAATAATAATTTTAGGCGTTATTAATCATAATTTCAAGAAAACAAAAAATACGGAATTTCTATTTTTATATTCTTCGTAACATATAAAAAATTGAAAAAAGTTGGACGGGCCCATTGACAGATATTTGTAAAGGTCGAACATACTGATAATAAATATTCCTAAATATAACTAGAAATAAAACAGTTGGTAGTACAATTAAAACACTTCATGTCACTATTTCTAACAATATTGTTCAAACACTAAAATTGTTATCTATTTTTAGCAATGTAGTCACCTGAATACCAAACCGTAACAAAATTGTTAAGCTCCTTGTTAAGAGAATTTCTTCTTTAACAATATTGATAAGTTATCAATGGGCACGAGAATAAGGCTGATTGTCCCTTATACATATAATCAAGTATGTTGTCCATTATTTATATTGACTAATGTCTTGTTTTTGTTGTTACAGCAGTGCAAGCAATACTGGACAGCCTGGACGATATTCACTGTCTCCAGGACAGCGTTCCACAGGATCCAGATCTTATGCTGTCTCTACTGGAAGACAGACAGTTGCACGCCTTACTAGAGGTAAGTGACATATTTAATTTTCTTTTCTTTCATGTACAGAGAAACATGATATCGTTTTACTATGCGCAACGATAATTAGTTTTCATCCATAACTGTTTTAATCATGTAAGTGTTCTATATTCTACCTAAATTTATTCGTATATCTCCGTCACTCAGTTGATAAGCAATGCAACCAAATGCATTCATTATGAATTAGTGTCAGAGTAGATAGAAATGTCGCAGAATTAATTAATTAACTAAATATGGGAATTAAACGTGAAGGTAGCAGAAGATAAATTAAGAGATAGACAAATGAATAGATGAAAGGTAAATTTACGTATCTACGATGACAAATCTAGTGGCTTTCAAATATTAATAGGAGTAATAGTTTTTATCCAACATCGACTCATAATATAGTTGTTACCCAGCAAACACAGTTTTAACATATATGTACCAGGTATGTGATATCTGAAACCTATGTAGTATATAATTTATTTACGTACTTATAACGTCATATACATATACCATGTCGGACATCTCTCAAGAGACTGTAAATGATATTGTCGGTATGTCACATTGGTATTGGACCTGGTACATACCTATAACTATATACATGTTACCGTACTTATAATATATTCGTAGCGAATTGATCACGTGTCATCTATTCCAAATCTAATTGGTCTATTTATGTGACCAAGGTCTCTGTTTGTCCAAGCCAGGTGTGCAGAGGTTTAACAACGACGCATTTTACTTTTGCAGCCATTGCAGTATTTGTTTATGTTTTATGTAGTGTGTATACTTTAATTCTTTGATTTCATGGCAAAATCGGCTTGGCATACGGTAAGTGTGTTTATGTAGCTATATATTCATTATGCAGTTTATTTTCATTCTTGAACGGGAATGAAAATTTAGATAACCTGAAATAATAATTTCAAACTAAAATACTATAAAATTAGAATTTCAAATAAAAAACGTTTATACACATTACATAATATATATTACGTATTGTATTAATAAATTGTATTGAACAAGTCTGAGTGAAATTTATGGGTCAATTCTGTAAATCTGTAAAAAATGACAAAACACATCTGTTCTTGTTGATTAATATAAAATTATACATAAGGGTGACAGCTTTAGGTGCGATTTTGTTTATATTTACAGATCTTGCGACTTACAGATGTGAACAGAATTGATTCATTAAGTTGTTTTATATTTAATTTCTGTTGTAATAAATATGTAATATAAGTATTGTAATAAACTACATATTTAAATATATATTATTTGTAGTTAATACCTACACATTTTCCTACCATCCTTCATAATATTTAATATTTAAATTTAGGATTAACAAGAAGTCACAGGTATAAAAATTCACAATGTAAGTAGTATATTCAAATAATTACAAAGAAGTGATATACTTTTGTTATATACCATTTACGTTACAATATCTACATACATGGGATGTGATGTCTCATAGACCATGTTGCGGACATAGGTCTATACATGTACTTTCCAGGAATGTTATTCGGTATATAACATATAATACGAGTAATGTCTATATTTCGTACTAAGGACGTAAATGTGTTTGCTGGGTACTATGGTTTTATGAAATAACTAATGTACAACATTAGTCACTCCGTGAGAGGATATTTTAGAAGTCACGAAGAAATTATTACTGAAAAAGCAATTGTACAAAATTATTTTATTATTGAAATAATTTAACATTACGAAACTTACCTATTTAAATTAATATTAATATTTAAGCTAAAATAGGTTACTTATCTTTACATAATGACAGTTGTGATGTATGGCTGATGAAACGAAAACGAGAAATGAGTTAGTGGTTACTTGCTTCGGAATTAAATTCAAAGATGCTGCTTGTGCTTCTAAGTGAATACTTTTTAAAGGAAACTCGTCTTTTTTCACCCATTTTAATGTATTTTTCTTTCAAATAATTCCCAATGATAGACAATAATTTTTTCAATAACAATTTAACAAAACCATTCAATGGCTACTTTATAATTTAAAATACTACATCAATTAACTTGTCAGGTCAAACGATGAATGAAAACATAAAAATGATATAAGAAGTTTTTAAAAAAGTGTTTGTCACTAAAGGAAATTAGCCACTCGCCTTGCGAGCTACGTGGCTAAACTTTTTCTTTCGTGACTAGTATTATACATTCCACGCTCATATAATAAATAACTTCATTAATACTTGTTTTGCTTATCCTTTAAAATGCGTATAGTGTTACTTTTATTACATCATTCAAAGACTATTACAAATAAATTTAATATTTCACTACTCGCAGCTTAGTAAATTTCAGGTAGAATATTAGAAAATCGTTGAGGTTATCGCTTATTTCTTTTTTGAACAAATTAAATTTTCTATTTCGGTGTCTATATGAGTCTATAAACGCACTGAAAACACTTCGGAAAACACGTCATTAAGAAGATCTATAAACGCACTGTTTCTTTCACTTTTCATTTTCTACGGATGTTATGATTGTTTCCAAAACTGACATATGAATGACATAACATCAAATTGCTGTCAGTCAACAATGAATTTTCATATGTGACGTTATAGTAATTAACGTATCAAGGGTATTATAAGGACAATATCACCTGAGGTCAACAGTGTACTTTCCGAGGGCCTCTGGCCCGAGGTGTGTACGTTGACTGAAGGCATTATTGTTTGTTTAACTCCCGCGTTCAACGTTTAAGTTCGACTATAATTTTTAATATTCTACGGATTACGAATCAAAAAGTTTTAATAAAATTTACGGAGTAAGTAGGTTATAAATGCTTCTGCTTGTTTTTTGGGCTTTATCCCAGTATCAATATCAATTTCTTGACAACATTACCATAGCAACTCACCATAAGGTGTTATTTGTAATATAACATATCAATTTTAACGGAAAGCGCTACAACCATAACTGATGAAAAACACCAAGTCATATTTTTGACAAGTCCCTTTTTTATCTTCCGTCACCTTTAGGTAAAGAAGGTATTGTCTTTGGTGAAAAATTCGGTGATGAGTTTTTAATCAATAAGCACGTTTTAGGGCCCTTAGAATACGATTTTACTATTTTTACGATGATGTATGGATAATAGTATATTATAATATGAGTTTTATAAGACATTATTTTAGCGCATGCGTCTTTGTCAGAAACGTGCGGCTTGCCGTGAGTTTTCTAAAGGTGCAAGTGCGCTGAAATGTCTTATGAAACGTGTATTTTATACTATTTTTTATATTTTGGTGCATTTGTCAAAAAATATTTTAATATGTTATTTAATTTTTTAGAATTTCTATTTTGGTTGTTTCATAATGTACATAAAAGCACCAAAAAAGAAAAAATATATTAAAATTCCACCATGTTACCTAATTGTACCAATAAGTGAGGGTATTTTATGTAAATATAGCTGTGTACACAAAGCCAGAAAACAGATGAAATATGTTTGTAAAATAATATGTGTAACAAATAATAAAAAATAATTATTTTGCAAAAATTTACGTAAATAATAAAGCTGCAACATAACGTGAAATTATTGGTAATACTGCCAATAAATATCACAGGACAAAAAATAGAAATATGTATGCACGATACATTGTAATATGTGTTGTATTATTTTCACTAATTTTTGCACGATATTCGAGACGATATTGGTGTAAAATCAAATAACACTGACATTATTTGAAAAACAGGGATATAACTATTTTTATTAAAATAAAATCAGAATACTTTGTCTATATATTTTACTTGAAAATCTCGAGATCACCTATTAATGTTCTATTCTAAATTATTTCTATTTCTATTGTAGAATGCCTGAAACAGCGGTGTCTGAATTTTCACTATCCGAATTCCTAAGCACATACCCCAATAAAAGTGATAAATCGCACCGTTAAAATGATTTAAAAGTAATTTTTTGTCAAAAAGAAACCGGTTTCAGAACGTCTGATCTAACATTTTCTTATCTGTTGAAATATGAGAAACAAATGTTGAATAAATTTAGCGTCTATTTCTCGCCCATCAAATTTTCAAGTGGGTTAAGGCCGGAGCATTTCTGGATGAAAATTGATTCCGATTTTTTCCATCCACTTAGGAACAATCTCATAAAAAAATCGCATATTAAAATTTTTACGATAAAGCATTTTTAGAAGTTCCACACATTTAGATACATTATTCTACTCTCGTGAAAAAGAAATCAACTTCATGTACCTGTTCACAATATCAATACTATTCGTAAAGTGATTTACCGAAGGTCATATGGCGCTATGGTAGTATCGTGTTCTGCAATATGACAACTGTACATCAACCGGCAACATTGTTACTCAATCATTTGTTTACAAGCGTGAATTCTGTCTTCCCTCAGCTGTCATATGTTGTATTTGGTTTTTCATTACACAACACTCTGCAAATACTTGGCACAAATTATTGTAACGTTTTTATTTATTTGGATGAAGTGTAAAAATCAAAGATTTATTATTATTAAAACGATAAATAAATATTTAAAAGATAATAACAATGAGGATTACTAATATTAAACAAATATTAAATACTGTAACTTGTGAGCCCCGCTGTTACGCTAAACAAGCGTCTAAGTATAGCGATGATGCAATCGCGTTAGCAGCCGGGCTATGTAAACAAACAAGCCGCGACGTGTTTAATTACCATCGGTCGCCTGAACCTTTTGTGTTCATTGTTATTATTCAGTCGACCATTCTAGAGCTTTTCTAGAAGATAATGGCAGCTGTATAAAAGGGACGTAGCTATGCTCGACAGTTAGTTCAGTTGAGTCCCTGATCACACAACATTAGTTATGTGATCGGGGGATGACTTATATAGTCAGCTGAGTTAATTACATAGTTCAGTTCCATTAGTGAAGACGAACAGATACTTATTAGTGCAGTTATTTAGTTAGTTACATGGAGTGTTAGAGAGTAAAGTGTTAGTGAAAAGCACAGCAGTGTCGTAGTGAGTGTATGCAGTTTGTGTCGAGTAGGTACTCGGGAAGTTACTGGTAAATTGGGATAGCTGTGGATGTGAACACTCGGCATCAATGATTTTTGCAAAAATGTTATTATTGTTTTAGACTATTTTTACGGTTCCGAAAATTGAAAAATAATAAACATTAGCATATTCGGATGCAGTATTTTTTTCTGTAGCAAAAACCTAAATACAATTTTGATCTAAAATAATTAGAGGAGCAAATAGCTGCACATTAAGATTTTACCATTGAAACCCCTATTCTGCGTCGTTCAAGTCACCACCGTGTATAGTTGCTTTTAACACCTTGTGGAACATTCTCCTGACGTCGCGAACTATATAACAATGCGCGGGTAATTACGCGTATCTCCCCTTGTTTACCTAACTGCTCGCCTCACGTCGCTCGCCTATCGCGCGCTGCACTGTGTTATCAGGCTCGTCCTACCTACTATTCATAGGCGTCGCTTCGCACGCGTTGGCCGAGCTCGCGGACCAAATGTTGTAGGTACTCTCACGTTACATTATGTATAAAAGTGTTAACTGTAACTTAATAAAATTTATTTCAAACAAAATTTGACTGACTACGTATCTCTTATAATTTTCGAGTTTCCCGTAAAAGACGCATTTTTTGATATCACACTTACTTACTTAGCTATTGAAATTAATGTTAATTCCTATTGAATATTTTTTTTAATTGCCGTATAAAATTGAATTGACAAACTGTATAAAACCAAGTTTAAGTGTTAGTGGTGCAAGTGACCATAAAACATTCTGTATATTATTCACGAAGAATTATCTATGAACATTGCTACCATTTCTTATAACAATACAAGCCGTGAAGATTATGTATAGTTATATTTAAAATAATATTTTCTTTTCAGCTACATTAAGTTCTGTATGGTGACAACGATAACACATGAAAAATACTGTACAATCTCTTGCGCAAATTTTCAAATAAAGGATAATAAATTCCGTATTAATGTGCGATGAAATCTGCACTATGCAGTGAGTTATGAACTGAAATATTACTTGTGGAAAACTACAATTTATTTTAACGCTCAGTGAAACTGCGAATATCACAGCAAAAATTGGTGGCAGTTATGAATGCAGGCCGTTTTTCACATTTGCGATTTTATTACTCCACTGATATTTGGAAAAATTACATTCATTTTAGGTACTCAACGCACAAATATAAAAACGAATAGTTATTGGACAGTGTATGTACTCGTATAAAGCAAAAGAGTTGATATTTGTGCACAGCTTTATTTAATTTGTTACTATTTTAGCTTTTCAGGTTGCAACCTGTAGATGAGGTTTGAGCTTTAATGTATTATATTTATTATTATTTATTCATATTTTTCATTTAATTATTTATGAAATTATTTTATAATATCGTTCCGAATATATCATATTCAGTCATACAGTAAAGTATTTTTTGTGCAACCGGACGCGAAATAGGCATTTCGCAGCCGCAATACAGGCCGCGAAATTCAATTTCGCGATCGTTGTTATGGTAACGGCCGCGAAATTCAATTTCGCGATCGTTGTCATGGTAGCGGCCGCGAAATTAGGTAAACAACCACTTTGACACTTGAGAATTGCAAGGTTTTGTTTATCAAATGTTAATCCCATAGCCACCTTGAAATGATTATTTCTTTGAGAATGAGATTTATCTGTCAGTTGAGATATGAACTGTGTAACCAAGGAGTTGTGCTTGTTTAAAGCATAGGCTCTGGGATTTAAATTATAAATAATTTTATAAATTTGTCAGTAACATATATAGAAAGAGTTTTTCTTTATTTTTTATGACAACACAAATCTTCAAAAAATAACATTTGGAGGTTTTGAGTTTCAAGTAAAGTACCATTTTCGGTTATCTGATTTACATCAATATCTAATGGCTTAGAAATAGAAATGAAAGGTTTCAAAATTTTCTGAATGATACACGCAACACACACACACACACAACACACACGCGCACACACACGCGCGCACACACACGCGCACACACACGCGCACACACACGCGCACACACACACACACACACACACACACACACACACACACACACACACACACACACGACATCATCGTGAAAATGTTTGAATTGAATTCTAGGGACCTTAAAACGTGGTCATTTACCAAAATCTCGATATGCGATTTTTAGCACGATCCCTATACCTACGGTGACCATACGGCCTTTATTTTAAAGGACAGTCCTTTATTTGGAAGCACTGTCCCTTAGATTTATTTACTTCGTAAAAACTCAATTTTGTCCTTTATTTCTATATATCGTCTTGTAAAGATTAAATAATTTATTTTCAAAATATTTTACTTAAGTTTTATCAAAGATAATATTAAAAAAAAAAAAATATTAGCTTTGAGCACATTAGTTAAAAGTTTAACTATGTACTCCACTAGATGGAAATGAAATTTAATAGAATTGCTCTATGCTGCCATCTACAAAGCTCTGCGCTAACGCTCCCATTTGACAAATGCAGAACGCCAACGCAGTGTTTGTCTGCATTCATCGTCAAGCTGACGATTACAAGCTTCAACATTTTAGATATATGTTACCTGCAAATTTGAGATTCTTAGATTTACGGGGTTGAGGAAAAGGTGTTTTGGGATTGCTGAGGTTAGAGGTTTGTCCTTTTTTTTTTAAAAAAAAATAATAATATGGTCACCGTACTTATACCTTCCTTTCCAAAGGTAGCGGGAGGTAAAAATGTAGCAAAATTCAGTAGTTTCGTTTGCTTAGTTTTTATGAGAGTACATAAGATACTACCGTTGTTTTAAATTATAAAAATATATGTTACAGTAAAAGCATTGAAAATTCAAAACTAGAGGTGGGTTTATACTCAAAAATTTAAGAATACAAATAAAAATAAGAATAGTGATAGGAATAATTTTAAACATAACGATAAGTGGTGTTTATGCTGCCAGTTTTTCAAAAATAAGCGTAAGAATAAAAGTAGTGATATAACATTTTTTAAGTTAGTGAAAAGTAGTTACATTTATTATTCTGGTATTGGTAACAGTGTTAATTTGACGTTTGTAATTTTTATATTGTTATTTTGTTAGTTGTTAGTATGGAGTACAATCAAATTATTATCCTTAACGGGTATATCTGACATTTATGTCTCACCAACACCGATATTATGCCCAAATGTTTTGTTTGATTGTTTGAAATATTTGACAGTTGGCACGCATGCGCACTTCGCTAACAGGAATAGAAATAAGGCTTAAAGTTAAAAGGTAACGAATTTTGGCTTATTCCTTATTTTTATTTCTTATTCCTTATTCTTATTTCTGCAGCATAAACTGACTCGTATGTTATAACTGTTTTAACTTTATCAATATTCTTATTCTTATATCTTATTCTTAAATTTTTGAGCATAAATCCACCTTAAGTCAACTGATAAGTTTATTAGCAAATGTAGAACCAAGTATGTGAAAAATAAGATACTGACACAGTGTCAGTGACGCCATTGATCTTCTACTACGCTAGTATATTAAAATCAATGGTGACACTGACAGAAAAGAACGTTACCCGTACGGCTATGAATTAGGGTAATATATCTGAATTAATAAATAAACTTACGTTACAGTAAAAGTATTGTCAACAACGAGGATCGGTTTCAAATCGAATGTCCTAACTTAGTTGAAACAATATGAATTTTTGAAAGACAAGTATGTTATATCCATCCCTATTGCACACGCTTGTAATCTTTACAAATGAAAGAGATGTATGTATTGCCAATTTGTTAATTCGTTTAAATTTATCAAAAATATACCGTGTTTGGTATCAAATGATATTTTTCCTAATGTCCTTGATCGGACAACTTTAAAAAAAATACTGTAGGAGTAAATTATGACGTGTTCATAATAGTTATTTACGTATGGAGGGCCGAAAGAAAGGGTTTACGCCTGCGGACGAAATTTGAAGCCCGACGCGAAGCGGAGGGCTTTTATTTGTCCAAGGGCGTAAACCTCTTTTTGCCTGAGGTACGTACAACGTTTTACGCACAACTGAAACATAATGAAACGTAATTTTTAATTGCATGACTAAAAGCTTGTTGCTAAGTAAAAATATTAGATGGCCAGATGGCTATGCCAAGAAACATTTAGGCGATGCGTTGTATTGGTAACCATTTGTTTTGTGTAAACAAATAATTAAAAATGATACTGAAATTTCTGAAAAAAATTGCTAGAAGCTAATGAATCTTTAGCGGATTTATGTCCTGGTAAGTCAAAGGACCGATATCAAAACGAATACGATGTGTTGCAAGCCTGGTTGACAGAAAAAAATGTGACAATTTTGAACGAAACTGTGTTGCTCGCATATTTCAATGAAAAAATATGGTGATATATCAATATTACTCGTATATATAGTTCTATAGATTGTGCTCACTTTTCAGTCTAAAATATATGAGTCCAAATTTTCCATGATCAAGAAGATGTTAATGATCAAGAAGAATTTGAATATTGGTCGTTATTATAAATAGCTCTACTGATTATTGGTACTAAAAACCATGATAAACCTTGTCTGTCATCTCACATTTCTTCAACTGAAAAAGAAAGAAATCTGTTGAATCTCCAGTTACAGAAATCTTCAGAGACAATTCATTTGGAAGGAATTTCGTTGAATAATATATCCAACTGTATTATAAATATCCACAAATAAAATATTATTTACCGTTATTTGTTTTTTTGTCATATTTTTTACCGCCCGCAGGGTGTAATCTTTCATTTCCCGCCATGGTAACTAGAATGTAAACAAACAATAACAATACAGTTGTGCGTAAAGATGTTTAAATGCAGTTGTAATTTCAATCATACACCTAATAACGTGATGAATAATAATAATAATAATAATAATAATAATAATAAAAATAATAATAATAATATCCTAAATGAGAAGCAGTTACACGCTAAGTGGAAGATCATTTGTCATCGTGATATAGGAGCCATAGCTCAGATAGTTAGAGTGTTACTCCAGCAAGATGAACGTATATGCTATTCATAGTTTATTTGAAATATTAGATTGGTAACTCATTGTTAATTATATTGGTGCTATTATTCTCAAATGTCAACAAAACAAGTACCTATAATTTGTTCTTTGTATATTCCGTTCGTTTTTGCGAAGGGTACAATTCAGTATTTGTCGAATTTTATTGTAGCGTAAACGCTCCCTTAGGGAATCTAACAAGCCTACGCTTATGTGCACTGATAACCTAGTTACTGAATGTTGTTTCGACGTATGCTTTTTGTTTGTTTGTTTGAAGTTTCAGGTTACACGTTCACAAGTTAACGTGTTTGGGAAATTTATTACCAGAGACAAAACAGGAAGGGGAGAAAAATCTCGGGATGAAACAAAAAGGGTAACAATTTGAAGATTACATGAAAAATCTCCCTAAAGATTTTACCTTGATGCAGTGTTTACCAGAGAAAATAGAATAGGATATAAAAGAGTTTTAATTTTATGGAAAATACGCTACGAACGTTTCGAAAATAATTACATTTGGATGTTACGTTTTTGCTTAAGCGCTTATACCATTTCATATAAAGTCTTTTTCCCACTCCCAATATCGTAAGTAGGCTATTAGGACATTGTTTGTAGGGATGTATGTGTATTTTACTGTCAAGATATCGGTATGTATTAGCGACGGGAAGTAAAGATTTTCCTTACTTCCCTACAGCTGAACTTACCTCCCTCTTTGTGAAATACCGATAGTTAGATATTTAAACTTGTGTCAAATATTTATTCATTCTTATAATTTATAATTTTGAATTTAATTTCTACCAAATTGCCCTCATTTCATAAATATTTCTATTCAAAAGTTACAGTTTACGTGGCATACGTGACAGATGACAGTGTTTTTTTCTTAAATTTTCCATGGAATACTTAGATTCTTTTTTTTAATGTATCAATATTCAACTGTATTTCTTGACAGCATTGACATATCTGGCAATGAAAATTAACAGGTAAAAAATAAATCATCGGGAGTGGAAAAAATCTTATATGCAACATGAGATGTAGGTACATTTGACCACTCTCGAACTTACTTGCTAGCCCTCTCGCTATCGCTCGAGAGCAAAATCGACCTTGATTAGTAGGTGGTACATACAGCTCTTGTAGCAGAAATAAGTTTGAAAATATTTAAAATAAAATTATTAAAAATATGAACCATATGTCTCATTTTGAATAATTCTAGTCCAATAATGTTTGTTGAATATTTATTTGACAAGAATCTGTTTTTATACTGCGAACTTGTGAATTATTAAAAAAATTCACTGTCAACACGTCAAACTTTACCTATTCGTTTTCTTTCAAGACAGTGTGAAGTCATGATTCATTATTCGTTAACTCAACATATTAAAACGAGAAAGTGGCGACATTTGACATTTTTCTGTTGGGAAAAACACGTAGATTTGAAAAGAAAAATAGGGTTTATTAAATTATAAAATGAAAAAACATTTAGAGTTGTAAAAAGAGATTTTAAGCTTTTATCTCGTTACTCGTGAGATGGCAAAGAATAATATAAGTAAAAAAATTAAAACACTATTTACTGGTTTCTTGAAATGAATTCACATTGCAAAGAATCTATTTCAAAAGATAAATTCCAACGACAAATTTTTAACCGATCATGATGCAAAACACTTTCAAATTCAACCAATTATACTGATAAAACTCCGTTACCAATTAATAAACAGTTGTTATTGTTTATAACTTACAGTGTGATAATTAATATTTCAAGAGTAGGGATTTACCATGCAGTTTGCTTTCGTGTTTGTTGCTAAGCAAAATATTCGTGCAAAATAAAAATTTATTGATAAAATCAGGAGGTCTTGTGATATTACTGATAAAATTTATATTGCATCCAAGGACTATATACCAACAGAGGACGGCTCACTTTATAAAATCGTACGTCTGTTCAGATTGTAGTATCAAATAAAATTAATATATTTGTATTTGTACTAACTAGATTTGTATTAGTAAAGCATGTAAAATAAAAATTATTGCCAGATATACTATATACCGGGTTAGTTCAACCATTGGTTAAGCGTTGCACACTTACTTAAATAACAAACTGTATAATAGATATAAGAAATACAGGCTGTCTCACAACTCGCGCCCCAGAGCGAATGAGGAAACACGAGACTGCACTCGGATGTGTAATTTCGAAGAAAAAAAAAATCTAGCTTAAAAGATATTCGACAAAAGACGTCTTAAAATTGACCAATCAGAGACCTACACCTTTAACGTGTGTTTGCCGTAATTTTACGTTACTAGGGTTTTATACAAATCAAATCTTCTTTAAAATGTGTGAGCGACTGTAGTTTTCGAAAAATGTCAGTGTCAAATTAAATTTGACAAGGTGAATAAAAAAGGCAAATTCTTACCATGTATTCAGCCGCTGATTTCTTAGAAATGTTTATAATTTTCGGAGAATGTGGACGTAACGCCAGAAAGGCAGCACGAGTCTATTCGGAACGTTTTCCGGATAGAAATCTTGTTGATCATAAAGTGATATTGAGACCAATCGCAAGGACGCATGAGACCGGTCAAGTTATGCCAGATCAAATGACAATAATATTTTTGTTTAACACATTTTACACAGCTGCTACAACACGTTGCACTGTACGATATAAATGATGATCTCGGATGACACCTTCGCTAACCTAAATTTGTTGACAGTGAAAAGTCAACTCTAAAGTGTCAAAATTACAATAAGACAAACAAATTTTGTTAAAACCTAGCAACCAGTTTCATTTTGTAATAATATCATCACACCTCAAGATATCTTCCGGGATTGGTGGATTAAAAAGTCTTGTAACTCCGTTATGCAAGCAGCCGCAAATTATTTTCTTCTATTTGTTGGCAACCTATTGTCGTCGGCAAGTGTCAGTTTCGTCTGGGGCGCGAGTTGCGAGACAGCCTGTATAATGATGGTAAGAATGAAATAATACAAATTTGGTTGAGATCGGGTACGTTCTCTCGTTGAACGAGGTATAGATTTTATCAGAGTAGTTAAGGGTGAATAGTTATTTAAGTGCTATATTTTTTCACGACATTAAACGGTTGAAACACGAGCCAAAGTACTTATAACATTTTTAGCTCGTAACCATAACAGCTTTAAAAGAATGTATGACAAAGGAATTACTTCCGGTCGCCTGAACCTTTTGTGTTCGTTGTTGTTATGGGGTCGAACATTATAGAGCTCTCTAGAAGGTAATGGTAGCTGTATAAAAGGGACGCAGCTATGCTCGGGAGTTAGTTACATAGGGAGAGTCATACCAGAGACATTCACATGGAGTGTTAGAGAGTAAAGTGTTAGTAAGAAGCACAGCAGTATCGTAGTGAGCGTATGCAGTTTGTGTCGAGTAGATACTCGGGAAGTTACTGGTAAACTGGGATAGCTGTGTATGTGAATACTCGGTAGTATTGACGAGTATTGGAAAGCTATAGTACATAAGGACAGTAACGGCGAGCCGGGAAGTTACTGGTATACCGGAATGGCTGTGGAAGTGAATACTCTGTATTGTTGACGAGTATTGGGAAGCTAGGTATACGGGGACAGTAACGGCGAGTGAAAGTGGATACTCGGCAGTGGTGTTGAAAAGTTGTGGCATACAGGCAGTCGGTGATACTAAGGCTGTGGAAGTGAGAGAGTTACATAAATAGACAGATAGTGAGGTGAAAAGTGTGACTTCTGTCCGAGCAGTTGAATATACAGACGCTGTTGAGTCAGTTGAGTATATAGACGCTGTGGAGGCGGTAGGCGGACAGTTGAACGTGATATAAATAAATAGTGACATAAATAGTCGAAATATAAATAATCAGTAAGATTGTGGAAATAAATAGTAGTGTTCATTGGTTAAATAAATGAATAAATAGCTATGCCCGGTTGCAGAAACGTTAATCAACGCATTGTTCGGTTAGCGGTTCATCCAAACGAACAAATGCAACGCGATTTTTTGACAGCAATGATATAGGTAAATGTCATAAGAACAAGAAAACTGATTCGAATTTGTTCGTTTTGATGAACCGCTAATCGAACAATGCGTTGATTAGCGTTTCTGCTACTGGCCATTAGTGTTATATAGTTAATTATAGTTTTAGTCTTAATTAGTTTTTTAATAATTATTTAATATTAGTAGTAGTTATTTTTCATTATCTTTTAATATTGAATTATAGTTTAATAAACCTTTATTTTAATTAATAATAATTGTTTAATATTCTCACTTCACTCAAATAAATAAAAACGTTACAATATTTTGGACGAACAGCCTGTATGTATTTATTACAAAAATCACCACTAACTTATTGAATCATGCCTTTACCAATCGTATCTTTTCAATCTTTCTATCTATCATCCCATCTTCCGTTCTGTCTATCCCCAAAGCTTTGTCCTATAATCAATACTCCCCAATAATGGACTGGTTTAGCCCCCTTTAGTGCCGAATAGACGCTTATGGTATCTTGTATCTGGTAAGATTTCTAGCATCTGGTAGTAATGTTACAATATAGAGAATTGTACACTACATTGCTCTGCCTCGACCGAATACGAATTGATCCGTGGTAACGCGGCCCGGGAGAGCAGTGGCGGAGAATGGGGGAAGTTTTAGAAGGTGCGAAAATGGAAATAAAAGTTTTATAAATTAGTTTTGACAAGTTATTATAGATGTCTAATGAGACTATGACTTTTCTGTGATCTACATAGCTTTGAAAATTAAAAGATTTTTGCTGTTTGGTTACAAGAAACTGAACTCGTAAAGTTCTTTACAGAAATAGGTAATGGACTAAAAATTATCCATGAAAAGATGATTTGCGTATTTGGGCATGGTGCGCCGTCATATTTTATGCTGAAGTTATACTGCGTAAACCCTGTATTTTCATCTTCGATTAAACAGTCTGTTAATTTAACTCTCAGTTAAAAGAAAAAAAAAACAACATCGATATAATAGCATAATTTGTAATAATTACACATGTGTAATTTTTCGATGTCGCATTGTTCTTATAGTTATAACTGACAGTTAAGTTAACTGGCAGTTTAACCCGAGATGAAAATAACGGGCCTAACCCGTAATATAACGTAAATAATATAAACAGATGTGATAATTTATACAACGCGACGTACCATACCGCTACGAATCAAAAAAAAAAGATAACTTTTATAGTGAAATTTTGGTGTACATAATTAAGTCGTAAAGATATGTATTTTTTTTATACAAATAGTATATTTTGTAACTAGTATGTGATAAATACTTCCCGCGCAAGCGAAAAGTTAGTAGGTCGAGCCGTAGGCGAGGTCTATGGTTTCGCTAGTGGCGGAAAATACTTTCTCCAACACTATTTTCGAAACTACATATTCCACAACTAAAAATTATGTTGGAATCAATATTATTCCAATAAACTGTTTGGTACCTATAATTCCGTATGCCGTATGGAATAATTCCACACGGCTTTCGACAAATCAGAATCTATTTACCCGCATACTAGGGCGGAGTATCAAATATCTTGGTTCGGTTGCTATGGTTATGACTCTTTGTTATATATTTATTTATTTCTGAATTCGCGTTTGACGTTTTGAAGTTTTGAACAGTTTTGGAGTTTTCTGTTATCTTTTACAGATTTTTGGAGATATCTAGAGCATTAAGTTTATCCAAATAATAATATATTACTTAGAAAATTAAATACATAACATTTTGTAGAGAAAAATGTCAAGTGGCAATGAAGATATGGAATGTACGCCACCAGAAATAAGGGAACTAGCTAATGATACGCTGGGCCAGTTATTACGAAAAAAAGCAAAAGAAATATATAAAAGCTGTTATTATAAGCAATTTATGGACTGGCGCAAAAAAAAAATATTTGATGGTATATGATATGATGAATAGTTATAATCAATCAACATTTTTTGTATAATTTCTAAAATCGTGCTGGAGAAAATATAGTCTACAACACGTTTGGAATGGCATAATCCACACTCGCAAACCGTAGTACTCGCCTTCGGCTCGGACCACAAACTTTTTACTCATGTGGAACATGGGCCATTCCAAAACTTGTAGAATATACTATTCTGAAATTTAATTTAGTTTTTCTGAAATGGAATTTACTTTTCCAAAATTGAATATACTTTTTCTGAAATTTGAAAAGGTATATTGTTTTACTTAAAAAAATCTAAAATATCTAGTGTGCTATTTTTGATTTGTTTGTAAACAAGTAGGTACCTCCTTACCATATCTCATTACGGTAAAGAGAATGAGTGACATAGAGTATGTTTATATCGACGTCCTTAATCGGATTTAAGTGGATTTAGGATTAGAAATCTTATTTAAGAAAACGATGTAAACGATCTGAATTGGATTTAGAATCGGATTCTAAATCGACTTTACGAACGAGATTTATACATAAATACATAATTTACTTTCGCGAGATACACAGCGATTTAACAGAAAATTCAATAATAGGTACTGAAACAATGAAAAAAACGCAGAGTAATTTATTCGTCTTTCATAGTTTGACAGTTAATATATGTCAACGTGGTGTCAACGATAAGTTAGCATAATTGTTAGAAGTTTACAGCAAAGAAAAATAATTGATTTATTAGATGAAAAATCTAAGTTAATGTGAAGTCAAAATTGTCAAAAGTCAAAATACTAATCAATAATGTTCTTCGCATTATATGGTACTATGCCAACAGTATCAATAATAAATCCAATTAAATCTACAGTAAATTCGAATGTACTTGATCGCTTTAAATTTTTCTGGTATAAACAGTAAAGTTTTAGGATTCTTTTAAATCCGATTTGATTAGAAATCCGATTAAGGACTTCGATATAAACTTACTCATAGAGGATTCATTAAATTAAAGGCCTGTAATGAATAACATATGAGTGCTAAAATTGAGGTTTATGATGTTTAATTATGAAACGGCAGCATGTAAATTATGTTTCGATATTACGTTAAATTATCACGTACTAATATAATAATATATCAATTGCACTTCAGTTAAATTGAAATAGGTACCTACCTACCTACCCTTTTCGATTGATTAATTATAATAAAAAATAAATTAGTTCTTTGTATAAACGTACGTAAATATAGAAAATTGACAATACAATATTGAAGAATTAAAAATATAAGAAGAGTACAATCATAACATGCAGAGAATGATAACAATATAAAGAGTAGAGTTAACAAAATAAAAGCTAATACGTACAAATGGTTTCTCATATATTATAAACTGTAGGGCCCTTGTAATGGTTGTTACTCGGGTTACGAGCTTCAACATTTAGGTTAAATGAAATACAGTACAACTTCTGTTTTACACAAATTTCGTTATGCCGTTTCAGTTTTGCACGGCTGATATTTACCAACAAAATTGTGGTTTGCGCGGAATGAATTTCGTAATTACGCTGTTTCTGTTATACTATTACTTGTACGTATATTTCATACAATAAACTTTTATTTTACATCTTGAAAACTATTTAGCGCAATTTGCTATGGGAAATTTAAAGAAGAAGCAAGGACACCGGATTTTTATAATTTTCGATAGTTTTTTTATCTACACGAAGTTTTTTTTTATTTCTTTGTACATAGTAAAGGAAGTATTGTAATCGCGAAAAATTTCGGTTTTCAGATATCAACGGAAATATCTATATGACGTCTCTACGTACGTATCTCGCATAACTCAAAAACGTTAAGCCGTAGAAAGTTGAAATTTTGTATTTAGGACTATTATGACATCGAGTTGTGCACCTCCTTTTTTGGTCATTACATAATTTCCAAAAGTGGTACTTTACTTGAAACCTATAATAGATTTTAATGAAACACTATTTTAAAATATAATCCAACACTTTTCAAATTTGGTATATAAGATTTTTATGTCAATGGGAATAACATAGTAGATTTTAGTTAAAATATGCCTACCGGAAGTGACATATTACCTAAAGTTATTAAGAATTTTTCTTGAATAAAATGGTTTTATTTTGAATTTAGAAATAAATGCTTCAAATAATAGTTTTAGAGAATTAAATTCTGCGTCTAGCACAAGTCTTATTAAATTAGCCTTTTGAATAAGCGAGATATGTAAATTTAAAAATTATATACTTTTTTTTGTAATAAAGCTTGCTATGGATTAAGACAAAAATTACAAAAAATTAATGTTAATGTCAAATTACGTAAAATACGAGAAATTTTATAATTGGGTTCAGGCCTGGGAAACGCAATTGGCGGATACCGGGATAGCAATTTTAGTTTTGCTTCCGTACAAGAGATGGCGACACCAGTATCATTAGTATGTCAATTTTTTTCACTTGACGCTTGACACCAGACGGCGCCACTGATGTGGTTCGGATGCTTAACACGTACGTTTCTTATCTAAAATAGTGTACATGGTCTGTGATTTGGTTTATATTTCATGTTGGTACAAGGAAGTTGTATGGTGTCCACATCCGATTTTTAAAATCACAAGTATGTTCTTCTAAAACTAGGCAAGAATTTATAGTAATTCTATTCGGAATACCCTATATGTAGAAGTTTGAAAACTATTAAGTAAATAATATTGATATAGTACAGTAGTATATCCCTTGCAGAGATTACACTTAGAAAACTTTCCAAGAGCCACAAGAAAACTGAATTTATATTCCGCGCCATTTTTTTCTATTTTGGTAGGTATTTCTAAAACTTTGAAATTTGGAGAAGAAATCATTACCATCATTACCGAAATCTGTATATAAAGCAGTTTGGTACACCCAGCAATGGAAAATATGCCTTGATGATATATTTATTTATTTATTTTATTTTAAGAAACGCATTATTATTGTGAAAATGAGACGAACCGCTGTAACTATAAATGGTGCTCGTTTCTTCTAGCACCAACTGGTTGGTATAACCTGAGTAAAGGCCGCCTTGAGGCAAACCTGAATGTGTGTGGGAAGATTCGCTTTGTGGCCGAAGCCCAAAAAAGTCGCCGGATGTCGAACGAATATCTGTTCGTTCGCCGGACGGCGAACCTCCTCTCCCAGGTCGACCGGAGCGTGTGTACCATATTTTTGTCGTCCTTGAAGTGGTGTAACTTGTAGTCAACCATTGTCAACCATTTTCATATAATTATGTAAATCTTTTGACATGAATCTCAGTTTATTCAACAAAGTAGGTTTTTTTTCTTTTGTGCAATCATTCTTAATACAAAACTTTTCGGTTAACTTTTCTAATGGCCTGTCCCACAGCTATCCGCAAACCGAAAGTAGCAAGAGCATCGTCTGTTGACTACAAAATCCCAGGATCGTGTGAGCACAACCCTAGTTGCAATGGAGGGTTATACAGAGGTATATTTTCGGGCTGCCATCTATTAGTATTTTCCTTGTACTACACTTGTGACTCATTTCACTCCGTTGCTAGATTGCAAACAAATCGCTGTTATGGTGACAGTTGCAAGATGGTGCCAAGTATCAAGCGAGTGTATGGTCTTAGCAACAGTGACTCCCACTATATTATAAAGAATACATGACAAATGTGAAATTCTAAGTTTCTGCAGCCGTCCGAAGACATTGAATCACATGTAAAACTCAAATGTCAAAACACAAGTGACAGAAGACAGAACTTTAAAAATGGTGTGGTTTGTTTGTAATCCGATCTTCCATCTCAACTTCTACATCGTCGCATTCTTTCTTGCGTGTGACGTCAAAATCATTACCCTCTTGGACTTAGTCGACCATCCATTCTTGGATTGCGTGATCTCTGCCTTTTCTCCAAACCGACCAATGGGGTATGTGATCAAATTTTGATTTTTACATATATGATACTAGACCAAAAAATAAAATATCCGTATTTTTTTTAATCGATTAATTATTCATAGTTTACGAGAAAATAATTATTAAAAAATTGAAGAAGGGATCTGTGACGTAGGTATGGTTGAATGATAGAAGAAGATAGTTAGACTGAGATAGATATGTTGTGGTAGGTTATGGAATAACGAAAGTGACAGCTGGCTTAAGTGACAGATATCACGTGATCGTGTACATAATATATGCTATGCGAAAGATAAACGAATTGATAAATTTAGTATGGACTCTGGAGGATTATTATGGAAGTTTTTTCATGGATAATAATAACAATAATATTCGAATATAAATATTTGTATGAAAAATATTTCAGAGTAATCTACTTGGCATACAAGAATCAGCTGATTTAGTTCTGTTTGGTTATGTTTACTACACCAACGCTTGCAGTCAGGTGTGTTTACGAGTGAACGTGTGCATTTAGATTTTTCCGAAGATTTTTCTTTGTTCAATTTCGCCACTCCATGACCTACCACAACACATCTATCTCTGTCTAACTGTCTTCTTCTACCATTTTACCCTACCGACGTCACAGATCCCTTCTCCAAAACATTAAATTGCTAATAACAATATTATTACAAACTAATGTTTAATTTTTATTATTATAATGAGAAACGATAGTGGTTAGTTTTTATATATTATGACTTATATATTGAAATTCAATTATGGTCACATACCCCATTGTACTTCTGATGATGCCGTAACTGGCGAAATTGTACAATAAAGTAAATATACTTTTTCTTGTGAAACTTACTTCATACTTTACAATTTACTATCTCATTAACTATTTTAAGTAAAAAGCATCAAATAAAAGGTGTATAACTCAAAATTTTATATCCAAAGCAATAAGCAAAATTTATTTAACATGCATTGTAACGGCAAAATTTTTGTATAAAAATGTCGAAAATCATCCTAAAAATAGCGATAGAAACAAATACAACAACAATAAATATGTATAAATAAAATTAGTATAAAATCTTTAAGATTGACCGTGTCCATATGTGTTCATGAATAACCAAGTGTAAGTGTGTGTATGTGTTCCTCATTAATAAAGTGATATCCAATTATGCACCAGTACAACAATTGTGTTATCGTTTGGTAAAACAAGATTACCGCATTGTTACATAATACACACACTTACAGACATCACTGTAAAAATGTTTAAATTGGATCCTAGCTGAATATGTTTATTTATCACTATCTCGTTAATTCGATTTTTAGTACGATCCCAATACATACCTCCTTTACCAAGGATAACGGGAGAGAAAAAATCTGATGTGGCCAGCACATAACCTCTCGCCAGATATTTTACCTGGTTGTACGCATAAAACGAAAAATATTTTTAAATACAAATACATATATTCATGTCTCACTACAAAATAATTCTCACATATATTTGCAAAATCTATGGGATATTTTAATATAAATTATGCATAATACGTACATTTTCTTTATAATCAATATCCTGAAATTTTCTTTTTCTACTTTCCTTTTCTTTTTCTTTATATTCGTCATTTTTTCGCAAATTCCTTTTGTATTCTTTTTTACGTATATTCTTTTGCGTTGTTGACTTTTTCTTATTTTCATAATCTTCGTAATGATGTACATATATTTTTGACAATGGCATACAAATATTTTTGAAAGTGACATTTATGTGTCAATTACAAACATTTGAATTTCTTGTCTTGAAGTAGTTTGATCTGAGATTTTTTTACATCAAATTATTTTATATGCATTTCTTTATCTCTAAATCTATAGAAGATATAATAATGAATTTATATTTATCGAATAAAGAATTTAACGTTCTTTAATATAAGTATTTACATAAATTTTCGATAAATAATATTTAGATGATTTTTTTCTTGTAACTACTACTTCCGGTTGTCCAATTGTTACCAAAACTTAATCAACTCTTCCCATTATTGTTAGATTGAGGAATCCGTAGTTAAAATGTCTTAAGTCTTATAGTATTTGAGAAATCGTGGATCCAACACCCACACACACATCCACACACACACATACGGACATCATCGTAAAAATGTTATAATCGGATTCTAGGGACCTTAAAACGTGCTTATTCACTAAAATCTGGATATGCGATTTTTAGCATGAATCCAATACCTCTCTTAGCGAGAGGTAAAAAAGGTAAATGACCCCGTTTGGTTCTATACTGTATTGTGGTATATCACTTTACGATGGCGCTGCATGTACGGTTAGAAACATTGCAAAGTTATCGTTAACAGCAATACCAATAAAAATAGAGAAATTGTCACATTTACATTATTCATCCGTATTGACAATCCCAATTCACAATTCTATCCTAAACCGCCATCTGTCTATAAATATTTAATTCTCCTGCATCCCAACTTCCCCTCATCTCCGCCACTGGTGGCGTCGCCACTGTCGTTCAGTCTCCTGTCCTCCACAGAGGCGCGTGCTTGTATTCGTTGCTCGTGTTTCCCGCCTGCAGCCGCAGAGTGCGCGCTACTTCCGGTTCCGCTGGTACCAGCTGGTCCCCCTATTGGGTTCCCCCCAGTCCCCCACAGCTGGAGAGTCACGTGGAAAATGGCGGGAAAGCAAAAGTCGGGTTATGTTGAAAGTAAAATCGATACGGAGGGATTTGATAGTGTGTAGTGTGTGAAGTAAATTGAAGTGGATTTAAATGAGGTTTAAATTTTGTATTGAATAAAATTATGTGAATATTATATGTTGAACTTATGTGGGAACAACATAACCTTTAAATTGTTACGTAGTTCACAGAAAATTAATATCGTTTTGTAATTTATTCATAATTATTGAAAGTGTAAATGGAATGGCAGATTATATAAACTAAAATTTATAACATAAGCAATTTTAAAAATTGGCAATAAATATACTGGTCAAAAATTGGGATTTTGAAAACAATTATAAATATGAAAGTTTGTTAATTTAGAGAAAAGTTCATTTATATCATTGGTTTTTGTTTTGTTTTGTATATAGTGAGGTATTCATTTTTCCGAAAAAACAAATAATTATAATCTTTAATATTTTTTGAATTTTCATATGTATGTACATTATTTGGAACATTGTATATTTAATATATTGCGAGCAAGTACAAAAGGTATAATTGTATATTTATATTTTTAAAAGTTGGCGCAGTTGGTAGGATATAATTCCAAAATTCAGTCTAATATAGGTAATATTTATTTGAGAATATAATTCATGAGTCACGTAACATGTTTTCCGCCAATCAACATTCAGAATCTCCCTAGTTACATGTCTATCACAGCGATGATACAAAACAAAGAAATTATCACCTTATTTATATTCGTTACTAGGGGATTTGTTTTCTTTATTTACAACATTAAGAGTTAATTTTGAGTATAAAAATGTGCGGTAATCGTTTTTGATATCAACAACGATGAAAACAATAAGGCAATTGTAAAATTAACCATGTTGTAAAGCAATATATGAAAAGTTAGGTAACCAGCACGCACAATCTGTTATAAAAATTCATTATATTCTCTCATTAAATATAAGCTCGTGATATGATAATAATCGACGATATTGCTCGTGAAACCGAAGCAGCATAAATCTGCAACTCGGTATCACTTGAAAATATCATCGATGATAATCATATCACTTGTTATATTACGTATGACTATATGCATCTTTTGCTAATTACTATCAATGGATAAAATGTCTAAATATAATATCAGTATCTAGGATGAATATTTGAAAGCCACACACAGCCTGTTAACATGGGCAAATAGTTTTACGAAGACTGTTGCTCCCTTTTTCAACTGACAACTATAGTTATTGTAAATTTTACATCAAATGACACCAAATACATATAAATTATCTCATATTTTAGTCCCAGAAAATAATTTTTAATTTTATTCAATTTTGTATTAATAGCATGGCATTTGAACAAATAGATAAACAAATGTTTGGCATATTATCTGCCAAAATTTGTTAGTTATATTTTTTTGATAAAATTATAAAACAACGACATTTGCACAATTTATAGGTTATAACGAATTCAAAAGAAAAAATGTCAAACGTTTGTTAATCTTTTTGTTCAAATGATGGTTATGGCTTTTTCTGTTAATATGAAATCGATACAGAAATTATTTAACTTCCTCTTGATACCACAACCACTGTTGTCAATGAAAATGGAGAGCAACAGTATGTGAAAAACGATTTTCCCGTGTTAACAGGCTATATTCGGCTATCAAGTATTCACCCTGTATAAATAAATAAATCAATGATTACGTAAATGTCGAAATATGTTTTACATGGTAATAAATCTTTCTTCACAAACTTGTTAACTTCGCTCGTAATAAATTTATGGCCCTAAAAAACAGACTCAAAAGACTAATTATACAAATTGTGTGAAAGCACTTCAAACTCAATTTATTAACTGTAAACTTTTAAACAAAAAAAGTTGATTATATTTAATGATCTGTACCGCAAATATTAATAAAAATTGGAATTGTGCCTCAGTTCAAATAATGTAGGTACTGCTTGTTGCTTGTTTTACAAATTACATTGATCATAATTTGGCGATTACATACATTTTTTAAGGATTATTTTGACTTTTGTTCACGAATTACATTTGTTACTTATATTTTATATACTGAGTTTACATGCAGTTTTCAAACCGTTTTCAAAACGTTTTTAGTTTTGAGAACGCCATGTATACAGTGTCAAAACGGTTTTGAGTTATCTCAAACCAAAATTAAAATTCATGGGATTGACTTGAAAACTAGTTTCAAAACTACTCATGTAAACACTTAAAATTCAGTTTCGATATTGCGCATGCGTACATAGCATAACGTTTCTGACGCTGTGTGTTACTTGGTGCTGCTAACCTACAAATAAACTGACAATTGTGTAGTTTTAGTGCGTAGTGGTGCAAAGTAGAAAAAATACTTGGAATAATAGCAAAACGAAGAATTTGGAGTGAAGAGGATTTGTCACTCACATCGGCCAAATGCGCAAGCGTCGAAATTGTTTTCATATCAATCTGTAAACCTGTTTTGGAAATTACATGTAAACAGTTTCGCGTAATTTTGACTGAAAACTGAAACCATTTTCAAAACTGCATGTAAACGTAGTAAATGTCATTTCTAATTTATTTTTGTTTGCATATTTCTTCTTATTTATTGTTACTGCTATATAAGATGAGTAATTGCCCTCTTTTCAAGAGGACTGTCTTCTTTGCGAGGTACTGTCCTCCTTTGAATAAGTCCTCTTAAATATCATTGATATGTTAAGCAATCCAACTCTTAATTGTAGTCTTAAATAATATGAAACAATTTTGTTATATTTTCCTTATTTATGGTTGCTATATAAAATTACAGTCTCATTGGATTTTGAAACAATGATTACCAATGATCTATAGTGATACTGGTTTCGTAAGAGCAAATATTTTATGCTTTATATGAACAAAATAAAGTATTTGTATACGTTTGGTTTTACATGTTTCGTTTATACTTTTCGAGTGAACTGAACCTTATTGAGTGCGCACTTTCTTGCACTTACAACGAACTACTATTTATATATTTTGAGTTGTAAAAAGTGTCTGTACAAATACACTCACCGGCACAAAAAACGGATCACCTATTTTTTATTTTTGGTAATTATCTCGATAAGTATAAAAGCTACGAAGTCGGTTAATTTAAAAAAACTTGTCCTATATTAGGATGTCATTTTAGCTCTACATTGTTTATTCAGAAGAAATGTACAGGGCACTGGATGTGCTGGATACAGACAAATATGTAAATTTTGCAGTTTTTTTTTTGTTTTTACAAAACTTCTGAGTAAGAAATAATTCTTGATTTTGATTTGCACTTCTTTAGGATAGTATTTTATGCTCTTTCGGATGGCGATACTATTTTTTTATCACTATTGGATTTCAAGCCAGAGTCCGTACTGAACGTGATGGATTGCGATACAGAAAGCAAAACTCATATCGCCATGTTACAGACTATTTTAAAAACATTTTTGTGATGTTAGTGATGAGAGGTGGGAAAATTCCCAGGGGGAATATTTCCTTAAAAGGGAATGTATATGGGAGTATTCCCAGCAACTTTATAAATTCCCATTTCTTAAAAATATATTTTTGGTTGCAATTTTGTTTGTACAATCGTAGTACCAACATGCGGTACATTGTAACATGCGTCCAATATGTATTTTTGAGGCAATGTGTTACAGTTAGTCGTGGAAAGTGAACGTTGGACGTACTATATTTAATTTAGAAAAATGGGAAAGAAAAAAACTGTAGTATGGAAACATTTCAAAAGTCGAGGAAAATATTACTTCTTTGCAGAATTTTAGTTTTTATATTGTAATATTTGAAAAAATGTTGTTTTCCTGTCAATAAATAAATTTAATAAAAAAAATTATTTCCAAAATTTAGATCACTGATATGATATCTAATGAGAAGACATATATTATGTATAATGCAAAATAAATTCTTGTTATTATTTAACAGTAAAATAATGAGATATGGAATGAAATATTTTATTAGATACTTATCTAGTTATCATATTAAATTAAAATATAATAGAAATTAAATTTTCCATTAAAATTTCCCACATGGAAATATTCCCGGGAATATTCCCACGAAATATTTCCTAAAAATAAATTTCCGAGAATTTCTCTTCACTACTGACAGCTGACCACAAGAATGGTTTTAGAGTAGTCTGTAGCATCGTGATACGAAATTTGGCTTCTGCGTTACAGCCCGTCACGTTTAGCACGGACTCTGTCTTGAAATCCAATAGTGATAAACAAGTTAGTATCGCCATACGAAAGAGCTTAAAATACTGTCCTAAAGAAGTGCAAATCAAAGTCTAAAATTATTTCATATTTAGAAGTTAACCAATTTCGTAGCTCTTAGCTCTTATAGTTATCGAAAATAGGTGTTCCGTTTTTTTGTGCCGGTGAGTGTACAATGTAGGTAAAAAATGAAGTTTTGCTAATAATACAAAATCATTTTAAACATACGCTTGTAAATTTATACAAATAAACAGTTGCGGTTTTATATAACCTCTCTATTTGACAGTGACAGCTAACAAACTTGCATTTTCGTGCATGTTTCATTCAAAATGCACTGCATGGGTTGTAATAACAACTAGTGCTGGGCATGACGTCGTTAACTCCCCTAAGTTCAAAACTAAATATGGAAATGAAAACGCTATTTGTTTCGGATGCGTTTATACAAGGCCTCGGTTTATATCTAAAGTATTACACTAAATGCAGTATAATATTCACAATTATTTGGTTGTATTGGAATCAGGGAGAAAATTCCAAACGTTTTGTTATCCGAGTTCACCGTGATGTACTTTTAGGTGAGCCGCAACTTCCAAAATACAATGAATTTGTGTATTTCAATTGGTAACTTCAATTTTGTTCACCTCACTTTTCGAACAGCTTCACAAACAAAGGTCTAATGAAGCGAGTTTGACATGTGGCATTGTTTAACCCTTTAAAAAATCAATAATGAATGACAGGCTTTTGTTTGATAATTAAAATGTGCTAGGTCTATTTCATTGAATTTAAATTTTTAAGACACTTTAACTCGAAAACAAGTAATAATCGGAAAACAACTTTTGAGTTTTTTATTAATGTATTTAAGTGTAGTATGCACTCCCAAAATTTGGCACAATCCCGTACATTGTTACCCAGTATATTAGGTATGTCATGGTACAATGACCGACAGAAAAAAACGGGCCACTTAAAAATAACAAAAAAATTGTATCAACATTTTTCCGTATCTCTCATGATAAGCGAGATATGAGGTATTTTCAAAATTAACAAAAAC
Source organism: Harpalus rubripes (assembly GCA_963082715.1). Classification (NCBI taxonomy): domain Eukaryota; kingdom Metazoa; phylum Arthropoda; class Insecta; order Coleoptera; family Carabidae; genus Harpalus; species Harpalus rubripes. The sequence goes on along the minus strand of OY720455.1, from coordinate 12,068,239 downwards.
AAGTTTTAGCCTCTAACTCAAAAATAAAAGTCAATTGAAAATTTCCATGGTGACTATAAATTTTGTCCTGTCTAGATCAAATTCAAGGCATTACCTACGTTTAGTAAGATTGAGGGTGGTCTGTTTTTTTTTTTTTTTTGGTTTTTTACGTTCATTTAAAAAGATGAATCTAACCTATTTTTCAAATTTCCGAAATTGAATCATCCCCAACATCTCTTGCGGTTAATATTTGAAGATTAATTACTGTGTTTAATATAATTAACGAGGTTTGTAACTGGCAAGTGACTAGTGATGTAACTTTGGACTAAAACTACTAGTACAAGTTAGATAGGTGAAGAGACATGGTGAAAGATAAAGTGGATAACTCCACGTATATGTCGCTGGTTGGAGATGTATTTACCCTACTTGGGATACTGGTGAGTTACAGAGTTTAAAGTGAATCAACAGATGAAACATGGTATACTAATGCTGAAAGGCATTCGAACACTGATATTTTATTTGTATTGTTTGTTACGAATTCATTATTCGGAATAGTATATTGAAAGGCAAATATTACAATAACCGTAATTGTAATACGTGTACAGTTTGCGTAATCGAGCCGAAGGTGAGTTACGTAAAGTACGAATATTATAAATGGACAATGTAATACCTGTTTTTCATAATATTTTTCATATTTCGATTTAATTTACTTTATTATTATTGAAATAAGTATTAAAATATTAAGGTTGGTGACATTAACAGTTTCAATAGGGCGCGAGAAGGCTCGTGACTCGAGCAACCTTGAAGTGCTTGGAATCAGCTGATATGTGTAAGCGTGTCACTTTGACAAGACCAATGGTTTGAATTATTTTAATTTTGTATTGTTAACAAGTTATTATTTTTAATTTCATGTGTTTTGCAGCCTGATAATAACAAATAATAATATCATTTTCAAAATCAAAATAAATCAAAAAATAGGTCTTGTCAAAGTCACATTGTTTTTGTCAAGTGACACGCTCTCACAAATCAGCCGATTAAAATCACTTCAAGGTCGCTCGAGTCACATGTCTGTTCGCGCCCTTACATTTTACATTTTGACAACAGTTATTTAGAAGTTAGGTTACAGTTAAAATTTATATTTATTACGTTATGAACCTACAAGTCAATACTTTCAATTTTAATTTAAAAGTGTGCTTTACTGTTTGATGTAATGTTTTACTATAAAAAATGTAATTGCAATAATTTTCCGTGATTAATGACAGGTAATGACAAATAAAATTAAAGATATTTATTTGACACTTAGACTAAGTTACGAACTTCATATTTGTACAAAATTGTTATGGAACACTGTTTTTGGCAAACACAAAATTCACTTTATTTCATACTGTGTCGCATTTCCATTGTTTACAGGAGTGATTTCGGTCCGGTAAATGATGTTTTACAGTATTAATATTCTTTACGGTACTGTATTGTTACTAAGCAACCTACTTCTTATTGAACTGTCAAACACATATAATTTATGATGAAATTCAAAATGAAATAGAATATTTTATTTGTAATAACATTCATTTCCAATGAAACAATTTATTTCCAAATAAATATGACAATTATCTACATTTTGTTCATCAGGAGCATAGACCCACGGAGTATTTTGACCATAAGGAAGAACTGCTAATTTTCTTCGACTAGTAAATTATAAAAAATTTATATATATATGCCAAAATTACATCTTCTGTTATGTTTGCAAAATTATTTTCTTTTCCCCATACCACAAAAAGCCAATATTCGTTCCTATTCGCAATCAAAATTAACGATAGAGGCGCTGATTTTCGAAACAAGAAGGCCGCCATACGATGGGTTTGACATGTGACAGTTCACATTATTCACTGCGCTTTGTTGCTGTGTATACAAACCGAATATAAAAACTTATTTATATGAAGGCGATAAGTTAACATATTTAATTATTAATTACTACACTACTCACTCAGCTGTCACTTATTTAATATGGCGCTTGCACGAGTGCTTTTCGTGTAGTACTTACTGATTTGTGCCACTAGAAGGAAAATTTTATCTACGATTTCAGCAAATTTTTTCAGGATGAATTTTCCGTTTGTTTCCTAAGATGTTAAGAAGATTTGATCGGAACTATCGTTTTTCATACTCATTTTTGAAAAATTTTAGAAATGTCAAAAAGAAAACAAAATTGGTTTGTTGTGATTACTGTTTTATTTTTATTAAGAATTGTTATTTTTAAACCCTACAATGACCATGTGCATTATTTGTTACGATTTTGCAATAAACCCTTATTTAGTCGCAGCTTGTGCCTATGCCTACCTATTACCGTGCGATATTCCGCGTCAACGCAACTCATTTGCTATTAAAATGAATGACTTTTGGACATAGAGGTTTAGTTGCACCTTGTGTAATTAATAACATAGAGTCACAGTCACTCAATTTCCTTTAACCACCAAGTAAGAGGCGAGGAACAAAACAAACCTAAATTGCCGAAATGCACAAAAAGAGTTACCATTATTCAAAATATGAAGGAAGGCAAAACTTTAAAGCGTGGGTCTAGTTAGCGTTGTTGCGGGAAATTGTAAAAAGTAAGAAGGTAGTTGGTAGACCGTAGATGAGTTGTTAGGCGTTTTGCAGTTCGGGGATTCCCAGAGTTTGTTCATTGCCAGGGTTGCGATTGGCGATACTGAAATTGTACCAACATTATAAATCAAATTGTATTAACATCACTTGAATTGTACTAAAGCAAATTCGTTAATGTATATTTAAAAATATACATATTTTTTACGATCTAACAAAAAAATGAAAAATTATATTATACACATAAAATATACAAAAAATAAATGGCATCTATAGCATGCGCCACATTGGTTATTTAATTACATATCAGTAGTTTCTTCCCGACATAAAACTGCGAATTATCATTTATTTATTATTTATAGTTTTTTATGTTATTTGGATTTTTACCTCCCGCTACCCTTGGTAAGAGAGGTACAGGGATCGTGTTAAAAATCGGATATCGAGATTTTGGTAAATGACCACGTTTTAAGGTCTCTAGAATCCAATTTCAACATTTTCACGATGATGTCTGTGTCTATGTGTGTGTAGAACTCTAACTCAAATACTATCATTCGAAAATTTTGAATTCTTGTATTTCGAACTTTTTCCGTATTGGAAAGAGCCCATTAGATTTTGGTGAAAATCGGATAACCGGAAATCGCACTTTACTAGAAGCTCAAAATAGTTTTTCTTCGAAAAATTACCTTAAATCTAATTTTTGCGAGATTAATGTTATTATAAAATTTAAAGATTAAATTTTCTGTAGATTTGCATTAATACTTTTTCCTATATATTTTATGGATAAATTTATAAAATTATCTATAATTTAAATCTCTGAGCCTACGCTTTAAACAAACAAAACACAGTTATTCGAATGTATGTAACGAACAGATAAATGTCACTATCAAAGAACTAATTATTTCAAAATAATATTAGTAACGTTTTAAAAAGGAAAAAGTAAATAGAACAATAGAAAAGGAATTCAATACAGTTTCCAGTATAAGTAAATATGTAGGTATGTATTTAGGTTAATAAAAATTAACGATTCATAAAAATATTTAAGCTAATCCTCATTTTTGGATTAGAGAATTCTATTCTATCTCGGTATTTAAAATTTAATCTTCATTTTATTATAGTTCCGGTGGCTCAATGGTTAGAGCAACGCCTCATGTCATGAGTGCCCTCGGGGCTTTGGGTTCGAATCCCACAAAGGCATGGATGTGTGTGAATGTGAACCCACTCTGTAGTTGGAATATAATCCTGTTGAGGGGTTTAAAAAAAAGGTAGTTACGTGGATTAGATTAGACAGATTAGACTATATTTTAAGAAATAAACTGTCAAAATTAAAGTAAAATTCGCTAATCCAAAAAACCTAATCTTTTTTTGTGATTCGAGCTGCAAATGGTGGGAGGTATTGTGTTGGCCACACCATATTTTTAAGTTATGTTTTGTTTTCATTGTGTAAGTTATCTATAGAATAATTCTTGATGTATAATATTTAAGTATTAATATAAATAAATTATGCAAAAAAATTTATCAACTTTTTTTCGATGAAAGTTGGAATTAAAAATGTCTGCGGCACTTGCTAACTTGGCCTTAGGCGGTTTTCTTCTAACCTCCACCTTACAGCATTATTGCATTATTATTTTTATATAATTATCTACACTCTTGGCTAGAGCACCCATACATATTTTGAAAAACCGACGCCTATGATTAGTGATAATGATAATTCCGATCCGAGGATAATTCTATTAAAAGTATTCATCACTACAAAGTTTAATATGTGTTTTCTTATTTATTCAAGCCTTCCATACTCAAATTTCTTTTATATTGACTAGTTCAGTCGTTCTGTTGCCATCAAAATAACCATAAATCATTATAAACTCACAATCGAACTTAGTTGAATACATTATACAGTTATCTGTTCGCATACCTACAAAAGGAACAGTGTGAATAATATAATTTAGACATACAACACACAAATTATATATTAAAAAGTATGTTATAACAAAAATGCTTTTAAAAGTTAACTTTGCAAACGTGACCAACAATACGCACGTGTTATAAAGTTCGTTGTATTCACGTTGTAAAATTAATAATTTAACTTCGATTTCAATAAGAGAAAATAAAATTTGTCATAATAAATTCAAATAAATATATTTATATTATTACAAAAATTTAACTTAAACAAAACCTTAGGTATGGTCGTTCCACGATATCAACCGATTTACTTCATCAACTTTCGCATGAGAAACTAAAAATCTCCAAACGTTTGAAATGTTTTAGGAATATGTGAATTATTTTAAAATTCTGACAATTAAATTTACGTTTAGTATGTATGTTATGAAATAAAACAGTTAATTATACATTATTCGATGTGAGCCGTTTAAATATACCTACTTTTCTTTTTTATGCTCCTATTGGTAGGACTTCCGAATGAAATTTTCGTCTTTACCGAAAAAAAATGAAATATTTTCATAATAATTTGGATAATTTGAGCACGGAAACCATGCCAAAGACGTTATCTCGGCAAAAGTCAGGAATTATGGCTAATTTGATAACGTATTTTGAAACAGGAAAACATAATAATGGTCCTTTTTTACCGCTACATTGTGTAAATAAGGTAATTTTGTAGCACATAATCGCTATACATATAAAGCATAACTAGAACTCTTGAGCATAGGGCCTATGCGAAATATTTTATGGGACACCCTGATTAATATTCTATGAAAAATATTAAAAATAAAAAAATTCCAAATTTTTACAATATACTGTGACAATAATTATAATCTCTTTTTTACATAATTAGTCATTTTCATTATTGTAATAAATTTTTACCTTCCGTCACCTTTAGGTAAGGAAGGTATTGTCTTTGGTCAAAAAATTCGGTGGTGAGTTTTTGATGAATAAGCACGTTTTAGGGTCCCTAGAATACGATTTTACTATTTTTACGATGATGTGTGTGTGTGTGTATGTGTGTGTGTGTGTGTGTGTGTGTGTGTGTGTGTGTGTGTGTGTGTGTGTGTGTGCGTGAGTGTGTGTGCGCGTGCGTGCGTACGTGCGTGCGCGCGTGCGTGCGTGCGTGTGTGTGTGTAACAAAATTTTCGTCTACGATAACTTCCATACTACAATTTGAAAAATTATAATTCTTTCGTATTTCTCTTCGTTACATCCATGTGAAGAGCTGATTAGATTTTGGTTAGAATTGGACAACCGGATGTACCCTCATTTGAAGATTTTAAAAGTTTTTCTTGAAAAAACTATGTTAAATATCATTTTTTCACATTTAATGTTATTATAAATATTAAAGAATATTTTATTTTCTATACGATTTGACTGCATTTTATACTTAATATTAAATGGATATAGAGTTAAAATTATAAAGAAATTAATGGGTCGATTCTAATCACATTTGTAAGTCTTACAGATCTGTAAATTTGTAAAACCCTGACAAAAAACCATCTATTTTTATTGATCAATATAAAATTATACATAAGAGTGGTAGCTTTCGTTGCGATTTTGTTCATTATTTACAAATTTACAGATCTGTAAGGTTTACAGATGTGAACAGAATCGACCCATAAATTTCATAACGTAACCATAGCTATGGAAACAGCTACTATATTAAGAAAATTTTGATTGAAAGATGTCAGTGTCAAGTAAAATTGACATAGTGTGTTTGTCTTATAATTTTACTAGAAATATAGGATCTTTTGCTATAAATTTTCTGCATGGAATTTGCATAAAATACATGCAACTGCCGGCAGGTAAAGTACAAGAAATATAATCTTTAGCAAGGAACTTTCTGTATGAAATTTGTACAAAATACGTAGAACTGACAGAAGGTAATGTACTGGCCACATCAAAAATTATTTTTGTTGTAGTGAAGCCTGTATTATTTTACGTTGTCTCGCACTATAGGTAACAATCACAACATAAAACGATCCAGTATCATATAAATTTGCTAAAAAGTTTAGTAACTTTCTATTTATTATTTTACGTAAATCGGTTGATCTCGTGGAACGACCATACCTACATTTATATTATTACACGTTTCAGGCACAATTTCACATGTAAATTATATGACATGTGAGATTTCAGTAAGGTTTCTATCTATTTTACTAATTTCAATTTACTAATAAATTTTTTAAAAAGTTTATAATTTATGAAACGTCCCATATATGACTGACGCCCCTAGTCAACTGCCTAGGTATGCCTATGCCTAGATCCGGCTCTGCTTAGTAGGATTAGAACCCAGAACCCATAGCGTACATATGACTATGAGCCATTGCTCTAACCTTTAAGCCACTCGTTTTATATCGTTATAAATTTAATATTATTAAGCGAATAAAATTATAAAGGATTCATAAACCGCTAAATTAAAAAATGAATCGACCAGCAAATGTTTATCGCAACGAAGCGAATAAACCTATGTAAAACAGCAAAACTTTTTTTTATAACCGACATTCGGACATGTAAAAATTTCTTTTTTAAAAAGTCATAAATCCTTCTGAACCATTTTTTTCACTTTGCTACTTAATAAATTTATGACTGTTTAGGGATTTACTGGTGACCAACATTTCGGAAATGTGTTTTTGTATATGTGGCAACATATATTCAGGCGTATGTATACAAAACATTATTGAAATAATTGTAAAATTAATTTATTCAACCCTTGTGGTGCACTCTTCACGCCAGCAATTGGTGTCCGTGCGGTGATGTCTGGTAAAAGTTTGGACGGTACAAATTTGCCATCATCATTACTAAAATCTGTGTAAAGTAGACTGGCACACCCAGCAATGGCTAATATTCTGTAATGATATACATTATATATGAAATATACAACAAAAATGTTAATAATCAAAGTTTAACTAGAGAAAGGGGATGCTCATAAGATGATAGTAAGAATTTTGTATCACTTCCGGTTTTAGTGGAAATGGATATAATTTTAAATCTGGCATAGGGGATCGGTATTTTTATTATGTATATATATATATATATATATATATATATATATATATATATATATAATAATAATAATAATAATAATAATAATAATAATAATAATAATAATAATAATAATAATAATAATATATGCTTTATTGAGGTAATCTCAATGGCGAGGTTCAGCTGATCTTCCACCTAACCAGTACAAAAAATACATGTAAAATACAAAAGAAATACATATGAAATAGACACATACATACAAGTTATACTAGTAACCAAGTAAAAAAATAGTAAACATAGTAATAATACCAAAAATAATTAATAATAATAAGAATAAGAAGTCAGGCAATTTTGATAATGAGAGTGAGTACACAGATTAATATACCGAAAAATGTTTTTTTATATGACATTTGAAACAACTACATGATAGAGATTTTAAATTGTTTGGAATATTATTTTACAGAGTAGGAGCTAAATATGAAAAAGATCCTTTATATTTAATTTTGTTGAAGGGTGGCACAACATATATATCATTTTCACGTAAATTGTACTTATGTCTTTTTAATTCAAGTTTTTCATATAAATATTGTGGACATCGGGTTATTATTGTTTTGTGTATGAGACGGAGAAAAAATATTCTTACTCTATCTTCAATAAAATTCAAATTAACCTTAGAACGGTACAGGGAGATATGGTCAAATTTACGTACACTAAATACAAATCTCAAGCAGCTATTTTGCAAAAGATTAATTTTGCATTTGTCACCTTTAGTTAGATTAGGTACGTAAACGCATGAGCAATAATCTAGTAGGGGAAATATTAATGAATTGACAAGGCGAAATTTAACATCTGGAGAAAGTAATTGACGGTACTGATACAGTACTTTTAGTTTTAATTTAGCTGCAACTAATTTTTTAGTCAAGTGTTCGCGGAAAAGTAAATTTTCATCTATTAACATGCCCAAACTCTTGACCACAGTGCTACGTTGTAGTCTTGTACCATTTAGTTCAATGCACGGAGACTCATTTGAACCATAGACAAGTAAGGAGGATTTACCAGCATTAATTTGAAGCCCATTATTTTTTACCCAGGTGGAGAAGTTTTCAAGGTCAGCATTCACCAAAAATGAGTTTTCATTTATGTTATGTTTATTTACCGTTGCTAAAATTTGAGTGTCATCTGCATATGCATGTGCAGTGCAAAATTCCAACACACTAGGTAAATCGGCAACATAAATTAAGTAAAATAGAGGACCCAAAATAGATCCTTGTGGAACTCCAAAGGGTAAAGGGTAAAGTTTAGAGTGAAGTGTATAAGTATTTGATGACATTGTAACCTGAAACGATCTATTTAGTAAGTAACTAGTGCACCATTGCAAAGCGCTCCAACTGAAATTATAATATTTTAACTTCGCTAAAAGCAAATTATGATCTACCATGTCAAAAGCTTTAGAAAAATCTATTTGAATTAAAAGGGTCGCCTTTGAATTATTATAATTATGTAACATTTCATCAACGATATTTAGCAGACAAGTATTTGTACTATGACCTTTTCTAAAGCCAGATTGAGTTGATGGTAAAATATTTCTATCTTTGATGTAATTGTTAATTTGTTCACAACAGATTTTTTCTAGTATCTTTGACATGGTAGGTAAAATGCTAATAGGTCGTAAGTCGTCGAATGATTTCACGGTACCTTGCTTAGGAATCGGCTTTACAATGGCTGTTTTCCAAATATCAGGGACAATTCCTTTAATAATGCTGGTATTAATTATATGCGTAATATGCTCAGTTATTTTAGGCAACATAATTTGTATCATTTTAGCAGAAATACCGTCCTTGCCAACTGCATTAGATGTAAGTGATTGAATGATACTTTCAATCTTTTCTCTATCCACACAACTAAAACAAAAATATTTAGTGCTACTACCGTCATGGTAATTACAATTGTAAAAGTCCAGTGTTTGTGGATTTATTGAAATAGCGTTAATTTTTTCGGCATTATATTTTATATATTCATCCGGTTTTAAAAAGCAATCCGGTATAGGGACTTTAGTTTCATTCTTAACTCCAACACGTCTCAAATTATTCCATAATTCTTTTGAATTGTTAATTTTATTATTAATATTATATAAAAGATACGCTTGTTTTTCACGCCGAATTGCAGCTGTCGTTAAATTTCGCAAATCTTTATAATATTTATGTTTAGCTTCAGTTTTAAGCTTTTTATAATTTAACAACGCTTGATCCCTTTTTTTCTGCATTACCCTTATAATTGGAGTAATCCATGGGCTATATCTTTTATTAACATTAATTGTTCTTACTGGAGCATGTTTATCAAATAGAGAACTTATGTTTTCATTAAGATATAATAACTTATCATTTATGTTTTTTAAACTAAACACATAATTCCAGTCTACCTGATCACAATCCTCATAAAAACAGTTCAAATTAAAGTTTTTAAAATCCCTATATGTAATTGTTTTAGACGTGACACTACTTTTAGGAAAGTTTAAGGTGGAGTATACGCAATCATGGTCTGATATATTACTAGTATCCAGCACCCCTGAATCCACACACAACTTACTGTCAGATACAATAACTACATCTAGAAGGGTTTTTGAGATTGGTCTAGTGGGCTGATCAATTAATTGAAACATTCCATTTGTAGTTATTATATCTAATATATATTTAGATTTATAATTGGCAGAGAGCATGTCCACATTTATATCGCCAGCACAGACAACATAATCATATTGTGAATTGAATTCAGTGAGTAATGGATCCAGGATTTCAAGGTCTTTATAATAGTTTTCATGCGGATTATAAATAACTCCGAAACATATTGTGTGTTTATTAACAATGCATTTTATCCATAGATGCTCCAAATTATTTATGGTATTCATAAAAGTAGTGTCTAACACTGTAAAGGTGATGCCCTCACGAACATAGAATGCCACACCTCCACCTCGCTTATTAGTAGGCCTTTGTAAGCTTATAAATTCATAGCCGTGTATATTAAACAATTGCGAAGGACAGTTGTCACAAATCCATGTTTCCGTGAGGGCGATAATATCAAAATTGTGTTCCAGAATAAAATCAGTAACATTTAGGAAACATGAGTTAAGAGATCTAACATTTATTTGTCCAAATGTAAACATGTTGTCGAGTTCATTGACCGCCTTAATTTCGACAGGTGATTCTACCATTTTAAACAGAAAAAACTACAATTCTATGCGGAGACAGGCAAGAGACAAAATAATTAAAGTTTGGAAAGAGTATCAAGGTCTTTTATGAAGTGAGTTCTCGCTGATTCTGTCTTTCTCGCATAAATTTTACAATTTTTTGTCCAAATAAATTTATATCCTTTTGGCTTTAGGAGATCACGTGCTTTTTTAAATAGGAGGCTATTATCATGAGTCAAATGTTCATTGATATAAATTTTATTATTAGGGCCGTCAAAATTCAAGGCAGTAGTTGATAGTTCCTTATTTTTTCTCGTCGCTACCAAGAACTGATCTTTCACTCTACGAGAAACGAATTTTACCACAATGTTAGACGATCTGGAGTTATTTGATGTATTACAGGGAAGTCTATGAGCCGCATCAATGTCACCGCTTTTAATAGACACACCCACTTTCTGTCCGATGTCGCAAATTATATTGTCAATATTTTCGTCGGGTTTCTCAGGAACATTATTAATGATAATATTGTTAATTTTTGAGTACTGTTCTAAATTATCGAATTTTTTATTTAATGATTTTATCTCAGATTTTAAAACTTGGTTTTCATTTATTATGACATCCATAGCTTTGCATTTATCGTTGATTAATTTTAATTTTGATTCAAAATCACTTACTTTATCACAGCAGAATGAGATGGATTTCATTAAAGATTCAAATTTATTATTTATTATGTTTAAAATATCTTTCTTAAACGCTTTAAACAATGTCTGTAAGTCGGACGGTGCAGAGTCGTCGAATATGTTAGAAACATCAGGGGACATCTTACTCGTAGTAGGTTTAGATCTTGACGGCCGGCAACAACTATTACATTGCCAAGATTCAGCCGCACTGGCATATAATTTATATTTTTCTTCAGTGATGCCCGCACAAGTAGAATGAAACGGGGTACAGCACCCAGAACATACAACACCGGGATACTTTAAGTTAACACCCCGCCTACAAGCACCGCACTGGCGAGTCATCACGGACGAATTTATTAAGTTTAATTAAGACAGCGACTTAAGATAAGTAAAAACGTGTTTTACTGAATTTTGAATTTTGTTGACAATTTACACCAGTTTTTTAGATCTAAGTTCACTATTCGTATTATAAAGAACGCACACTTCTGCACACCACTTCACTGGAATTTACTGTACAGGATGATATACTTTTAAAATATGAACGATAAGAAAAAACCAACATAAATAGTTATATTTACAGAACTGAGAACAGCACGTGTGACTCTACTCACAATATATATATATATATATATATATATATATATATATATATATATATATATATATATATATATATATATATATATATATATATATATATATATATATATATATATATATATAGCATAGGGGTTTCAATGGAAAAATCGTAATGTGCAGTTATTTGCTCCCCTGATTATTCTAGAGCAAAATATAATTTAGATTTTTAGTACAGAAAAAAATACTGCGTCCGAATATGCTTTTGTTTATAATTTTTCAATTTCTGGAACCGTAAAAATTGTCGCAAACAATGATAACATTTTTTTGCAAAAATCATTGATGCCATGGAACAAAAATTTAAACAAAAGCGCAAACATCTGTCATAGATTTTTGAGGTTTATTTTCGAAATGATGAAGTTGAAAAAACCTTTGTTGTAGTTGATGACAATAATGTAATTATTGATTAGAACAATGTATACATTTTAACAATAACAAAATTTAAATAAGTTTTTAAGTTTAAACGTCAATAATTCTATGATAGATGTTTGGGCTTTTGTTTAAATTTTTGTTCCATGGCATCAATGAAATTCGCAAAAATGTCATCATTGTTTTCGACTATTTTTACGGTTCCGGAAATTGAAAAATTATGATCAAAAGCATATTCGGATGCAGTATTTTTTTCTGTTCCAAAAACCTAAATACAATTTTGCTCTAAAATAATTAGGGGGGCAAATAACTACACATATATATTCTGTATTTTTCCATGAACAATTTTCCTAACGCTCCTTATATCCTATCGTATCATTATCTCCCAATCGTTTTTCAATCTTTCATCATGATATCCTCATCATGTGTCCAGTTCTCTCCAGTTCTTCTCGTATTTTTATTGAATATCTGTCGGACAGATTTACAATTTGTCACTTGTCCCTGTCTCAATGCCGTCTAGTGTAGCCTGGGGGAAACACCGGTCGCGTGACTATCGGCAAGGCAGAGCGCTGCCTTAACGACGCGCGTAGTTTTCGCTCCCGCCGACAGAGGTGATGATATGGCTGTTGAGGGCGTTGATGCCACTTTTTGTCACGTGGCACTTGTGGCAGACGTTTTGTTAAATTGGATTGGGGTAGGGATTGTTTGTTGATAAGGGTTGCCGGTGAGAGGGGTGACTGGCGCAGTCGATGGGATATTTTCCAAAAAATTAAAAACGTTTTAAAAATATGCTATGATATATTTTAATATAGAGTGTTAATATTAAATCTCGTATTAAATGGACCACGGAATATTCAATCGATATTTCTTTACCTTAATTTAGAGAAAAAAAAAATGTATTGAAAAAAAATGTTCAGAATAAATGTATGTACGAGTTAGAATAAAAAAACCTACACGATTAAACGTAATAAACATTTTCAATTTAAAGATATAGAAGATATGCGCAATGGTGAGCTGCGGATAGTAAGAACAAATAAGATCCATGGCGTTTGTTTCTAAAAAAATAGACGCAAAATGTGAGAAAAATCTGACAACTTTAAAAAAAAAACTTATCGAAATAAATTACAAAAGCTTTTATTGAATCTAAAATGTCGAATGATGCAAATTTTCACCGAGAATAGAGGTATTTTAATGACTGCAATTTTTTTGACGTGCCGTTTGACAGCCCAACTGGCAGTTGTTGGCGCCATTTTCTTACTATTTGCAGCGATAGAAAGAGACAGCCGTTAAATTGAAAAGGTCTATTATCAGAGTAATAATAATTTATGTGTGTCTGACAGACTTGGCACTTGTTTTGATTTTATTATTATTAGAATTCGTGATTAATTTTTGTCTTCTAGATTAAGTTTTCCTATTATTATTTTAATAATAATAAAATCAAAATATGTGAAATCTGTCGTATGTCAGAAACAACAAACAAATTATTGTTTTATTTTTCATGGCACTACTCTGATAATTGTCAATGTAATAAATATACCTTGTTCCACTTAAGCTATTTAGTATTGGAGAGCATAAGGAATAGTTTTGACCTCTCTGATTGGCTGAAACTGGAGACAAAAGACACATTTACCCAATGTAATTTCGACTATTTCAAGTTTGCGTTGATGGCCTCCATCTACTGAATGGCTTAAATGGAACAGAGTATAGTAAGAAACTCATATTTTCAACCCGCATTGTAAACACTTTGGTTCGTACCACGAGCACGGTTTTAACTAAAACGCTGTTTTAAGAAATGTCAAAATCAAATTTCAATATTTAATTTCGCCTTTATGTATAAAGAACGATTTTTTAAAAAATATTTGTTTGATTATAAACCATGTTCTGCTCTAAAATCATATTTTGATAAATTTGTTATTATTTATTATAAATATTAAATAATGTAATTTGACATTTCTTAAAACAGCGTTTTGGTTAAAACTGTGCTCGTGGTACGAGCCATTATGTTTTATTTTAGAGAAAAATACTTTAAATAAATGTTGCGTACAATTTATTTTGAGTTTTTTTGTTCTCTAAAATAAACCAGAAACGATTGACAGAGTTAAAACACTGTTAGTCATCTCCTAATCACCATTCATACTACCACCCATTGTTATTAAATTGCTTTGGTCGGACTCGAACTCAGATCGATAGAACTACAACCGTTAATTTCTAAATTTGTCTAGACACCTCTGACACCACATAAAATTAATGTATTATTTTTAAAAGTAAAAGGATCTCGGTACTTAAAAGTTCCGCAGACAAAAATGTGATCAATATCTAATGGAAAGTTTTCCATCATTAATATTCAGATTAGAGTTGGACACTAACGCTGAATCATCGCCTAAACTTAGTCTAATCTTCCCTGGGAAAACTTTCCTCGTTTATGTAGTAAAACTGCGGCAGTGTGAGTCAATCTTGCGGCTTCACACTAGCGGTAAAAGCTGATTAAAAATGCAAGGTATGGATGCAGGAATATGTAGGGCATAGATATGGCGAAGGATAATAATGACGGCAATTATAGAAACGTGGAAGAGCATACGAAATGATTTTTATTAGTTACATTTTGCAAGACAAATAAATATATTAAAAGAAGGCAGGATTGACCTGATTTAAAGCACGATTTAAAACAATGATTTTTTTAAATATCATTGATTTACATCAAATTTTATAAAATAATACATTTTTTGTCGAAAAATCAATTGTTTTTAAATTGTTTTAGATTCTTATGGAGTTAACAAAAATAAAATTCTACTATGGTAATATAATATAAAAATATATACATATATACTGGGTGTGTACTTTTTTATAGACCATAGAAAATATAATGGTAAAATTTTCATGTATTTGTAATTCTACCTTATTACGAGTAATTTAAAGTGACCATCCGTCCAGCATTGATAAGTGTCCGTCATTTTGTCCAGCTTTGATATACACTTGTTCATCCGCTATTAACTTTTTTTTTTATAGGAACAAAATAATGTTTTAGGAAATTAGTTGGTATAACTGCCTATTTTTAAGAGTTTCACTAGTTTCAAGTTTCTTCATTGCTAATTTCCTAATTTAGTTCTCAAAATTATTGTATAAAGTTTTGTGTATTTTAATTAAATGTAATATGGCATATTTAAAACGAAATTTTAAAAATGTTTAATGCAACTTATTTGTCAAACATGAATGAGAATGAAGAAAATAAACTTAAAAATAACTGAATTATTATATGAATTAAGGTTAAAAATAAAACACTTGGTTAAGTTTCACTGTTTATTAATTGTTCGACGATCGTTTCGACCTTGCGGTCATCATCAGGTTAACTTTTACAAATTTACAAAATGTGCATTCTTAAATACTAACTATCTCTATGGGGGAATACAATGTTTAACAACGGGGAGGCGCTTAGATCTATTTGTTCGTTTACTATATTCTCGTTTGTATTGACCGCTTTCTGGATTTCCAGGTTTTCCAATGCGTTTAGTTTATAACCTTTCTGTTCTACGTGTAGAACTTCAAAGTTACCATCGTATTTATGTATATTATCAACACAATGGGTGGAAAAGCCTGTATTATTTTTATTGTCCTTAATAGCTTTCATATGTTCTTTTATCCTACAACTAAAGTTTCTACCGCTTTGCCCAATGTAAATTGCGTCACAGTCATTGCAAGAAATTTTGTATACACCTGTTAAATCCTTTTTATCTATTTTTTCTTTATTGTTTACTAACATGGGGGATGACGGTGCTCTACAGGCACTTATTCTAGAAGATCGCCGAGTGTCTACCCAGATTTGTTTGTCAAATAGGCAAATGTGATTGGTAGATCGATCTTTAAAAACACTTGTCTGAGAAGTATGAAAAAAACTGAGATATGAGTTCTACAAGGTAAAATGAATCATCATAAAACAATCCAAACTTGTAATTCTTTCATCTAAGCGATGGAAAAGTCTCTACTCGCACAGAAATAAAAGCAAGCCCTTTCTTTAGTCCTGGGACTCAATCTCGATACATTCACTGACTGGACTGCCACGCGCTGGGGAGTGCTTTGCGCGCGAACTTTAGAAGTCACAGTTCACAGAAATACAGTATTAATTCGCAAAGTGTACAATAAAAAATCCAAGAGTATGCTTGGTTTATATTTAAGAATTTTACTGAGAATTATCAAATGAAGAACTTATTTCTGCGCCCTATAAACAGCTGCGCCCGGGACAAGTGCCCCGCTCGCCCCACCCTAGTTACGGCCCTGGAGAGCACTTAAGGAAATAAACAAAGACCCACAAACTTATACCAAATATATGATTTGCACTGACTCAAGAGTAATAAATAACATCAATACATTATACAGCAAAGAAACAATCATACAAAAAATTCAAGATGAAATCCACCAAACTAAGACAAAGAAAATGACGAAAATCATACTAACATGGGTACCATCCCACAAAGGTCTTGAAGGCAACGAAATAATAGATAAAGCAGCCAAAGAAACAAATGAAAAAATAATTGAAATATCCATTCCAGCACTTGATTTCATAAGAACTGCTAAAAAACAAATAAAAATGCTATGGGACGAACAATGGCACAACACCACAAATAACCACCTAAAAGACATTAAACCAGATATAGAAAAATTGATAAACATTAATGAAAGAAGAAAACAAATAAAAATCACTACGAATTGGACATACGATCGTAACACATGAACATATATTCCAACGGGTGGGCACCAGTTTGCAAGACATGCAACATTCCAATAAGTGTCAAACACATCCTACTACAATGCCCAAAATATTCCAGCCAAAGAAGAAAGAATAATATCCCACCAACCATGAGCGAAGCCCTGGGTAATGACATCACTACCCTGAACAGTGTGATCAACTACCTACATGAAACAGATGTTCTACAATGTATATTGACCCAGTTGTCGGTGTACCATTAAAATAAATAAATAAATAAAAATATTTATATTGCTTTCAAAACAATTAAAAAGTGCAATAACACCAACATATCTGTAAAAGTAAAAAAAAAAATAACCAATGATTTTTGATTTTTTAAAAATAAATCATGATTTTTTCCAACTCTGTAAGAAGGGTATTATTATATTACAAGAGGTGGTCTCCTGTGGATCCCTGTACTGCGACCTGTAGATATATCTACCCTCCAGATTTACTCCTGTTCTAGGAGTCCTGTTTGTTTAATAAACTCCAGGGTTTTCTTCAAATCTATATCTTTTAGCATATTCTGCTGTATCTTTTCTGCCACCAGGATATTATATCTGCTGCTCGTAAATGCTTCACAGTGACATATATGGTGCTGAGGGGTTTCTTCCTCTTCACCACACCCCCTGCATGTTGGTTCTTATGTTAGTCCCATCGTGTGTAGGTGTTTGTTTAGTAGACAGTGTCCTGTTCCGTTATTTTCTCGGTTGGTTCATTTAGGAAGAGCTTTGAGTGTCTCTGCCCTGGTGACTCCAACCAGTGATTCTTGTGCCATTGATTCAGCAATGTTTTTATTTCCAGCTTAACTGTCTCCGCTGAGATTCCGAAAGCCGGTTCTGGTCCTGTGAAAGGAAAACCTGTCCCCTTCTTTGCCAGACTATCTGCTACCTGGTTTCCTTCGATCTCTGAATGCCCGGGTACCCATATTAATTTCAATTTGTTCCTCGCTCCTAGTGAATTTAATCTGTGGATGCACTCTAGAACAAGTCCAGATTCTGTCTCACAGGATTCTAGTGCTTTTAGTGCGGCTTGGCTGTCTGTTACTATAGAGATTCTTCTGTTGCTAAAGTGCCTCTCTAGTAGCAATTTGGCACAGGTTAAAATTGCGTACAGTTCTGCATGGAATACTGTCGTGTAAGAAGGGTGTAAGAAGGGTAACTTGAGAGGAAATATTGTATATATAAACAAGATGGTAACGTATTTCATGTAGGTATGGTATTATCCTTAAATTGTAATATATTATCCACAAAGATCTTTGGAGAACTAAAGTTGCCAACAGTAGTGTCTTCTTTAAAACTTTAATAAACAGCTTTGCGTAGAAAAATTGAGAATTATAGTTTAACTTTTTCCTTGTTCACTATCTTCTTTAACTAACAGCAAAGTTTTATTAGAAAGGAAAGAACTTCAGTATATGATATTGAAATATTGTATTATAATTTATTAATTGAAAAAAAAATTCTTATTTAATATAAAGCATATGGTTTTATTTTAAAACCCTTTTGTCATATATGTGTGTAGTAATGTACTTATTTTATTCTGCATCAGAAACTAGCATTTTATTATTGAGTACTCACAAAGTACATAAATTTGATTTATTGTCCAAAATGAAATACTAGTAGGGATTTTTTATGTTTCTGCTGTCAGTCAAATATTTTCATTAAAAAATCAACATTTTCAACAAATTTGAAGTGTAATTAAATTATTTTCAGTTTACTTTGCATTTCCTGCAAATTTGAGCTGAAATCATAACAAACGCTAAAATTTACAAAATCGCTTTAAATCTCAAATCAGCTGAATTTCAATTAAAAATATTTAAAAGTTACAAAATCAGACCCCTGGATACTTTTTTTACCTTCCGTCACCTTTAGGTAAGTGCGTGCGTGCGTGCGTGCGTGCGTGCGTGCGTCCGTGCGTGCGTGCGTGCGTGCGTGCGTGCGTGTATGTGTGTGTGTGTGTGTGTGTGTGTGTGTGTTTGTGTGTGTGTGTGTGTGTGTGTGTGTGTGTGTGTGTGTGTGTGTGTGTGTGTGTGTGTGTGTGTGTGTGTGACAAAATTTTCTAATGCGATAACTAATACTACAATTCCAAATATTATAATTCTTTCGTATTCCTCTTCGTTACATCCATGTGAAGAGCTCATTAGATTTTGGTTAGAATTGATCAACCGGAAGTACCCCTATTTGAAGATTTTAACAGTTTTTCTTGAAAAACGATGTCAAATATCATTTTTTCACATTTAATGTTATTATAAATATTAAAGAATATTTTATTCTCTATACGATTTGAATGCATTTCATACTTCATATTAAATGGATATAGAGTTAAAAAAAATTATAAAGAAATTAAATATCATATATTAGCCAGCTATGTTATAAGTTTGGAAAAAGCTGCTAAATTCTAATTGATAGGTGTAACTGTCAAGTGCAGTTGACAGTATGGTTGTGTTATAATTTTACTGGAAATATAGGACCTTTAGCTTTCTGTATGGAATTTGTATAAAATACATACGCCTGCCTTAAGGTAATGTACAAGAAATTAAATCATTTGCAAGGAAGTTTCTGTATGACATTTATACAAAATACATAGAACTGACGGAAGGTAATGTGCTGGCCACATCAGATTTTTTTAAAGTTGGATCTAGTGTACTTTATGCTAAACTGCACTGCACTATACAGAATGTCCCGTAACTTCAGGTACATATTAGAAGGGCATATTGTTCTTAATGTCCTCATTACGGAACAAAAAGGATTTTTTCAAAATTCCTATAATTAAGGGTAGTTCACTTAAGAAAAACATTTTTTGTACCCCTGGATACTAGAATATTTGGAATAGTGAAATTAGTTATAACTATTACATAAAATAATTTAACAATGAAATTAATTTATGCAATTACGTAAAGCTTTGTCACACCAATTAAGTTTAATACAACGTAATATTTAATATTAAAACTACCTATTCAACCAGTGTCCCAAAACTGTTTCCTTCAAAAACCTCAAAAACTAATTTTTGAATTTTGAGAACATTCTTTTTGTTCCGTAATCAGGACATTAAGAACTATATGCCCTTCTAATATGTACCTGAAGTTATGGGACACCCTGCATTACATTTGAATGCACTTTTAAAAATTTCATTGAAGAGACACATTGTCTCACCTGATTCTCTTAATAAGCTACTTTTGACACATTTATTTAATATATGGGATGATTATTCATTAGATGCGTTCTAAATATCGACTCTTACTGCTTAAATTTCAAAATAGTATCATTTGAAATACGGTCCAAGCTGTACTAAAAAATAAGGATAAAACTGTGCTCATATATTTATCTTTCCTTCTTTATTTCTTATTTCTCTTATTATTTCTTCTTCATTGGAGAATTTCTCTCATCCTGAGTCCCTTCACGTAGGTCGTGCTCAGAGTTCGGCTCACAATTTCATTCCATAGCCTGTATCTACTCCAGGTAGATGGTGAAGCATTTATAATTCAATGTATTACACCTTTCTTACATCTTACACCGGCCAATCTTTGGTACAGGGCAGAGGTCAACGCAGGGTTGAACCGCCCAATGCAACATTTATAATATGCTGCAGACGCATAGCGGAGATACAAACAGGGGTTGTCAAAATGTTAAAAAAAGGCGAAGGTAGAACAGTTTTTAGTTGCAATTAACCCTATAATAAATTCATAACTAATGCAATGCCCGTCCAAGTCTTCAACTTTTTAGAAATTACATGTCGCATTTGAATTTTGAATACAAATATGTGAAGTCGAAATAAAAATTTCTATATATTTTGTATTTTTATACCTATAATAATGAAATTAAAGTATTTAGCGTAAAATTATCGCCATGTTGTGACGTCAGCGTCATTACAGTCGTCCAGTTACCCTGTGAAAATGTCAATATGCAGTGGACCATGCATATTGTGCTCATAACTTCGCGATTGGCTTTACACATACTCTAACATACACATATTTAATATATCCGAGTAATTTTTTATTAAGATCAAAAGAAAATTTACTTATTAAATAAAATTATAATATAATTTATGTTTTAATTATTGTAATCTCAATACTTGTCATTGTTGCAATCATTTAGTAAATAGGTACGTAAATGTTGAATTACTTTTTATTATGAACTATGCTTTGATTATTGTAATCAATACTGTCATTGTTGTATTTGATTGTAAATAGAATACTATTTTAATTATAATAATGGCACTTGGTGAGTATAATAACCTTCAATATTATATTAAAGAAAGTCTTAAAGTCACATTAATTAAAGCGAATGATTAACCAGATTATGAAAAGGAGCAAAAATTATTAATTTTACTTACCTGATTTATGTATAATGTACTTTGGAAGTTTTTCATAAATTATCATTTAACACTACTCCTATACCTATTCTTGTAAGTAAATCAAACAAATATATTTTGAAATGGTATAATAATTATCTCGTTTATTTATTACCATTAGATCTAAAGATTTTTGATCACAGTTTGTAATTGGATATGTATTTTATTCTTGCAACACTTATTGTATATTACCATATTAATGGCAACGTATGTCGGTTCTTTCTACTTATGACGGAGTGATGCTAACGTCATTTTAGGCGTTATTAAGCATACTTTCAAGAAAACAAAAAATACGGAATTTCTATTTTTAAGTTCTTCATAACATATAAAAAATTCAAAAAAAGTTGGTCGGGCCCGTTACCAATCATATATAATAGAAAAGGAATTCAATACAGTTTCCAGCATAAGTAAATATGTAGGTATGTATTTAGATTAATAAAAATTAACGATTTTGGATTAGTGAATTCTATTCTTTCCCGGTATTTAAAATTTAATCTCCATTTTATTATAGCTCCGGTGGCTCAATGGTTAGAGTAACGCCTCATGTCATGACTGCCCTCGGGGCTCTGGGTTCGAATTCAACTAAGGCATGGATGTGTGAGAATGTGAACCCACTCTGTAATTGGGATTTAATCCTGTTGAGGAGTTTAAAAAATGGTAGTTACTTGGATTAGATTAGACTATATTTTAAGAAATAAACTGTCAAAATTAGAGTAAAATTCGCTAATCCAAAAATAAGGATTAACTAATCTTTTTTTGTAGGTATGTATTTAGATTAATAAAAATTAACGATTTTGGATTAGTGAATTCTATTCTCTCCCGGTATTTAAAATTTAATCTACATTTTATTATACCTCCGGTGGCTCAATGGTTAGAGTAACGCCTCATGTCATGACTGCCCTCGGGGCTCTGGGTTCGAATCCAACTAATGCATGGATGTGTGAGAATGTGAACCCACTCTGTAGTTGGGATTTAATCCTGTTGAGGAGTTTAAAAAAAGGTAGTTACTTGGACTAGATTAGACTATATTTTAAGAAATAAACTGTCAAAATTAGAGTAAAATTCGCTAATCCAAAAATAAGGATTAACTTAATCTTTTTGTGATTCGGGCTGTAAATAGCGGGAGGTATTGTGATGGCCACACCAGATTTTTGATTTCTGCTTTCGTCCTCGAGGTATTTACATTCAAACTTGCAACTTGTAAATATTACTCATGTGAAATTTTGAGGACCCCTTTGGTGAGATATCTTGTTGCGGTATAAAGAAGCGGAACGCTCCCTGAGGTATCCTAGATCCTGCAGAGTCCTTGTCCAGTGGACGTGATCCAGGAAAAATGAGCAAATAGAAGGATAGCTACAGCCTTGGAATCTTCTTATAAAAACTGCTGATGGAATATTTACACCTAAAATATTGAGGCAGGAAACACTGAAAATATACGACTGTATATAGAGCGGGACTCTAGTTTTCAGCAACCGTGTTTATAGGGAAAAAGAAAAATACGTAAAGAATGGGTCATAAAATTATTAATATATTTTATAGACCAGTGTCTCAAAGTGTTCCCAGACGGTTACTCATACAAGAAGTAACTGCAGCTACACATGGTTGTCACAAGTTAAATAGAAAAAAATAATAATATATTTATCTTTTCATTATGTCCATGTTATTTATTTCATGTTGTAATCATTAAAATATATGACAGGCTTTACTTTTGTATCTATTGGTTACAATTTTTAGCGATGTTTCTAAAATTTAACAACTTTCTTACCCAATTGGCGTGATTTTATTACTAACCATTCTTTCCAGTATGGACTATACATTTCTATACTAATTGTTATTTAATAATACAAAAGAGTTGTTAAAGAAAAAGAATTATATAGGTACATTAATTATAAAGAGTAAATTTTTAAAAATGAATTATTTTTACAAATTTATTGTTATATGTTTAAATATATTAATATAAAAATAACGACTATATGTGCATATATATATATATATATATATATATATATATATATATATATATATATATATATATATATATATATATATATACAGGGTGTTAATTAAAAAGCGGGCCATAGGCGTTTAACATGGGAAATCAGTTTTTCCTTGCGCAAAAGTTTCCAATTAATTTTAAACAAAAGTGTTTCAAATAAAAGTTGTAGACAATTAAATTATACACCAAAATCACTAAACAGATTTTATTTTGCATGTTTAGTAACCTGTAAAATCCAAATTGAAATTCTATAAATATTGCTCATTTGTAGTGAGAGCCATGGAATTTAAACAAAATTACAAAGAAATGCATATCGTTTGAACTGTCAGAAATTCGATTTTCAAATAAAAATTACTGATAATTATATTCTATCCTAAGGCCTTAAAAATATTTTGTTTCTATAATCTACATCTAAGTTATTGCTTAGATTTTATTTATTTTTATTTTGTAACCTGCAAAATCGAAATTTTGACAATTCAAACAATATGCATTTCTTTGTAATTTTGTTTAAATTTCATGGCTTTCACTACAAATGAGCAATATTTATAAAATTTCAAATTGGATTTTACAGGTTACTAAACATGCAAAGTAAAATCTGTTTAGTGATTCTGGTGTAGAATTTAATTCTCTACAACATTTATTTGAAATATTTTTGTTTAAAATTAAATGGGAAGTTTTGCGCAATGAAAAACTGATTTCCCATGTTAAACGGCTATGGCCCGCTTTTTAATTAACACCCTGTATATATATACATGCTTTTCCAAAAATATTGTAAAAAAAATTAAAG
The DNA here is from genome assembly GCA_963082715.1 of Harpalus rubripes. Taxonomy (NCBI): domain Eukaryota; kingdom Metazoa; phylum Arthropoda; class Insecta; order Coleoptera; family Carabidae; genus Harpalus; species Harpalus rubripes. Next base: position 12,043,999 of record OY720455.1, on the reverse strand, counting down.
GTATATACAATTTGTTGTACTGATTGTAATCCAAAAAGAATTTTTCCAAAAATCGCAGAGCTGACATTTTTGGGCCACTGGATTGATCAACTAACACTAATACAAATTAGGAAACTTTAAAATTTATTTAATTTAATTAAATTGTGTAAAGTTTCATTCTCTTTTACTTCATTTAAATAGTTTTTGTAGTACGTAAGTAGTGATTTCGTTTGAGGTATTATATTTTCTGTTAAAAGCCTGAAAATGTAAGTACGTTTTATTTTTAATCAAATAAAAGTGAATAAAATATTACACAATTTAATTCAATAAAATAAATTTTAATGTTTACTAATTTGTATTCGTGTGCGTAACCTATCAGTCCAGTGGCCCAAAAATGTCAGCTCTAAGGAGCATGCAATTATTTTTGCGAATTTTGGAAAAATTCTTTTTATTACAGTCACTACATCAAATTGTATACAACCTTATTTTTTACAATATTTTTGAAACATTATATATACGAGTATATTACGCCCAAACATTGAAAACACTCTGTGAGCGAAAAAAAAAACAGCCACAACGCGTTGTGGATGGTGCAGAACTTACCAAATATCGAAATCATATCATTTGTCGCGTTGTGTTATGTTTAGTTAGATATTGTTATTGTGATTTTTTTTAAAAAAAACCTAACTATAACAATACCTAACTGACAATTCATTTATTCATATATACAGGCTGTACATTTTATTTTGTCCACTATTGCTATCCCCAGATCTGGTAAGAACTACGAGGTCGGTTAAATTAGCAAACAATTTCTATTTTACAAGACTATTAAAATGAGGAAAACATTTAAAGATTTAGAAAAAAATATTAAGAAATATTGTTGCTCTCGATGAGTTACATTATGGGTTTAATTTAATGTGCTTATTTCATTTACAACCTGTATATACAGGCTGTAAATGAACTAAGTGCATTAAATTTAATCAGTAATGTAACTCGACGAGAGCAACAATATTTCTTAATAACTTTTTTTTCTAAGTATTTTAGATTTTGAGTTAAAATTCTTTTAAGATTTACTGTATATTTCGGGGCGCGCCCATGAAGAACAAATGGCTGCTGTCGTAATCAAGTGAGATACACACAGCTCAAAAATTGTCTGTTATCGGTTACACTTGCAATCACAGTAATAAATAAACGAATCAACGGAAATAACATTTATTATTTATTAATTCGTAATAGTGCAATTTTTAAAATAAAGAAATATAATTTTGGATAACAAAATTATAAAGTTGTGTATTGAACCAGGCTTTTAATCACCTGTTAATAGTGGAAGACAAGGAGGGGCGAGGTAACGAGAGGAAGATCAAAAGCATAGTTATTAGGTTATGAGATTATTATTTATCGTCGATAAATCATAATAGTTTAAATACGTTATTCAAAAAATGTAAGTACAAACTTTTGTCCATCTAAAAGAGGTACTTGAGTACCAATAATTAGTCGTCCATTTATTGTTCCCGCCCAAAGATGTTTTAATGAAAAATTTTACAGCATTTTCGTTTGTCGAGATGTGTATTGTGCATAATAAATACAGCTTCCCAAGTAAATTCAGTCTCATTAATGAACATTATGAGCCATTCCCAAAATTGAAGTCTTATGTGCTGAAAACATAGAACTTTTTGCACATGTTATGGATATAACTGTTGCTTTTTTTAAAATTGTCATATGTGACACTCCGTATTGTGATGTGATAAAGATGTACAAGATTAACAAATGTGCGAATATTAAGAACAGAATGATTTGGGGATGATTTGGAAACGCTCCGTGTAAATGCGTTGGCAACTCCATGACACTGTCTTTATGTCAACCGTGATGTCAAGTAAAATATAGTACAGATACGAGTAAAAAATAAATAAATATACCATAGGTAAGTAATTACAATGTCTGTGTACTTGCATTTTGACAGAATTTTACCTTATTAACAAGTTTATTACTAATGTCAAAATTTAATTGCAACAATTGACAGGACTGTCAATTGCTAAAACAAAATTTTTCATAGCTATTGTTACTGCATTCAATTATCACAAAAATATTTGGAACGACTCGTCAATTTACGGGGTGGTAAAAATGCTAAAAAAATATGCGATTTCGAGAAAAAGTTATTAAGAAATATTGTTGGTCTCGCCGAGTTATATTACTGGTTAAATTTAATGCACTTAGCTCATTTACACCCTGTATAGTGACACTCATTTTTAGCGCGTTTGAAGACTTCATTGATGTCTAATGTCAATATGAATAAATGGAAAAAAATTAAAATTTAATATGTTGCAACCATAAGCTTTATGAATATTTTCAGATTTAAATTTTTTTCTATTTATTTATAATTTGTTTTTAACAATTAAAAAAGTTAAAATGTTAGATCTCAGCTTTCAATTAATAATTGAAATTTGGTATGTTGATCCAAAATGGAGTTTTTGTATAAAATATTAATAAATTTTAATCAACAGTAAAAAAATTAGTACGCCGCTGCGATAATTATTTACACAATAAGTAAGTTAGCGTCTCCTGAAATTTAGTGAAAAAATACTCTGTGTAATTATTTTACCAGTTTAAATTTCTTATAGACAATTTGAAAGCCTTAGAGGAAGTTGGTAATAACTTAATGCACGGACAATAGAGTTTGCCTTGCTTTACTTTGCTCCACGAATTATAAAGTTTTAAATTATTAATGTAGGTATAATGAAGTATTGACGAAAATTTATTTTCCCCTACGCTTTACAGTTTAAGCCTATGCTCACTAGGTACCACTGTTCCACTGTTAGGTTATTAGGTTGTTTACAGAGGTTATTAACTTGTTTTTCTGGAAGGGAATTCAGAATTTGCGATGAAGAAAGTTGCGTGTTAAAGCTTTGAGATTATGCATGTTTTGATCGGATATTTGGTATTGTGCTTGTCAAGATATACCCCTAAAAAGTGATTCGTGAAAGATGAAATTTTAACCAAATATATACAACGAAGTGAAGTTGTTTATATGGTGCTTCTACGAATGAAATCAACCGTGACTCATTGCGAATGACGAGAAAATTAAGGGCCGCAAAAATTTCGTCATTCAGGCAGATCTTTTCTTCTTCTTTCTCATTCACCATCATTCATGTGAATGATACTGTAACGTTTTTTATTTATTTGGGTGAAGTGTAAATATCAGACAATTATTACTAATTAAAATTAAGTGTTTATTAAACTATAAAGAAAGTTACTATTAATTTATTAAACAATAATTAAAAACTAATTAAGATTAAAACTATAATTAACAATATAACACTAACACTATCTATTTAACCAATTAACACTACTATTTATTTCCACGATATTACAAATTATTTATTTCACTACGCGTTCCAATCTTAGACTGCCGGTCTGTTGCAGTCTCTTGTAGGCTGTTTACGCGATATTTATATCACTATATATATATATATATATATATATATATATATATATATATATATATATATATATATATATATATATGTAACGATTGGCTCGTCTTAATACGAAGATAATCCAACCGTTACAATTTGTAAAATAAACGCTTGGAAATTAAATTGTAAAATGCAATGTATAAATTTCTGTTTTATTTTGTTAACATAATTTTTGACGTTACATTTGCTTGAAATACAAAACTAATGATGTTTTTGTTGTCAACAATGGTGGGAACTAACGTGGCGGATAATTTGATAAAATATAATATTTAGAAGTTTACTTGATCCGCCACATATATATATATATATATATATATATATATATATATATATATATATATATATATATATATATATATATATATATATACTTATATCATGTTCAACTGTACGCCTACCGACCTCCACAGCGTCTATATACTCAACTGGCTCAACAGCGTCTGTATATTCAACTGCTCGGACAGAAGTCACACCTTTCACCTCACTGTCTGTTTATTTATGTAACTCTCTTCCTCAGCCTCAGTATCACCAACTATCTGTATGCCACAATTCTTCAACACCAATGCCGAGTATCCACTCCAACTCGCTGTTACTGTCCTTGCATATCTAGCTTCACAATACTCGTCCACACTGCCGAGTATTCACTTTCACAGCTATCCCAATATACCAGTAACTTCCAGACTCGCCGTTACTGTCCTCGTACACTATAGCTTCCTAATACTCGTCAACACTACCGAGTATTCACATCGAAATCTATCCCAATATACCAGTAACTTCCCGAGTACCTACTCAACACCAACTGCATACGCTCACCACGATACTGCTGTGCTTCTCAAACTCACTAACACTCTACATGAACATCTCTATGTCTCTCCATGTAACTAACTAACTCTCGAGCATAGCTACGTCCCTTTAATACAGCTGCCATTATTTTCTAGAACAGTCTAGAATATTCGAACACATAACAACAATGAATATAAAAGGTTCAGGCGACCGGAAGTAATTAAACACGTCGCGACCATTCTGTTTACATCGGCCGTCTGCGAGTGCGATAACGTCACCGCTATAAATAGACACTCGCTTACAGTGGCGGCGACGGCGGGCGTCCCATGTTACAATACTGTCATCGGCATGATATTATTTACCTGACTTTCTATTCGATGATTATACCTATTACAGCCGAAAATTACAATACCTTGTGATATATCATCACGGCTATAACCCATTGCTGGGTGTGCCAATCTGCTTTGTACACAGATTTCGGTAATGATGACATATTTGTACCGTACGGGAGTTTACTAGGCGTCACCTCTCGGGCAATTATTGCTGGCGTGGAGAATGCACCACTGGCGTCAATTTCGTTCTATTTAAAATTTGAAATATTTGGCGTCGGTCGGGGTCGTAAGGATGTAAGATGTAAAATATAAAATAATTTGTTGGGCAAGATCGCAGATGGAATTAACGCTTGCTACAATGGGGTTACGGGGATTGGTCCTACACTTGAAGAGACAGAATTGGTCTAGGTGGTAGAAGGTGCTGTTGAAGATATAGTAGTACTGTCTTGGTTGCACGATATTAGTAGTAAAATTGCTGCATTGTTACCACTTTTTGTAATTGTGATCACTGTAGTGACCAAGGAGATCCTCAAGATTGTTGCCGAAGGAGCGGTTACATTAGGTACGAATTCGTAAAAAATCATCAGAAGTAAACAAATACATACAACTATATAGATACCTATGTGCGGTTGCAGTACATACGACCATTTTGTACGAAAGAACACGTACTAAATGTAGTGGTGCGCGCGAGGCGAGACGAGACGAGAAATATAAAATATCGATCTCGTCTCGTTTTCGGATCTGTAATCTCGATCACGCTCTCGTTATCGCACATTTTTTGGGTCTCGTCTTGTCGTCGCACGATAGTCTCGCTATAAAAATAAGCGCTTGCGCACTACGTATTTACGTAACAGTTTAACTACAAGAGACAAGTTCGCACCAATCGCACCGTCTTCCGTGTATTTGCAGTCGTATAAGTATCACTATAATAAAGAGACGAAACACTAAATTTTGGTCACCAAATTATTTCAATACTAACATCTGTTAATACATTCTCTCATCAGTAAAACGAATTAAAAAAATATTTTTGTAACTAAAAGTACCTACACTTTATCATTAAATGTATGCCACTATTTAAGTAAGATTTAGTCAGGGTGGCAAGAATTTTAATAACCGTGGTTTTAACCAGGGTGAATTATGGGCTGGAATATCGGAGAAAACTAGTTCTATTGGATGCAAAACCGATTTCGTCTTTATTTTGCATTTCCTCGCTCTGGGACTGGTACCAACAGACTCTGTCTAGATACTCAAAAAATATAGTGAATTCATATAATTTTCACATTCACGTGTTCTATGCACGAATTAGTGTTGACTCCACTCCTAGTACTGTGTATTTGCATTGAATTTATGAATCAAAGCTAAAAGGTTACAAATAGTTTTTGTTGCGAGACTCTTGCGAGAATCTCGCGAAATTTCTCGCTTCTCGCAGTTGTTATAACGATATCGCCTCGAATTTTAAACTGCAATCAGCTCTCATTTTTTTATTGGACTTCTTTTGTTTTTCGAAAAATCCTCATGACTCCCTTATTTTAAGGACTATTGAAAAAGTTTTTCTTACAAAATTACTTTTCGGCCCTGTAAAACATTTACATTTACAATTAATTTTTAATTTTTTCAAATGAAAAAATGACGATAGATCAAAAATTTCAAAGCAAGATTTTATATAACCACTCCATCGATTTTCAAAAGTAATACAATTATAAAATCTTTAAACTATCAACTACAACATTTGTCCCAAACATTTTTTTCAGTCTATCCAAAAAAGTCTTTATTCAAATTTAAATACATTTAAGTTATTCATTTGTATGCCGGGCTTGCGTTGTAATTGAAGTAAATGAATAAAGACATTTTTTTGGATACATTGAAAAGAATGTTTGGGACAATTGTTGTAGTACATAGTTTAAGGATTTTATGAATGTTTTACTTTTGAAAATCGATGGAGTGGTTATTATAAAATCTTGCTTTGAAATTTTCGATCGATCGCCATTTTGCCATTAGAAAAAATTATTGTAAATGCAAATGTTTTACAGGGCCGAAAGGTAATTTAGAAGAATTTTTTTTAATGGTCCTTAAAATATAGGAGTTATGACGATTTTTATAAAAAAATAAGAAAATTTGTTTTAATAAGTTCTAACCATTTTCGGGTGTCACGACTTACTATTAACACCCTGTATAGGGGCCGCTGGTGTAGATTAAGCGGTTTTTTTCAAGTGTGATTTAGTATTTGCCTCACGATGTAAATTGTATTCGAAAAACTTATTTAAATTCTGGGGAACTTTTAATTTCTTCCTTTATAACTTCGTTATTTCCTTCATGTAGAGCTAATCTAAAAGTTTCTAGTACTTGCTGCAGTATTTTACGCCCCAGGGTCATTTCTATCGCAGGATGCAGGAAAACGAGAAATGTAAATTCTTGTAACATATGCAGAGATTATTATAATCTTTTAAGTTCTTCACAACAGATAAGAATTTTAGTAAGGTTATATGAGATAAATGTACCATACCTGTATAGTACGAACACCGAATAGTCGGACAGATGATTTACAATCTTAATTTTAGAAGAGGATGCAATACACGTACAGTAGTATCTAGTTTACAATGAGAGAAAACACTATGGTTTATAGTTTTCATTACAAATATAGCATAGAAATATTGTTCATATTATTACACCATTATACAAAAAGGTCATTAAGATAAATAATAACTTTTGTTTTCTTACTTGTAGTAATATCCGTGCACTTAAACTTATAAATTTATTATAGTAAAAGTAAAAACTTTGAATCAATTAACAATGGAATATTACATCCGAGGTGGGAAATGTTTCATTACAGCCGAGGTGAGATACAGCGCGAGAATGTAATGAAACTCCCACCGAGGTATGAATACAATTTTATTCACAATCATCCTTTTTGAAACAATATTTTTCAAAAGAAATCATTGAGTTATAATCTTTAATTTTATTAATATATTTTGACAGCTCTGTTAAAATTTGTTTAGCCTACTTTATTATAGGGATATACGACAATGTTGCTAGGCAACTCTACATAACATTTCCAACCCGTGGGGTAGAAGTGTTTCCTGTTATTTCCCATCCAAGAAATTGTCACTACAGTCAGGAATGACAATGACGTATTTTCCAACCTCTAAAACGTTAGGAATCGACATTACTACAATAGGCGATTTTTTGCGACGAACTAAAACGATTTGGTTAATGAAATTTATTAACCAGTACATTCTCGTGACGAACTAATGACGTCAATCATGAAACTGGTACATCGGTTCTTTCTTTCTAATCTCATTCCGTCAAGCATTAAAGTCTACAATCTACTTTGTTTTGTTCAGCAGTTATTTAGACGGTACCGACACTTGACAATTTGAAGTTTTGATTTAAACTTCTCAAATGTTAATACAACGTTTTATCCAACACTGTTTTAAAAACTTCTTAAATGATTTTTATGTTTTCATTCATCGTTAGAGACTGACAAGTCAATTGATGTAGTATTTTAAATTACAAAGTAACCATTGAATGGTTGTTATGGTTTTGTTATATTGTTATTGAAAAAAATTTGTTGCCTGTCATTGGGAATTATTTGAAAGAAAAATACATTAAAATGGGTGAAAATGAGGACCTTCATTTAAAACGTATTCACTTAAAGCACAAGCAGCATCTTTGAATTTAATTCTGAAACAAGTAAACACTAACCCGTTCCTCCTTTTTGTTTCATCAGCCGTACATGACAGCTGTCATTGTGTAACGATAAGTAACCTATTTTAGCATAAATGTTAATATTAATTTAAATAAATAAGTTTCATAATGTTAAACTATTTCAATAATAAAATAATTTTGTAAAATTGCTTTTTATTTATATTTAAAAAAAAAAACACAAAAATCAGTAATAATTCCTCCGTGACTTCTAAAATATTATTTCACGGAGTGACTAATGTTGTACATTAGTTATTTCAAATAACCATGTAACAAGTATATTATCAGTTAGTGTTTGATAAAATTTATTTTCCATGTTTGGTAACGACAGAAATTAGGTATGGAAATATAGTAACAAAAAAATAAACAAATGTTAATTATTTATCAGTCATAAGCTAGATTGGTTTATTATTATTTGTAATATCTGTTGAAGCGAACAATTATCTTTTTAAATAAATATACATAATTGTTCACTTACATAAATTACAAATAAATGCGTAATTTATTTGTCTTAGTTCCATGAGTATTGCTTTTTTGGGGAACAAAGCATGCATAATTTTTGTTTATCGATTCAAATGCAACATTTTATACGCAAGATTGTTTTTGATATGGTATAGTTGTTCTAAGTTCGGGAGTCTCAGTCACCGACCTGAATGTATTCATTTATTTATCCAATTCTTAATAAAGTAGCTACTGCTACAAATATGGTACTCCTCGTATATAAGAATCAAAAGTTGTGTTTCTATTAGCAAATGTAAAATAAATATCATAGCAACTGCCAAATGTTACTTTGAAATGTATATATTTTTTTAGGTCCTTTTGATACCATTTATAGAGGCGTTGGATGAAATTATGTATGACACACTTGTGTTAATTACATGTTACTTGAGAAAGGTTTTCCACTCGGCAATATTTTTTTACTTTGTTAGATTTATATCGAAACTTATTTGCAATATAATTCATTTGTGCCATGCACCATGAATAATTAGTGTTATTTTGTATGGTATCGTAATATTATTTTTTTTACAATACTCTTATTTGAAATAAATTGTGAAAAATTGTCAGCCATCACGATTCGCACCCGAGACACCTATCTTGACGGGATAGTGCTCTACCAACTAAGCTATTGGCTGCTCTCCTCTTGATGGCTGAACAATCTTTCACTTTTAAAGTCGTATAACTGGTGAGGATATTATTAATCGTCACATGATTAGATGTGGGGTTGCCAAGCTACCACTGCGTTTAAACATCTAGTGAACGAGTCATAATTTACTCAAGACCCTACTAGATTAAATTTTAATAAAAACGGTGAGTTAACAGTTTGTACATTTGAAATAAATTGTGAAAAATTGTCAGCCATCGGGATTCGAACCCGAGACACCTACTTTGCCGGGATAGTGCTCTACCAACTAAGCTATTGACTGCTCTCCTCTCGATGGCTGAACAATCTTTCACTTTTAAAGTCGTATAACTGGTGAGGATATTATTAATCGTCACATGATTAGATGTGGGGTTGCCAAGCTACCACTGCGTTTAAACATCTAGTGAACGAGTCATAATTTACTCAAGACCCTACTAGACCAAATTTTAATAAAAACAGTGAGTTAACAGTTTGTTCATTTGAAATAAATTGTGAGAAATTTTCAGCCATCGGGATTCGAACCCGAGACACCTACTTTGCCGGGATAGTGCTCTACCAACTAAGCTATTGACTGCTCTCCTCTCGACGGCTGAACAATCTTTCACTTTTAAAGTCGTATAACTGCTAAGGATATTATTAATCGTCACATGATTAGTTGTGGAGTTGCCAAGCTACCACTGCGTTTAAACATCTAGTGAACGAGTCATAATTTACTCAAGGCCCTACCAGACCAAATTTTAATATTAACAATGAGTTATCAGTTTGTATATGTGAAATAAATTTTCAAATATTGGCAGCCATCGAGAGGAGAGCAGCCAATAGCTTAGTTGGTAGAGCACTATCCCGGCAAGGTAGGTGTCTCGAGTTCGAATCCCGATGGCTGACAATTTTTCACAATTTATTTCAAATATACAAACTGTTAACTCATTGTTAATATTAATAATCTTATGTCACTAATATTATGTAGTATTACTATGGTAATTCTAGTATTTACCTAATTAATACCAGAATTGTTCCAGTAATTCCTAGAATTACCAGATAATACCTCGTTGTGCACACCATATATTTACTCCTCGAATTGTATTATCGAAATCTCCGTAAAGCAGATTGGCATAGGTAACTGAAAATAGAATTCCGGTTTATTATAAATACAAGAATAAAATTTTCATCAAAAATATATAAAGTATTCGTTATTTATATTTCTTTGCTTGTTCGTTCTTTCATTTTGAGTCGTTCTCTTTTTTTTCTACTTCACTGGTCTTCCACGTCATTAGTGGAGGTTGACAAGTGACAATCAGCCCTCGTGGCCGTATAATGACCACACATTCCTTCCTCCCAAATCACCACTCTATTTATCAGCCGACCGATCATATTTTCCAAGATTCCATCGCTTTTCTTATAGCTTTCTCCGCACTTTCCCCAAGATTTGTTCTCCGCGGATATTTTATCAGTGAAATAGAAAATAAAGATCGTAAATTAATGGGCGATCACGGTGATCAAATTTATTGAAAGGGGAGGAACTAGTTTTATGAGAGATGTAATTATTAGATAAAAGATTGATGATTGTTCTGATTTTTTGATATCGAATCAAATCGAATTATACAGAGTGATCAAGAGTTTTCTAATAAATAAATTTACTATAGACAATATGGGCAATAAGATGTATTAAGAAGTGTTACAATCGGAGATAGTAAAATTATTTTTAAAATTTCAAATGGAACATTCTACAGAGAATTTATTTTAAAATGCAATATACGGTTTATCACTTCCATGGTTACATACTACTGTCAAAAATGACAGCAATGTAATATTTGTCCAATTTAAAATGCAACATTAATAGTATTGCAGTACAGGAGATACCTCCAGAACACATCACAAATAGTGTCAATTCTTTCTTCGAGCGACTAGGATATTGTCTCAGTGTGAATGGAGGTATTTTTAAACATTTATTACATTAAAATTATAAATTTTTGTAAGCCAAAGTTTGTTAAGATGTGCTACATTGAAGTTTTGATTTTTGTTAATAGTATATAGGCTAATTTATTGGAAATTAGTAATGAAAATACATAACTACAAATTTGTGTGTTGCATTTTAAAATGGACAAATATTACATTGCTGTCATTTTTTGACAGTAGTGTGTAGTAACCATGGAAGTGATTGACCATATGTTGCACGTTAAAATAAATTCTCTGTATATTTTTTCTACAAATCTATTAAAAGTGGACTTTTAATGTTTGTTTTTAGCGTTAAAAATATTATTTTATGACACCAGTGTTAAAAGTGACAGATCATTGTTACTTTTGACACTAGTGTTAAAAGTGAATGTCAAAAAATTATTAGAAATTGAAATTTAAATTAAAGAATAGTGGTTGTAGAAAAAATAGTGTATGATATACGTGTTAAAAGTGATTTTATTTTATTCGAAGGTTTGGATCACTCCGCTTCGCGTCGTGTTCCAAACTTCCTTCCCCCAAGATAAAATGTCACTTTTAACAATTATATCATAAATAACTATTATTAAATTTTTTAACAAGACACTGGCATGGAAAAAATCGTGTACCCCTATTTTTTGCTTTATTGTGTCAGTCTTAATTTTTAAATTGCCAATGTTACTATTGTGAATTAAGATGCAAAAATTAACAAAAAACGAGCATATCGCGAGAATTTATTTGGGTGAAGTGTAAAAATGAAAGAATTATTATTAATTAAAATAGATGTTTATTAAAACGATAAATAACTATTAAAAGATAATAACAATAACGATTACTATGATTAAACAAATATTAAATACTGATTTAAGACTAAAAATATAAATAATTACCTAAGCACTAAGATTATTTATTTATTTAAACAATTATCACGACTGAGAAAAATTCGTTTTCCGGGAATGGACTGTGTCATATTTTGAGTCAGAGCTCAACGTTTCGCCCGCAGTCATATGGGGCATCTTCAGGAGCAAGAGGGGGATAGTACTGTCTTGAACACGGTTACCCGACGTGTTAACCACGCTAGAGGCCGAGTTTAAGCAACAAGGAGGGAGACTCAGTTTACAAGGTTACCCGACGTGTAAACCACGCTAGAGGCCAAATAAACCAAGTGACGAAAGAAGGCCGAGAAGACAGTTATATACTAATCTAAAGATACGGTAGATGAGCAGAGCTAATGAGGACCAATGGGAATCGAGTTCGTAATGGTAGACTGGGCGTGTCGTGTTCCGAGAATCACCGGTTTCCACATGTGGCTCAAGAAATAGCCATCATCCCGATTGATGTTATTCGGATGTTTCCATATTTCTAAAGTTTCCCTGTATTTACGTCTGTAAAACTCAGGGACAGGAGCTAAAATGCGAGAATTTTCAAATAAGATGTTATGTCCTGTATTGTGTTGGTGTTCTGCGACCGCAGATGTTAATACCATACCATTACGCAGACAGCGTTTGTGTTCTGACAATCTAGTGTGAACACTCCTTCCTGTTTCACCTATGTATACTGTGCCGCAAGAACAAGGAATACTATAAACACCGGGTGACGACAAGGGTTCGCGTTTATCTTTAGTTTGGGGGAGTATTTCTGAGATCTTTTGTGGAGGTTTAAAAAAGACCTTAATATTGTTTTTATTGAGAATTCTACCTATTTTGTCCGAGAAACCTTTAATGTAAGGGATAGATGCAAATGTTTCGAACGAGGTATCCACAGGTTTTTTGGGTAAAGGGTTTAATTGTCTATGAATTACATTGTTGATTAATTTTACGTCATAGTTGTTCTGAATTAAACTATGTCTGATGTGATCAAGCTCCTGCTGTAGGAAATCAGGTTCAGAGATTTTGATGGCACGATGTACGAGAGCGTTGACAACTGAGAGTTTCTGCGAGGGATGGTGGTGAGAATTAAAATTGAGATACCTATCAGTGTGGGTGGGTTTTCTATAAACAGCGTGCCCTAACTGTCCGTTGGGTTTACGATTAACCAGAACATCAAGGAAGGGGAGAGTTCTGTTATTTTCTACCTCCATGGTGAATTGAATGTCCGGGTGTATGCTGTTTAAGTGTTCGTGGAACAAATCACCATCTAATATTAGTAGAGATGAAAGGTTAGCTCTGAAAAACCTCAAATCAGACACCAATATTATTGTTGTTGCAGCGGATAAAGGTAATGCTACAGTAATTATGGATCGCAACAAGTACGATGAGAAGGTTCTGGCCCTTCTACAGGAACAATCATATTCTCCACTTAAACGGGACCCCACAGCTAAAATTGAACGTGAAATCACCGCCCTTATTAAAATTTCAGACATTCCTGAAGACATTCAAAAACGTATTGTACCTAAATCCTCCAAACCTCCACGTCTTTACGGTTTACCAAAAATTCACAAACAGGATTACCCACTCAGACCTATTGTCAGCACCATCGACTCTCCTACTTATAAACTGTCTAAATATTTGTCGGATATTTTAAAACCTTTTACAGGAAATTCTGAGTCATTTATTCTAAACTCAGAACATTTTGTACAAAAAATCAATAATATCACTACAGAACCCGACGACATACTTGTTAGTTTTGACGTCACATCACTGTTCACTAAAGTCCCGATTGATCAGTCAATCACTATTATCGCTAAATTATTGGAAAATAACGGAAACTCGTCTAATCTAGTAACTCTTATTGAAAAATGCTTGACATCAACCTATTTCACTTTTAATAAACAATTTTACAAACAGGTCTCAGGTGCAGCAATGGGATCTCCCCTGTCCCCCGTGGTTGCCAGTATATTTATGGAACACTTTGAAACAAAGGCACTAGAATCATCTACATTTAAACCTAAGGTATGGTTTCGCTATGTAGATGACACGTTTGTCATTTGGCCACATGGTCCGGAAAAACTCACTTTGTTCCACGAACACTTAAACAGCATACACCCGGACATTCAATTCACCATGGAGGTAGAAAATAACAGAACTCTCCCCTTCCTTGATGTTCTGGTTAATCGTAAACCCAACGGACAGTTAGGGCACGCTGTTTATAGAAAACCCACCCACACTGATAGGTATCTCAATTTTAATTCTCACCACCATCCCTCGCAGAAACTCTCAGTTGTCAACGCTCTCGTACATCGTGCCATCAAAATCTCTGAACCTGATTTCCTACAGCAGGAGCTTGATCACATCAGACATAGTTTAATTCAGAACAACTATGACGTAAAATTAATCAACAATGTAATTCATAGACAATTAAACCCTTTACCCAAAAAACCTGTGGATACCTCGTTCGAAACATTTGCATCTATCCCTTACATTAAAGGTTTCTCGGACAAAATAGGTAGAATTCTCAATAAAAACAATATTAAGGTCTTTTTTAAACCTCCACAAAAGATCTCAGAAATACTCCCCCAAACTAAAGATAAACGCGAACCCTTGTCGTCACCCGGTGTTTATAGTATTCCTTGTTCTTGCGGCACAGTATACATAGGTGAAACAGGAAGGAGTGTTCACACTAGATTGTCAGAACACAAACGCTGTCTGCGTAATGGTATGGTATTAACATCTGCGGTCGCAGAACACCAACACAATACAGGACATAACATCTTATTTGAAAATTCTCGCATTTTAGCTCCTGTCCCTGAGTTTTACAGACGTAAATACAGGGAAACTTTAGAAATATGGAAACATCCGAATAACATCAATCGGGATGATGGCTATTTCTTGAGCCACATGTGGAAACCGGTGATTCTCGGAACACGACACGCCCAGTCTACCATTACGAACTCGATTCCCATTGGTCCTCATTAGCTCTGCTCATCTACCGTATCTTTAGATTAGTATATAACTGTCTTCTCGGCCTTCTTTCGTCACTTGGTTTATTTGGCCTCTAGCGTGGTTTACACGTCGGGTAACCTTGTAAACTGAGTCTCCCTCCTTGTTGCTTAAACTCGGCCTCTAGCGTGGTTAACACGTCGGGTAACCGTGTTCAAGACAGTACTATCCCCCTCTTGCTCCTGAAGATGCCCCATATGACTGCGGGCGAAACGTTGAGCTCTGACTCAAAATATGACACAGTCCATTCCCGGAAAACGAATTTTTCTCATGACTCAGACTGTGGAAGCCTACGCAATTATTTTAATTATCACGACTATTTATTTTCACGCTATTTATGTCACTATTTATTTATATCACATTCAACTGTTCGACCTCCGACTCCACGCTATTTCTGAACTCTCTTCAGCTCTACTAATTGACCGACTTCCGATCCAATATCACAATTGTGCGTATGCCACAACTCTTCAACACCAATGCCGAGGATCCATTTCTACTTGCCGTTACTGTCCCCGTATAATATAGCTCCCAATACTCCTCAACACTACCGAATATTTACTTCCACAGGTATCTCAGTATACCAGTAACTTCCCGAGTACTCCACTCGGCACCATATTGCATACTGACCATGTAACTGCTCTCGAGCATAGCTACGCCCCTTTTATATAGCTGCCATTACCTTTTGGAGAGCTCTCGAACATTCCACCCAATAATAACATCGAGTACAAAAGCTTCAGGTGACCGGAAGAAATTAAACATGTTGAGACTCGTTTGTTTACTTCGCCACTTGTACACGACGATTACGTCATTGACTAACTTATAGACGCTCAAATTGCTCCAACAGGGCCCTGTAAATATTCATATATAATACCACACGTGTGTTCAGGTATTATCGAATATATTGTGTTACCACGAAACGTATTATCTAACAATATCACGACTCCCAAGGAGGAGTGGTATTACAAAATAATACGTTCAGTGAATCAACACAATATATTCTGATAATACTGAACACACAAGTGGTATTCGTTGGACTATACGGAGTGATTCAAAATGACTGAAGGTTCTACCACGGTCTGATTTTAGTGAAATACGATTGACAGATTGCATTGGCGTACATATTTCCACTTATTTTCATAATTCCTCACAGTAAGAAAATATACTTCCAAAATAAACTTGTCGTGTTCTTCCATAAACAACCATTCTAACGTAATGATTTGAATAAATAAAATAGCAGTTTAATTATAAAGGTAAAAAAAAATTTTCAAATACATAACGCCGCTGAATTTTCCAAATGTCGGTAATATAAGAAACGTAATTTGACATTGCCGGTAAATTGATACTAATTTTTTTCCGTGAAAGATAATTTTGATCATAATCAGAACTTTTTCAAGTCACGTGACATTCAATTATTCTGGATCAATGAATACAATGAATAAATTTGACAACAAAAATAAAATAATTTTTTAACGTTTGTTCATAAATAAAACAACGTGTTTACTCGTGGTTACTGTGGCGACTCAGCGAATATAAAAAAACGGTTATACGACGTCGTCAAGGGTATATTCGCTTTTCAATACATGGTACCTAAGTAAATTTCTCAAATACCACTGGCTGAATTAATTATCAGTTGTATCATTTGAATACATTTTTGCTACAAAATTAAAAACCGCGAGTCCAAGGCGCAGTCAACATTTTCATGTTCAATTTTTCTTGTACATTATTTATTTATTTATTTTATTTATTTATTATCAATCTGACCTATAGGATGTAATATCCCAATTACAGGTAGATTATATAAAAAGCAATAAAAATACCTGAATTAGCACAAGTAGCTATGTAATAACAAAATAAATATAATATTGGTTTCATAGCACACATATAACAAAATAATTATTTGTAGCATTATACCTCATAGTTACAATATACAGCATTCTTAAACTTCACGAACGAGCCAAAAAAGATGTCAATGTAATGTGGCAGGGTATTAAAATTTTCACATAACATTCTAACTGGTGATTTTAATTCATAGTTAGTACGCGCTATACTGCAGTGAAAGGTTCTTTTAATACGAGAATTATGTCTAGGAACATATATTGGTATTTTCGCAAGTATAACTGGATCATTCACGATGCAATTTAAAACTTTATACAAAAATAGAGATAACTGAATTTTTCTCCGCTTATTGAGTGAGACTATATTAATTTCTGTAAGTAAGATGTTGTAGTCAGTTTCAAAACTGGGATACCGTCTATGAAGTTTGAAATAACAAAATTTCACAAATTTTCGTTGAACAGACTCAAGTATACATTGGTATTTATTATAGATTGGACTCCAAACTTGAAGACAATATTCAAGTTTTGTTCTGACAAAAGAGAAATATAGCTTCTTCAAAGTAGAAACATTAGTGAAGAACTGAGTACTTCGGATTATAAAACCCAGACTTCTGTATGATGATTTGACAGTATGAATTATGTGAGTGGCAAAGTTTAATTTTTCATCGAATATGACTCCAAGATCTTTGAATTGAGTAACTCTTTCAAGATCATGGCTATCCATTTTGTAATCAATGGTGTAAACAGACTTCTTAACAAAGTAGCTCATGATTTTGCATTTACTGTAATTGAAAAACAACTTAGCGGTTAAAGACCAAGCTAAAATGTTATTGATATCAGCCTGCAAGGGCTTGGAATCTTCAATGGAATTAATAGTTTTATATACCTTTATGTCATCTGCATATAACAAAATATGAGAGTGCTGAACTGAATTGACAATGTCATTAATAAATAGTAAAAATAATAAGGGACCTAAGTTTGAACCTTGAGGAACACCAGAAGTGGGGGTAAAGGGTTTAGATTCGTAATAATTATTATTAGTAACGGACATTACACGATTACTGAGATAGGAGGAAAGAAGAAGAAGAAGATCAGTAGAAAATTGAAAGTTAGTATTTATTTTATGAAGTAAGATTTTATGATTAATACGATCAAATGCTTTCGAAAAATCCGTGTAAACAACATCTACTTGAGTGTTGTCATGTAATGAGTTTAGTGTAAATTCTGTAAAGTTCATAAGGTTGGTAGTTGTTGACTTTCCTTTAATAAATCCATGTTGATGAACTGATAATTGATTATGAACGGATTTATAAATATACTTGAAGATGATGGATTCAAAAACCTTTGAAATGTTGGACAAAATAGCTATTGGACGGTAATTGAAAATGTTAGTTGCATCGCCTGATTTGAGTATGGGTACTATAAAAGATTGTTTAAGACAAGTGGGAAATATGTTTTGCGAAATGGAAAGGTTAAAAAGATAGTGTAAGGGTTTGAGAAATATAGAAGAACAGGCTTTGAGAATATATGATGGGAGATAGTCAGGACTAGGTTACGAGATGGTTTAAGAGATTTTATCCCAAACGTTAGTATAGACTTTAGAAAAATAATCAGCAAAACCTTCAACAATTTCTGTAGTACTGTTATAACTTTTATTGTCCATACGCATACATCCCGGAATTCGAGAGGAATGTTTTTTATTATGAATAAAAGACCAAAATTTATTTGGATCAGAAAGAATTTTGGTTTTCCATATCCGATATATATTTTGTATGTGCAATATTGATATCTTTTTTAATTGAAGCACGTAATCTTTTAAATTCAGTGAGATATCTTCTATCTCCATTGGTCATATATAACTTATGATGTTTATATTTTAACTTTATGTTTTTTATGATGTTGTTATTAAACCACGGAGGATAGGAGTATTTAGGCTTTACTTTTGGAACACATTTATCCATGATATTGTACAGTATATCATAAAATCTCTCAAAGGCCTTATCAACATCAGGAATTAAATAAATATTAGATATAATATATGATAAACGCATTCTTTCGATATATCCACACGTCACATCCTCTGCTATCTTTTCAACCTCTTGATTCGCCGATCATCCACTATCATTTGGAGAAGTTTTTCGATGATATCTGTAATGGTCGCATTTGTTGGCCGTCTCCGACGCTTATTATGACCATGTTTAAATTCAGTTGCCAATCTTTTCACTGAAAGAATGATGGACCAGAGTCTCTGTGAATAGCATCCATCTCAGCTTTAATTTGTGCACGCTTATTGCCTTTTAAATGAAAGAATTTAATCACGACACGGTATTCGATTTTCCCTTTTAAAAAATCCCTGACATCCACTGACAAAACTTAATTTAGAATTATTATATCTTATAGTTGCTCAGATCCCCATGCAGACAATCTTATTTGAGACATATGTATAATAATTCTATTTTCAATTAACCAAATTTCAGCGTTGAATAGCTTATTTATGCTTAGTAATAGGAGACTGGCAAATTTAATTTCCGAAATTTCGCATCTGTGTAATTTCTTTTTCTTTGTGAAAATTTTTATTCATAAATCAATACTGGAACGACAGATAGGTGAGGAATTGGAGAAATTTATTTGCGTGATAATGAAAACATCGCGTGAATGTTTCAGAGTACGTGATTGATATAATTATTGTTTTCTTTTCACACTCAAATGTATGAATAGTATACTCAAAATAATATAGTTATCAGATATTTAACCAAAAATTCATTCATAATATTAGATTGCTTTCAAAATTGTGAGTGCCCTTAAATTATATGTAGCGGAGTGAAAGATATCTTGAATCTAAATCTTCATAGAATCGTCACGTACAAAATCTTAGATATAAAATTGTAGTATGAATGAATGTAGGAAAGTGGAACAAATGAGTTTTGACTTTTATTTTGTGACTCAAAATTGAACATTATGTTGCTTTTTTTTTCTTCTCTCATCCCTCTCCAGTATTTTTCTTTTTGTAATACATTAATGGTAAATTTTATGTTTTGATTTTGGTCATTATTAAAAACTTGTGCCCCCAAGGAAATTTTTAAATGTCGGCGCCCGTGGAGGATGGGTTTGCTTAAAGCCCGGAATGGCTATTTTTCTAATAAAGTATACGTTACGTGGACCATCAAGCCTTTTTACTTAGCACACATTCAAATAAATCAAAGGGGGCATCCATTAATTGAAGATAATCAGTGGTTCTAATTATAACGAAGTTATATATTTTTTAAATGAAATGGTATATATATTTTTAGGTTTTTTCGATAGAGTATTTTTCTCTTAATTCAATCATGTAATCATATCCTTACGAAACAAATATATTGACAATAATTCAACTGAAATTTAAATAAATTTTATTTCCTACAACCGTGCGTGAAAAGTACTTTTCACGCACTCATTACAGTGTGGAAAGTGACTCTTTTCAAGCACTAGTGCGTGAAAAGTACTTTTCCCGCACTAGTGCTTGAAAAGTAAATAGGCGTTGCTAGGCAACATTAAAATTTGGTTATTTTACCTGTCAAGTATATAATCAGGTAGTAAATAATAATGAAAGTAATAAAATTTATTGAGAAATATGAATATACATATAAATGAAACAAATCTAATATTTTATTAACAGATTGAGTACTAATCTATTTTTTAAGAACATTAACATTTTTTTGACATGTATTCTAACCTAACCTAATGTTTAATATTAATATTCAATGTACAATTTGTACATTATAAAAGACTAATAATCGTCTGTCTGAGATTCTTCCAAGTGTTTAAGTTACATTTTGTACAGTGTTATGAGAAAGAGCACTAACAGTATTTGAAGCTGAATTGTTCAGAATTAAAAATTGCATACAAAAATGTATTTACATTTATTATTATGTTTTTGGTTTCTTCGCAATTTTAAAAAGAAATTTCAAAATTTCTGTTAATTTGTAGCAATAGCCATGACTTATAACTCAAATGTTTAAACAGTTTTAAGTAAACTTGTCTCTTGTCTCCAATTTCAGCCAGAGAGGTCTAAACTGGTCCCTATATTCTCTGCAATATGAATGGCTGAATACCTGAAAAAGTAAAATGGGGGGGGGGGGGATGCATTTTATATAAGAACAAAGGCGACTGATAGGTTAGGATCGGCACTGCTTGGATGATTTTTTATTCCTATAGGTATATGATTACCTACTGTTATGATTTCGACTAGTATTACTTATTACTCTAACAAATATTATCTACAAAGATCTGCCTATGAACAAATCTACTCCTTACAGAGTATAAAATACACGATGACATATTTTCTTTACTAATTATAACTTAGTATGTCGTGTCCTATAGGTAAATAGATTGCAAGATTAAATACTTAGAATATTCAGTGGAAGATTAGTAAACTAAATATCGGTAATACTGGTATTTAATTCGCAAGCACGGAGCCTAGTTGGCCGCTTATTTAATGTATTGATCAGTTTGGAGTTTAATGCATGTATTTGTACAGATTTACTTTGGTGCACAAATTAATTTATATTCTAGATCCTGTTACATTTGTGATATTTAGTTAGAATTAATAAATTATGCATATATGTATTCATACAATTGGACATATAATATTTCAATTACATTATAATCAAAGCGAAAATGTACATATTTTGGTGAAATATTGATACTATTTTGTGTAATGCAATATTTTCTCGATCTAATTGAAGAAAATGAATTGTTTATTTTAGTTATGAACGGATCATGAATTTAGATTGGTTAAATGATGTAACCTCTGTTTGGTTGATGATGTATCAACATGTTTACTACTATTTCCTGTTCCCGAGTGTATAATAGAAACTTGAGAATGTTAAATAGAATCCGCTAACTTTATAAGCGATCTTTGCTCCCCTAGCAACGTTTAAATTATGCGTAAGTGAAACAAGCTAATGCGAAATTTCAAGTTGCTAAGATTGTAAGTAAAATTTAGACAAGCAGGATGAAAAAGAAGTGTATTAATGAATTTTCATGAAAACAGGGTTTGATAATGTAAGTATTTGGAATTTGTCTCTATGAAATGGCACACACTATTTACTTTGCCTCGACAGCTAGGGGTTGAAAAGTTAATTCTAACCCAACTTGGAAAAATAACGGGAGTGGGTAACGTTCAAGGCTAGTACATAAAAATTCCCGACCAGACCAGGAATCGAACCCACTACCTCTGTACTCAAAAACTAGCACTCTACCCCTTTATCCCGCCGAACAAAACAAAAATTAAATGAACTGTCAAATTTATCATTGACTACGTTTATCTCAATAATTCAAGCGGCTTCAAGTATATTATGATTTGAAAAATCCTATTGGTTTATCTCAGCAGAAATAGGATTGAGTTATTTTCAATCTTCTTTAAATTCGTATGGACTAAAAAAAGATAGTTAAATACTTGATTATGCAGACAGACAGGGAGAGGTATATGAATTAATTTCAACTTGGATATATGTATAACCCCAAAATCTAAAGAATTGTCATGTTGTTATTTGTCTTCTCTTTCAAAAACATTTATTTCTTGATCACTCCAAATATTTCGCTTTTCGACAATTTTAGTAAGTTTTATGTCACGACTTTTATAAAATGAGGTAAAATGCAAACAACCAACAACTGATATGAATTTAGTAACACTGCAACATATTGCGGATGTACGCATGCGTAGTTACATTATTTGAAGCTTCACTGTTTATTTCGACAGAAGTCAAGCCGCTTCGTAAGTCTAAGCCTATTACTTTATAGGCTTGACTTGAAATTTTCAGGCGGTTTCAAATATTAATCTCTGATCGTTTCTTTCGAAGAATGAAAAGGGATATACTAAATTCAACCGGCTTCAAACGTCGAGACAAACGTAGTCATTGTTCTACGATTTAGTCTCGTCGGTATTTTCATCTCTGGTGAAACAGTCTTTTAATTTAACTATCAGTTAAAATGAAAAATATAGCATCGATATTATAGCTTATTACACATGTGTCAATTTTTCGATGCCACATTTTTTGTTGTAAGTAAGAATTAACAATTAGTTTAACCAGAAATGAAAATGTCATAATATACTGTGACCAGGGTCGAGTCTGTTTACAACTGTGTCTTACAGATCTGTAAATCTGTAAAAACCTGACAAAAACGCATCTATTTTTGTTGATTAATATAAAATTATACATAAGAGTGGCAATTTTTGTTACGATTTTATTTTTTATTTACAAATTTATAGATTGCAAGATTTACAGATGTGAACAGAATCGACCCATTAATCTTCGAATGTACCTGGTCAGATCGACTAAGATAGTGATACATAATTCTGACAGTTCTTAGGCTATTCTTGTTATCGTCATTGAAATTTAATTATTTTAATTAATTGTCAAATATCATTACCGATGTCTGCGTACAAATGAGATTGGAACACCCAGCAATGGATAATATGTCGTGATGATATATTTATATTTATTTTATTTATATTGTCAAATTTATATATTCTTACATTTGTTCTAATTTAACATCGTATTCGTATTTATTTCACATTTCAGTAATTTTGACAGATGTGAATTTGAAAGTGATGTGAATATCAAATTCACTTGTCTAAATTGGAATTATCCTTCGAGCATATAGAGCGCGAGCAGACACGTGACTTGAGCAACCTTGAAGTGCTTGGTATCAGCTGACATGTGTGCGCGTGTCACTTTGACAAGATCAATGTTTTGATTTGAACTATTAAAAATTTATTATTTTTAATTCCATGTGTTTGCCTGGAAAATGTGAAATAATACAAATTTAGCAGTTCAAAATCAAAATAAGTCAATACATTGGTATTATCAAAGTGACATTGTTCTTGGCAAAGTGACATGCACACACAAATCAGATGATTCAAAACACTTCAAGGTCGCTCGAGTCACGTGTTTAGAATCAGCTGATGTGCGTGCGCATGTCAATCTGACAAGAACAATGTCAATTTGACGAAACCAATGTTGTGACATATTTTGATTTTGAACTGTTAAATTGTTAATATTTTACAAATTTCGGGCAGTAAAATATTAATATTTTGCCAGTTCAAAATTAAAATAAGTCAAAATATTGGTCCTGTCAAAGTGACATTGTTCTGGTCAAAATGATAGGCGCACACACATCAGCTGATTATAAAACACGTCAAGGTTGCTCGAGTCACGTGTCTGCTCGCCCCCTATACTGACCACCTTACAGTATTTGTTGTGATCGGAAGATATGCGGCAGGAAAAATTTGCGGGAATGGAATCCGTGGTGTATTGCGGGCTGCTTATTGTCTTAATATTTTCACAAAGTATGACGAATTGTTGCTTTTCAAATATGTAAATCATCTTTATTTCCAATAAATTTCAGTCGCTTGTCTCTCACGACAGTATTAACAGGAAACCTAAAAGTTACACTTTGTTTATTATATTATATGTAAAAAAATCCCAATTACTTACACATGAAAAGAAATTTCCGTTTTTTTATTGTTTCATTGCAATTTGGCACCACACAATATAAAACAATATTGAAATATGAAATAAAGGGTTAGGTTACAGTAAAATGTGAAGTAGTGACATATAAAATATAACCAAAGCAAAACGCTGCCCGCAATACACCATGACTTCCAGCCCCGCAAATCCCCCCTGCGGCATATCTTCCGATCACGACAAGCTATGCTTTGGTACAGGGCATTACTTCTCTAGTCAGTATGTGCTCGAAGGAACTATCCATATCCTTCTCACTCATACTTCCTGTGTTCTGTCTTAATCTGGTCGGGTACACAAGAAATACATGTATTGATATACGCTTTCTCTACCCAGTAGTTAACAAATCCCTGATTTGGACTAATAAATTGACTTTATATATATAATAGCTCTTGTTTATCATTTAGATAAACTCAGAATTAGCTGATATATATTTCATTTAATATACCTACAGACAGACGTGCACATGGTAATGCAATGACAGGTAAGGGCCTCTAGAGACAATTATTTCCCAATGGAAAGCAGTCACGCAGAAAAATGTTCGTGTTCGTTGAACGACGACTTCGAAAGAATGGAACATTCGTCTTGGAGACTGCAAATAGGGGTAGGCATAGAACTTTCTTAACACCTGATGTTGATGAAGAAATTAAAATAAAAAGTGTTTAGATCCGAAACGGTTTAATTATGGACATGGATGGAAATATAACGATTTTTTTCTTACCACTGATATATTTCCTAAATATTTCTCATTATTTTTGAAACATTTTGTGTTTTATATTTACTATAAAGTGTTTTATAGATTTTTAATTTACCTCGTCGTTGAAGTAATGTCTAGAAGTAAAATTATTAATTGACACTTATTACCATAATATAATTGATGGAGTAAAAAATATGAATATGAAGCATGCTTGTTAATACTTAATTAACTATGTTGTAAAGATAATTTGATATATAAGAGTAGCACTGGGTTTATGCAGCATGCAAATTAAAAAATTAAATTAAGCCACTGAATTAAGAAACCAAATTAACATTATTTCGTTTTTAAAATCCTGTCATGTTGTCATGTCATGTACAAATGGAAAACTATTTACAAATCGACTTCATATTTATCATGGCATATTATCGTGTGAAATTTTCATGAAGTGCTACAGTATTTGTACTACGAATAATAAAATGGTACACTATTTCTGTTCCATAATAGTCACATTTAACAATTATTATTTAGATTGTTGGGAATATAAGAGCGAACCTCGAAGTTGTAATTTTAACGGTCTTCTTCTTTGCGTTTATTCCCGCATTCCTTCAAGATCCACATATTTAACATTATCCGCTCAGTTTGTCTTGAATCTAAGCGTCAAATTAGGCTTGATATCGTTTATACAGTAATTTAAATTGATAATGTATGTTTGATATATCGTACAACCTAACTTTTATTGGTGAAATTGAAATTTTTATATAAAATAATGGATTAAAAAATATAGATTTACAAATTATTGAACATGTCCATTAAGTATTTCGTCGTTTTTTATTTCAGATCGTACAATTTTAGTAGGTTAGGTTTTAATATCTGTCATAACTGTCCGATTGTCATAAGGCGCAAAGCTGAGGAATTATAAAAGGAAACTAAAAAGTTGAAAATAGCCAACTTAATTTAGTTTCATTAGTTTAATTAATAACTTAGTTGCAAAGGTAATTGATAACAATGGGCCCGTCCAAGTCTTCCGCTTTTTTGAAATTACATGTCGCGTATGAATTTTGAATATAAATAAATAACACGAAATAAAAATGCTATAGATTTTATTTTTTTTATACCTATAATAATATAATTAAAGTTTTTAGCGCAAAATGGTCGCCATGTTGTGACGTCAGCGTAACTACAATAATCCATTTACCATTTGGAAATGTCACTATAGAGTGGACAATGTATATTTTGTTCATACATTCGCTATTGGCTTTACACATACTTTAACGTACCCATATTTTATATATAGGAGTAATTTTCTATTAAAATAAAAAGTAAATTTACTTATTAGATAAATTTATATTATAATTAATGTTTTAATTTTTGTAATCTGAATACTTGTCATTGTTGTAATTTAGTAGGTAAATAGGAATGTAAATGTTGTCTTGTTATGAACTATATGTTTTGATTATTGTAATTAATAGTGTCATTGTTGTATTTGATTATAAATAGAACATAGTTTAAATATTATTTTAACAATAATAACGACGCGTGTTGAGAATTATAAAATTAAATATTATATTAAGAAAGTCTTAAAGTCACATTAATTAAAGCGAATAAATAACCTGATTATGTAAAAGAGCCAAAATTATTAATTGTACATTCCTGATTTTTAGTTGTATGTATAATATGTATTATCGAAGGTTTACATAAATTAACATTTAACACTACTACTATACCTGTTCATGGAAATAGGTAAATCAAACAAATATATATTTTGAAATGATCTGGCTTACTTTATTACCATTAACTCTAAAGAATTTTGATCACAGTTTGTAATGGACACGTATTTTTAATTTTGCAATAATTATTGTATATTTCCATATTAATGGTAACGTATGTCAGTTCTCTCTACATATGGCGGAGTGACGCTAACGTCACAACTTTTGCGTCAAAACTTTAACAATTATTTTAGGTGTTATTAAGCATAATTTCAAGGAAACAAAAAATACTGAACTTATATTTTTAAATTCTTCATAACATAAAAAAATCAAAAAAAAAAATTGGGCCATATTGTTTCCACTTGTTTAGTCTAGTTTTACATTTACAATTTAATTTCTACAACTAGACTCTTTCAACCGTATTTAAGAATGCCCATAAACTTCCAAGAATTATGTGTGTTTGTCTGTGCTTATAGCCTTGTTATCAGACAAAATTATGTACGCTGAGACACCAAATTTAATCCAAACTTAATAATTTTTTTTAAAAAATCGACTTATGACCTTTCGTCTCCGGTAGTTATTGAAATTTATCGATACTTATTTTTATTTCTTTAATTATCGATAGGATGAAATTATCGATAATAGCTATTTGTGTATTATGAGCGTAAAATGGGACATTGTCGATTGAGAGGTTGTTGACGCGCGACGCAGGAGCGCGGCAATCTCTCGAAATTGACAATGTCCATTTGCGCTCGAAACACACACAAGATTTTTTTTACAGTCGTCCACCATAAAAAATAATAAAATGTACACTTTGTACTTACAGTACTATTCAACAGTTTTGCAGTGAAGATAGGAACGTATTCAAATATGACTTCTAGATATTGTTTTGGCTCTCCTTTTTACAAAAAATTAATATCAATTTTGTAATGAATATTATAAGTTTTGTATAATTTATTTGTTTCAAGTACATTAAACTTGTGCAGTGGAAAAGTGGATGTCAAATTGGGAGCGTTCACGCCAAACTTTTGCAGGTGGCAACACAACTGTTCACACAATTTATTTTATATTTCATTTTAATTTATCGTTACTTTCCATTCTTCTTGAGCTATAGCTTCAATCTAATCTATGCATTTTATACTTTAGTTTTCGTAAATAAATGCCATATTTTATTTTCACAGCAGTGCGGCATTTTGTTAGGTTATGTAATATACCGACAGAGCAGTTATATGTCAGATTGACTTGTGAAGGTGGTAAATGTGTAACTACAGAGTCATTGGTTCCTGACTAAACGTTTCTATTAAGAATGTAGACAAGTGACATTTCTCGACATTGTATAGTTAGAAATTTGGACAGGGAGCGTTTTTCTAGTTTGTCGCGCATGAGCGGCAAAGTGACATTTTGCGTTAATAAAGAAAGCGCAAATGGCTACTTTGTATATAGAATGTAGAAAAACGAATTTTTATCGCTACCAATATGATGTTGAATATGGATATCAAAATTTTCACAGCCCTAGATATAAGTATTTGACATATCTGCCTTTTGCTTTTCGTAGGAGTTACGAGCATTCATTATTATATCATGTAAAATGTAAAAGAAACTGGCGTATTGACATAAGAATTTCTATTTTAAATTAATGTTATATGAATGGTTACAGGCTTCTTGGCAACCTATCTGTGTATATTTTTTGTTATTAGGTACTGTTATATTTCTATGCAGCAACACATTATATTGCTATAAACATGCTCATTCATAATAATACAATTCATACTTTGCACTATTTGGTATTCTGTAATTCGAAAGTCTTTATAAAAATAGTAACTCGCTATTATAAAAGTTCCTCTTCATAGCAACTGTTGAAACTTGGTAATTACGATGTAACTTATTACAAAAATTAATATATTTCAAATAATGTAATAAAATAACTTACTCATATTTTGTTTCAAGAAATAAACTGTATATGATAAAAATGTTTATAAGAGATAAAAAAAATCGTGTAGTCTTCTGGTTAAAAGTATTATTTAATCTTTTAAGGGAGAATGCTTTCAAATAATTATAAAGATGCTCTCATCATTTTATTTGAACAAATTCTACGAACTAAACAAACTAAAGGTATAGTAAAGAGGTAAAAGTAAGTGGTACAATACCAAGTAAAAGAAATAATCCTATATGTTTCTCACTCTGAATCGTTAGGAGTCTTAAACTAGAGTTTCGAGATGTGTAGTATTACATTTTATATTTTCGTTAACTAGAATCTCATGTGGTAGTTTTAAACCGCACTATACTGAAACACTTGATTGCTAGTGTATTAGTGTTTTATATTTCGTATAGGTTCTCCGTAATCGTAGGTACGGCGAATTAAACAAATGGTTTATTAAATGAAAGAAATTTGAAACATATTAAATTATAATTAGCTTCCAATCTTAAATATTACATCTTGCACTTTTAATTAAACTCTTTATTTAAATTATTTCATTCTTCCTTTTCACTGAAAAATATATTATATACAATTAACAAATCCTTATTTTTCCTTGAAATTTAAGCAAAATTATAGCGAATTCGCTTTCCTATTTCACTTCGGCACTTTTAATTTTTCTGACATTTTATAAATAACAAATTGTCTAAATATTTTCTGAAGTATTCAACATATTTTCAGGGTTAGATAAATGTTTAGGTTTAGAAACTATGGTACCTATAGGGCGCGAGCAGACACGTAACTCGGGCGTCCTTGACGTGCTTGGAATCAGCTGATTTGTGTGCGTTTGTCATTTTGACAAGAACAATGTCACTTTGACAAGACCTGTGTTGTGACTTATTTTAATTTTGAACTGTTGACAAGTTATTATTTTTAATGTCAAGTGTTTTACTGCCTGAAAATTGTATAATAATATTTTAGCAGTTCGAATTCAAAATAAGACAAAACATTGATCTTGTCAAAGTGACATTGTTCTTGTCAAAATGATATCATGCGAAATTTTCCGCACGCGACAAAATTCGTGTGGTTAGTTTCATGCACGAACAGTACTGTACGTATGAGTGGTATTCTTGAATACCAAACGAAACTCGGCTGAAGCCTACGCATACGATTCTCGAAAGCAAGCGAACGTAGTATGTAGCAGCCAATCTAAACGAAACATTTATACCACGTGAATGCTTCATCATATAATTGTTGTTTAACTATCACTGTCAACCAAAGCTGCCAGCCGTAGCTGCCAACGACGCTGTCATAAGCCATAAGTGTTGTAATTTTAGTATTCAAAATTTATTATATTATACATAATATATTTGATATAGTATAGGTATTATTTTTCTTAGTTTACAGTATAGACGTATATAATATGGCAATATTAATATGCAAGTGTTATGTAATAATACTCTATTTTTGCTAACCATTTCATATTTGGAATGCAAAGCTCGTTAAGAGGCACCTTAAATTCCTTTCTAACAATCCATTGCATCGTTCTATTAATGCACGAGCATACATTTGTCGAAGATTATAACGATACTCAAGTGCATGGAGATTCTAGATTTATAATTGGCGTCCCCGAAGTTATATAAAAACATAATTTGATTTATATCATCTAAGTACTGATACACCAAACACAAGTAACAGTGACAGACACAGTTTCGTATGCGAATGATATTTTCAAGTTATTCATACCCATGCGATGTAATTGCGCACGGAATATTCGCCTACGATCACACGATTTCGTTTCAAGAATACCAATATGTAGTTCGCATGCGCATCTCTCCCCCTTACGTCCCTGATGCCATGCACGTCAAGGACGCCTGAGTCACGTGTCTGCTCGCGCCCTATTGCAGTGCGTAAGTGCAAATAGCAACGTGCTACTAATTTCACTTAGATAGTAGTCTTTCTTTACGACATAACTTTCATTGTAATACTGTTATAACTCTATGCTATAGAATATATATATATATATATATATATATATATATATATATATATATATATATATATATATATATATATATATATATATATATATATAAACAAAGTGCCTATCCAAGTTACTATAAAAATTATATCATAGTAACGTAACTATGTAGTAACATCCGTAGGAATTATTTACAGAATTGATTTGTATATTTTCGGGTGGTCATAAGGTTACTATTCAAGTTACTAATCGTACTCAACATTGCATGAAACTATAAATCTTTATAACTTTATGTATTCGCAAATACAAGGCTGTTGATTACAAAGTTTTTTTTATTTGTGACTCAATTTGGTGATTTTGAAATCGTATTTTAAGATTTTTATTTTTTGTTGCTTCCAGCATGTGGTGGCATATCCATGTTATGCAATGCATATCAGTAATTACAATTTAGTGTTATGTATTAAGCATTAACTTTTTTTTAAGTATGTATATTTTTAGAGAATTATATGCAAATGTGTTTTTTGTCCGTTATTGTTATCAAACGAGGGATTTATTCTATGTTCTTATTAACTTTCTCGTATTTTCCTGTCAGAACATATGCTGTAGTACTAGCTGTTTTAGAAATTCTAAATTATTATTATATGAAAGAAATACGGGACTTCAGTAATGTTTTGTGGCGTTGCAGCAGTTTTTGACGTCCACAATGAGAATCAATTTATATGCTTTTAGGTGGATGAATATTTGGTATTGTCCAACACTTTTTCATTACACGAAAAATAACATTTTATGATGTTCAATAACATTTTTCATCGTATAATGTTCAAAACCATACGTTTTTAAAATCCTGTCATGTTGCGATGTTTCAATTTAGCAGCTATACAAATGAAAACTATTGACAAATCAACTTTACTTTCCATAATCATAATATGGCATATAATCATTTGATATTTAATGCAGTACTAGAGAATTCGTACTACGAATAATAAAATATACTACCTCTGTTCCACAACAGTCCATTATTAATTTTTATTCTGATTTTTTGGAATTGCTATTATAGGCAACACATATTAACATGCCCGTGGTCACTTAATTCGATCTAAGGCATCTTTTTCTAGAAGATATCTTCTTTAATAAGGTCGGTCGACCCATCGTCTTTTCAGTCGCCTACGTCCTGGATTAAAATTGATGTATTGGTGTCCCAACGTACATAATTTTGTCTGAGAACAAGGCTTTAAGTTTTGGAAGTTTATGGACATGCGTAAATACAGTTTAAGGTAGTTGTCACTCGAGTGTACCTACACAAAAACTTGTTCTATGTTCAAAATAAAACTTAAGCTAAAACAATTTATACTTGCAATGACTACGTTTATCTCGATAATTCCAGCGGCTTCAAGTGTATTATGACTTGAAAAATCCTATTGGTTTATCTCAGCGGCTTGAAATACGATTGAGTTATTTTCAATCTTCTTTAAATATCGACTAAAAAAAAAATAGTTAAATACTCGATTATTCAGACAGAGAGTGAGAGGTGTATGATCTAATTTCATGCTTAATATACAACCTCAATATCTAAAAATTGTCATGTTGTTATTTGTCTTCGCATGCGTAGTTCCATTATTTGAAGCTTCACTGTATATTTCGACAGAAGTCAAGCCGCTTCGTAAGTCCAAGCCTGTTATTTTATAGGCTTGACTTGACATTTTCAAGCGGCTTGAAATATTTATCTCGATCGTTTATTTCGAAGATTGAAAAAGGATTTACTAAATTCAAGCTGTTTCAAACGTCGAGATAAACATAGTCATAGATATATTGTTTAACATTATATTGTATACACAGATTGTACAAAAATAGCTGAAAGCTAATATTAAACACTGTAACAAATTAATTTTATTTATTTTGCCATAGAAAAGTTTTTCTTTGTACTGTAACACCTGCATTAACATATTTACAAGTTTTGTATTCCAACACACTCAAACTAAAGTATGCTGGTTTAAGATGTATTCACAAATAAAAATTAGGTTTATGGTTTTTGTTTAGCTTTGAGTAAGTCATTCATAAATGCAAGTTTAATTTAACTCTAATTTAGTTTTGATTGTACTGACATCTATGTAAATGCTTCAAAAACAAGATTAAAATATCGGTAGAGCAATACTTAATAGATACCCGTGTGGCGTGATATTGTTACTCGCTTGGCATTATTGGTTATATTTCAGCAAATAAGTTATGACAGTCTCAATGTTCTTCTCGCATTTGTTTAAAAAGCCGAATCCATCAAGTGGATACTAAATAAAGATGGGTGTATATATCTATATCATTTCAGACTCGTTCTCATTGATGAAGTTTGTGACGTCAAACTAAATCATAAACCTAAAGTTGGGACTTTGCAATGTTTAGCTTTATGATTTGGATTTAGAGACCATAAATTCTGAAGTGCGAATAGAGTCATTACATAATATGCGGCCAAAGTCTTTAAATCTAAAGTAACTGTGGCATCGTCGCGCTTAGACAAATTCAGAGATAATAACAGAGCTTTAATTTTAATATTGACAAAAATTTCTTGCATATGCATTTTGTGAAAATGTCAAATTGTTTAAGATATAAAGGAAGATTTATAAAAGATAAAGTGTTGGCTCATCGATTAGAATCAAATTTTGCCACATGTATTGGTATATTCTGTAAAAGTAAAAAGTAAAAAGATATTTTAAGATGTAATACAAATTCTAAACTACAAATCAGAATTGCAAAGCAAATTAATATATTTCTTTCTTAAAATAACAACAGTAGTATTATATAGATTAAACTTTTCACGCTTTTCACGTAAAATACCTATTTAAAATATATTTTCTTTGAATGTACATCTCAAATTCCTTTAACCAAAGAATACTTCTTATTCGCTAATACCAGAGTGGGCGTTGCTAATTGATACAATAGCTGCAAACGCTTGTACATGGTTGTCAAATATAATTCTACCTATTTATCATATCTTCAGATCAACAATCAGTTGTAATTTTTCAAAGGCAATAAAATTAAATGTGGAAGGTAAATAATTTTCAAATTTTTATAAAAAAATCCGTAAATTAGTCTTCTATAACATACTAGTTTTTCGATTAAATGTCTTCGTGGTTATAAAAGTTATAATTTAAAATGTTATGTTTATTTTGTCATTTCCTATGCTTCACGTAGTAAAAGGGCCAATTTTAATTCCAATTATTTCAATTACCGCGTGGTCAATTGTTTTTAAATTAGGAGGCCAGGTGTGTATTATACCTCGGTTGAGATGTATTTTAAATTTCAATTAATTCTGCGGAAAATGGTTCCACGGTATAACTACCTTAAAGGGTCTAGTTGTACGTTGTTGGTACCAAATTTAATTCGAACTCAATAATTGAAAAATCGACAATTTGTACGTAAAAGTAAGACGGGATCCATTTTTTCATCTGTGCGAGTTTTGCATCAAAGTTGATTATCGTATCTAACAAAAGTTATGAGATAAGTTAGACCTATTTCATTAAAGCCGGGTTTATGCAACAATATCATAGTCATTGTCATAGTTGTAGTCTTTGTCTTGAGAATTAAAATATGTTTTTATAATAGATCTGTTTATGCAACATTGTCATAGTCATAGACGGTATCATAATCATTAGCATAATCACAGAATTGGATTAATTTTAATTTTAAGACGATGACTCAGAAAATAAGCTCTATTTTAATTGTGATGTTTGGTTATTATGAACAAAATAGCAAAAGCTAATTTTTCTATATTATTTGTTAACATACTTATCTATATTTAGGTATTCGGCAAATATAATATTAAGTAATTGAGTTTAGAAAGTGACAAATTAATAGTCACTTCAAAAATGCTGCATAAACGGCCAACTATGTTAAGACTGTTCTTATGACTATAGCTTAAGACTATGATTATGATAATGACTGTGTT
The DNA here is from genome assembly GCA_963082715.1 of Harpalus rubripes. Taxonomy (NCBI): domain Eukaryota; kingdom Metazoa; phylum Arthropoda; class Insecta; order Coleoptera; family Carabidae; genus Harpalus; species Harpalus rubripes. Next base: position 12,009,203 of record OY720455.1, on the reverse strand, counting down.
TTTTTATTGAAACGTTTACATTAGGGGTTGTTTCTATAAACTAAGGGGATAAGAAATATAATTTTACAACACTGATAGGAGACCATTATTTTCAATGCGATGCAAAGTTTTAATACCTTGTCTGATTTGTCTCTGGACGATGTTAAATCTACTTAACGGATCGTCAAAAATCTGATGTTTATCTTAGTATTACCAGCCATTATTATATACTTTTTTGCTAAGAAGTGCCCAAAAGTCTTCAAACAATTGCGCCTGAGAAACATTTGGGGGACCCTGTAAAATGTTAACTGTTTAATGTTCTGCAGCATCTGGAGATTCGCTCAAGCTGTGCCGCAGTAAATTTGGTTCCATTATTTCTTTTTCGAAATTTTAAATAATTTTTCACCAACAATCTGCTAATAATCATTTTTATAATTCTAAATTGTCGTGTTCATTTGCGCGATGAGGTTCTAACTTTTTCTTGAGCATTGTGAATGAGTCTGCAGATTTGATTTGGAGATACAAGTTCGGAATTGATTCCCAAAAACGTTAACTATTTCATGTTTCGGTTATCTGGCCAAATTTGGCTTGATTTACATTAGTGGTACCACGACGGTACGAATATAATAAAATACCATGACAATATAGGTTTGTCTGTTATGTAGGTATTATGACAGTTTGTAGTGCATATGTCATTTTTATATCAAAAGTAGAAAATATCGGGCAATGTTTAAAAATTTATACCGACTTGGCTATAACGGTGGCTATAACTGTCCTTACTCTAGTTAAAAAAAAAAAAGAAAAAAAAATCCAGGAAATTTTACAAAACGATACTAGTTTTTTATGTAACTTTCTGTAATAATATGTAGTGTATATTTCACGTTTTTGTTATAAGCAGAGATCTTTTGTTCAATAAATGTATAATTCTATGTTCCGTAAGTCAACCAAAAAACCTGTATCTTGATTGCTGATACACCATGGTTCCTGAATATTTTCATCTATTTCGGAACAGATTGACATTAATTCATATGACATTTAATATTGACACAACCTAACAAAAATACAAATTTAATAAATGAATGATAACGTTGAATAATGCCAATAAAAATAACGAATCACCAATATCTCAACTATAAATAATGTTTTCATACGTACATCTATAATAATTATTAGTAATACCACTAAAAATGCGGTTTAGAAATTTGACACTGACGGATATCGTTTGATTTTGTTATGAACCAGGATTATTTCGTGGTTGCCGTGGTCCGAATTTTTACCAACTTCTTTCAGGAACCGCGTTCCAAATAGAAACCGGTAAATAATTTCAGGACTTACGGAACGCAAAACTGTAAATCTGGTCGAACCGGTTGCATTACGGAACATACTATAAGTATAATCTTTTATCATTTCTAGCACATTTTGAATACAATACAAAATGATAAAGTCAAAAACATGTCAAATGTCAATCACCTACTAGCATATGTTTACTTTCACTCGGCTGATTTTGGCATGAACGTCAACTTGAAGTGCACGTACTCTTCTCAATAAATATTTATCACTGGGTCGTCATCGTGCCGCCATCGTACTGAGAACGTAGACGTAAATGGGTCCATTAAAATACATTGGACCAAGAAGTATCGTACCGTTATTGTACCGTCATTGTACCGCTAATGTAAATCAAGCCTTACACTATATATAGATAGATTTGCGTATTTTATGTTTGTAATATAAAAGAACTATTATGTATTTACTATGTCCAGTAACAATTAAATTACGTAGTAGTTTTTTTAGTAATAAAATTTGGAGCACAAATTTTTCTCATAATTTTGATTACATGCGTTTTGTCCACGATTCAAATTTTTGTAACATGTACCCTGTCATAAGGCTTTAGCACGGTCAATATTTCTACGGAAACATTATTCTTCTGAACATATACGTGTTCCGTAAGTCTGCCGTATTTATTTTAGATTGCAAACTTTTCATCCCACCTGTGTATTATCTGTACGTATATTTATGTTTACATTTATTTCTGCTATTACCTTCATTTCACCCTCTACTTTAGCATTCATACTTCACTATCCCTTCTCCCTTTAATTCCACGCATGCGTTCTGTTCTTCCACGTGTTTTCCGTGTCGTCTATCCACTGTTGTTGTTGACGCCTGGAGCGTCGCGGCGCCGGCATGCTGGAGCTGCTGGGTCGCGTGACGCAGCGGCCGCACCGAGTGCACCCTTCGAAGGTGCTGGCCAGAGTGCGCCAGGCCGCAACGGCGTGGAGGCAAACAAGAGGAAGTTTCAAGTATAAAAAGGTGAAAAAAGTTAATAGTGTAGGGATGTGTTATTCTTTGGGGATAGAGGGTGCAAAAAGTGTCAAAAGGTGTGGAGAGTGTTTGTGAGCACGTGAAAAAATGTCTTGGGATGTATAAAACGAAAGTGTATATAGAAGAAAAATAAAAATATGTGTTCATAGGTGGATATAAGTGCTGATTGCGTGTTTGTTATTGTTGACAGAAGATATGGATGTACAAGTCGTACTGAAGAATGTCGTAAGAAATTGAAAGATTCATAATGGTATCATAAAAAATATGGGTACACCCAATCGATTTCTTAATAAAAGTTATAAAACACAATGAAATTTAACATTTTAATTAATTAATTTCATGTACCTATGTAGGTAAATTTGTCGGCGTTTAGTTATACACTAGAATGTACCTTAAAAGAGGTTAAGTCGAATTTTATCGGGGCCGCCTCCTAAAATGGTTCCAAATAAATAAATAAAAATTGTGCAGGCAATGATACCGCTTAATATTAACATTTGACCGTGCCTAAATGCACTTGATTTCCCAATTAATATTGGTTTTTTGGAACTGTAAGCAGTAAGAGGTTTAAAAAATCCACTGAATATTGGAATATATACTAGAGTGACCCGAGAATATTTTAACAAAATTTAAAGTCCCAATCAATTGTTTAAAAACAATTAATATAGGCCTATTCTAAACAAATCTGTAAGGCTCGGTTGTTCCAAGTTCAGACAAAGTTATAGACTACGTTTATCTCGACAATTCAAGCGGTTTCAAGTATATTATGACTTGAAAAATCCTATTGGTTTATCTCAGCGGATTGAAATTAGGATTGACTTATTTTATTATCTTCTTTAAATTCGTATCGACTAGAAAAAGATAGTTAAATAGTAGATTATGCAGACAGACAGGGAAAGGTATATGATCTAATTTCATGGTGGATATGTAACATCAAAATCTAAAAATTGTCATGTTGTTATATAACTTTTCTTTCAAAAACATTTTAAAAAAATATTTGTTTCTTCATCACTTCAAATATTTCGCTTTTGGACAATTTTATTAAGTTTTATGTCGCGACTTTTATAAAATGAGGTAGAATACAAATAACCAAATGATATGAATTTATTAACACTCAAACATATTGCAAATGTGCGCATGCGTAGTTCCATTATTCGAAGCTTCACTGTTTATTTCGATAGAAGTCAAGCCAGTTCATAAGTCCAAGCCTGTTCATATTTCAAACCATATGCAAGTTTGCTCTCTACTGACGAGATAAAGATAGAATATCCTTATTACTTACATTAAATTTGGCGCTAGTACGGTTCGTTCACAACTCCTTCAAAATGCACTTAAGAAACCGAAAGCCTACTTTCAACTTTTGAAATTCCCGCTCGATTTTGACGTCATCACTTTAGGAGTCAATTCTAAACGTTGTATTTGTGAAAATTATGATTTCTCGCGTGTAAATTTTCAATAAATAGTGTAACGGTAACCTAACGCACAGAACTCAATTTGACGAAATTCGGGTATATAATGTAATTTAGATCTTTTCGGGTGGTTGCATGCATTTCGCGATAAAATGATTATTAATTTTTTAGGCTGTATTTGTGAAAAATGTGACATTTTCGCTTGCAAATTTTCAAAAATACTGTAATGTTAAGTACATTCCTTTTATGGGAATTTAACACTAAAGCTGCGTTCAGAGTACTGAATTATAAATTACAATTAGTAATTACAAATAGTAATCGGTTGGAGCGTCTTAAAACTACCGGTTTTAAATCTGAAATAGCGTTTAGAAACTTAGTAGAAGTGACATCTATTGAAAAATCGATGAACCAATCTATATAAATAAAAAAATTAAATGAGTTTTATTAAACAATTGTAAATAGAGAAGTATTTGTTGTTTGAACATATACTTGAACAGTATAATTGACGGATAAAAATATTTCGAAACATAATATTTTCTATTGTGATAAAAATAGGGTTAGAAATAAAAGACATTCTGTAAAAATTGACAAATATTTCTATATTCTTATTTATTTCAATATTCTACATCATATACCACATTCAAAACAGATTATATGCGCTATGCCGTTTGACGTATCTGACAGAAAGAGACAAGATGATATATCTGTCGCACTAATTGTAAGTGAAAAGTTTAGGTTTTGTATATACTTATGACTTACCCTTAACGTCTTAATTTTGTCGCTGTGAACGCTAGCGTTGTTTGCCATAAGTCAAAATGCTTGTATTAATTGTAAGTGCTAATTGTAATTTATAATTGGGTAGCTCTGAACGCAGCTTAAATTTTGCTTTTCGTTCTAATATTTGTGAAACTTTGTATTTTTCATGGTTTTGCAACCATCAAAATAAAATTATTGAGGGGTGGATATTCTAGACTAGCTTAAAATTCCAATATGTGTTTGTTGTATTTTTTATTAATAAACTCTGTCGTATTATAATTTTTTATTAACAATAAATACGTACGCGTGGAATGCTTACTATAATGGTATCGAAAATATTCATGGGTGGGTAGGGTAGGTAAAGGGGGGCCACAAAATTGAATTGCGCCTGGGGAGTCTCGAGTACTCAATCCGCCACTGCTATTAATATCAAGATGAATATATTAATAATGTTAATTTTTGATTAAAAAATATTAATATAAGTTCTATGAAAAAAAAATCTGATGTGGCCAGCACATTACCTTCCGTCAGTTCTATGTATTTTGTTTAAATGTCATACAGAAAGTTCCTTGCAAAAGATTATATTTCTTGTACATTACCTTAAGGCAGTTGTATGTATTTTGTACTAATTCCATACAGAAAGTTTCTAACAAAAGATCCTATATTTCCAGTAAAAATATAACATAAACATACTGTCAACTGCACTTGACACTGACACCTTTCAATCAGAATTTTCTTAATGTATCGCAGCTGTTTCCAGAGTTATAGCAAAGCTGACTAATATATATATATGATATTTAATTTCTTTATAATTTTTTAACTCTATATCCATTTAATATGAAGTATAAAATGCATTCAAATCGTATAGAGAATAAATAATTCTTTAATATTTATAATAACATTAAATGTGAAAAAATGATATTTAACATCGTTTTTTCAAGAAAAACTGTTAAAATCTTCAAATGAGGGTACTTCCGGTTGACCAATTATAACCAAAATCTAATCAGCTCTTCACATGGATGTAACGAAGAGGAATACGAAAGAATTATAATTTTTGGAATTGTAGTATTAGAGTTATCGCATTAGAAAATTTTGTCACACACACACACACACACACACACACACACACACACACACACACACACACACACACACACACACACACACACACACACACATACACACACACATACAGACATCATCGTTAAAATAGTAAAATCGTATTCTAGGGACCCTAAAACGTGCTTATTCGTCAAAAACTCACCACCGAATTTTTTGACCAAAGACAATACCTTCCTTACCTAAAGGTGACGGAAGGTAAAAAGAAGTTTCTCACAATATTCCTGTAAAAATTAATGTTTTGACTAAAGAAGGTACTTGCTTGCGATAAATAGAAAGAAAAGTTGGTGTTTCATTGAACGGTATCAGATAAGAATAATAATAATATGTTCTTTGTATTCAACCATATTTTTTGGACGATACAAATTTTCTGTGCACTAATATTAAATGAATAATGCTCGTATATTTTCTCTGTTTCGGAATTAGAATTTCACATTCTAGCACGCATATTGATGTTAGAAGAAGAATAATTCTTAAACAATTTTTGGTGATATGTTATTTTCTGGGACAACTGTATTGCTATACCTAGGTTAATAGTTGTTGTAGGAACATAACGTTTCCCTCAGCAAATAAATCAGTCATGGCAAATAGCAATTATTTGTTGTTTATTTACTAAATGAACAGGTAATTACTATTGGGCTTGACAAATAGTATCTAACTATATACTTTATAGGCATTTATAAATAAATTGTAAATAGAATTAAGTTCGGTTTGGTGTTTGGCGAGGTTAGCCGCCATTAAAAAGTATATAAATAATATTCAATTAATAAGTATGTCATTACATTGACTATAAATCTTTTGGAAGTGCATCTTCTGCTAGCTATGTCTCATAAACGATATTTTATATTTCATGGTTACTTATTTCGAACTTATTGGCGCTTCAAAGTTTTGTATACAGGTGTTCGAAAATTAAGGGGCAATATTTGGCGAATGTATCACAGACAAGACAACATATTATACGTTATAATCCACTATTCTGAGACATTGTTATTAATATGTTTAATCAAGTTTCCTTAGCAATTGTCTTAATTTATTGTGAACGTAATAAATTGGGATTTATTCTGACTGTGCAGTAGTTCTTGTTTTAATAATGAATGGTTATAACTACAAATTCAATTTTAGTCGATATGTATTTATGGACGTGCACATGATAATGCATTGGCAGCTAAATGCCTCTATATATGGGTAATTAATTCTCAATAATTTTTTTTCTTGTATTATGACTAATACATTCTCCCGAGGCCACACGAGAATACAGGCCTGAATGCACAATTCGTGAGGTCGCACCTAGCTTTTGCTGTCACGCTACACCTCGAACGAGCGCAGTGTAAGCATAAAAAATAAACGGAATTTTAAACAAATAGGATTGTAAAATGTGATTTATAAAGATATGAAACTCGTAAATAACTATTCAAATATTATATAATAACTATTTTATATACATAACTAAAGAATTTAAATAAAAAACGAATTATACATGGAATAAATATACGAATAAACCCATGTTTTACTTTAAATTATTTATTGTTGTTTAAATAACACACGAAATAATAAATAAATAAATATATCATCACGGCATATTACCCATTGCTGGGTGCGCAAATCTGCTTTGTACGCAGATATCGGTAATGATAATGACATATTTGTATCGTGCGGGCGTTTACTAGGCGACATCTCACGGGCACTCATTGCTGGCGTGGAGAGTGCACCATAGGGGTCAATTTTGTGCCATTTAAAATTCGAAATATTTGGCGTCGGTCGGGATCGAACCCGGTTAGACAATGACCACCAACATTAAAAACATAAGTTAACGAACATTTGGGTGCTACAATAGCTTTGTTCTAGGCGCAAAATAGAAAAAAATGTATTTCTTAAATTTTCTTGTTTTATATATGTATGTATTTCATAAATAAATCTGTGTCGAGGATATTGTTGCAGTATTTACTATTTTATATAAAAGTGATTGAACAAATTTTAATTAATTCTCATCATAAGAATGTTACTTCAACAAATAATTTATAATTTGTGAAAAACTTCTACACATTGCACTTTATTATTTAATTTAAAATAGAAATAAGTAATAAGCATTTGGTATTGTTTAAAATGTAAATAGTTATTTTGTATACATATTTTCATATTCTATATCTAATTAAATTTTATACGTGACTTAATTAAAAATCATATGTTTCATTAAACTACAAACCTATGCATGAATTCATTAAAAATTTATTTAAAATCGTTTTTGTATTTTATTTCTTAATAATTATTAACATTGTCTTATATTTTGTAATATACAGATGCCTCAATCATTTTGCTCACTATTGCTAACTTTTTTGTTTAAAGAGTTTCAACATTTGCAAGAAAAAATCTGATGTGGCCAACACTATACCTCCCGCCATTTGATTTTTATTAATTTAAATATACATACTTACATATTTATTATGCTGGAAACAGTATTAAATTTCATTCCATATAACTATGGTTCTACACTGACCAGCACAAAAAACGGGCCATTTTTTTTTTATAAAAAAAATGTTGTTACTGCTTTATTATTTTGTAATATCATTACATATTTTTATTATTGAGGGCCCGTTCCAGGTCTTCTGGTGTACAAACCTGTCTCCAAAAAACGCGTGTACAGGCGTTTTGCAGTACTGCGTGATACATTACATAACGTTGACTTCTTCCGTCTTCAATTAATGCAACAATAGAAGCTACAGTTTCTGCATTCAGTGACATTTTCAACACATTGAATTGACAAATAAACAATGAAACAAGCAAATGAAATAAATGAAACCATTATAAGCCTACTAATACATTTTGTTAATTTCGTGATTTCGTTATGACAAGTTAAGAATAGGAATATTGGAGTTAATTAGTGATATTTTTAGGAGTTGATGATTGATGTGAGGTCGAGGAAGTGCAGTTGACATCTATCAATAACAAAATTTTATAGAAATTACTGAAATTAAGTGTTATTAGCATTTTTGTTACAAAAAAAAAATGGTCCGTTTTTCGTGCCAGTCAGTGTATTTACTATTTTCTCTTTAAAACGTTTATTAATTTGAAATATGAACTGTGTCATCAAAGAATTGTGTTTGTTTAAAGAGTAGGCTCCGGGATTTAAATTATAGATAACTTTACAAATTTATCCATAAAATATATAGAAAAAGTATTAATGCAAACCTGTATAAAATTTATTAATCTTTAATTTTTATAATAATATGAATCGAAAAAATAACATTTAAAGATATTAAAAAAAAAAACTATTTTGAGCTTCAAGTACCTACAGTGCCATTTCCGAGTATCCGATTTACATCAGCAAAATCTAATGGGCTCTTTCCATATTAGAACAATTTCGAAATACAAGGTTTCAAAATTTTCCGAATATTAATATTTGAGTTAGATCGTAGGATCCACACATATACACATACATACACACACACAGACATTATCGTGGAAATGTTAAAATCGGATTCTAGGGACCTTAAAACGTGGTTACTTACCAAAATCTCAATATGTGATTTTTAGCACGATCCCTATACCTCCCTTATTAAGAGTAGCGAGAGGTAAAAAAAGAGAGGAGAAAATAAGAAGTCTGTGCGAAAAAGTAACAGATAAATGTGCCTATTAGTGTGAAAAATAATGTCATTTTGACATTGAAAATAAAAAATCATTAAGTATATTCGTATAATAATGACATTAAATGTCATTACTTGTCAAAATAATAAAATCTGCCCTAGGGGAAAATTTTTCACATTTCTTTTCTAGAGGTAACGTAAAATAGTGCACTTTTCCTTCTGTATATAGCAATTGTCGATCTTGAAACACTCGACTACGTCTCGGGTCACATTTTACATTCTTCATTCAATAAATATAAACTTTTTCCACTTGTTGCATTAATACATAGGTTATAGGTAGGTAGGTACATCAAATCCAGGCACAAAAATATATGAAATATTATAATTCAAATATAAAAATAATTTTATCCTTCTTTCAATTCGATTTCAAGATTTGATTCAAAACTTATTACACCAATTGTGTTTGGATTTCCATTTATGTAAATCCACGCTTTAAGCCCTTTATTGGTTTCAATATTTGATTTCCAATCAATCAAATTTACATCTTCCAACTTCCAATTGTAAACTTCAACATAAATTTACAACTTCATCAGTATAAAGTTCCATTAAAGGGAATGGCGAGGTAAAAAGTATCCAACTGGGACTAGTTTATTTAATATTATGGTGACGAAGTGTTATTGTATGTAGTTTATTAGGGCAGTTTTTTTTTATTTTATTTCTGCAATCTGCAGTTAATGTAGTTACAAAGATGATAGATGATATTTTTTTGTAACTAAACTGCGTTTTAATATATCTAGTTTGAAATTATTTTCTCTTTAAAGAAGGGAATATTATAATAATGTAAATTTATTTAAATTAAATACTCTGTTAAACTTTTTCATTTCTACTTTTACAGAAGCCTGAATAGAACACAAATAAAACTCGGAATATAAATATAAATGCATCAGTACCAGTATAACTTTTTATACATTACTAGATTTGTGCCGTAAGGCGTTTAACATATTTCTCGTTTCGAAATGTAGGGATGAGATAAGATTAATGCTTTGGATATTTGCTCGATATGTGTCTGAGCATACGAGATTTTTTATTTTTGTATTGTAACGTGGAACGCTCGCCGTCGCCATTGCTGTAGCCACCGCCGTCGCAGCCGCGCCGCCATCGCCGCAGCAATGAGCGAGTGTATTTATAGCGATGACGCAATTGCGCTAATAGCCGGGCTACGTAAACAAACAAGTGGCGACGTGTTTAATTATTTGCGGTCGCCTGAACCTTTTGTGTTCATTATTATTATGCGGTCGAACATTCTAGAGCTCTCTGGAAATTAATGGCAGCTGTATAAAAGGGACGCAGCTTTTCACATGGATTATTAGAGAGTATAGTGTTAGGAGAAGCACAGCAGTATCGTGGTGAGCGTATGCAATTTGTGTCGAGTAGGTACTCGTGTTGACGAGCTATAGTATACGAGGACAGTAACGGCGAGTCGGAAAGTTACTGGTACACCGGGATAGCTGTGAAAGAGAATACTCGGTAGTGTTGAAGAATATTGGGAAGCTAGGTATAGGAGGACAGTAACGGCAAGTGGATGTGGATACTCGGCAGTAGTGGTGAAGAATTGTAGCATACGGATAGTCGATGATACTGAAGCTGTGGAAGTTCGACTGTTAGTTACATAAATAGGCAGATAGTAAGGTGAAAAGTGTGACTTCTGTCCGAGCAGTTGAACGTACAGACACTGTTGAGTCAGTTGAGTATATAGACGCTGTGGAGGTCGGTAGGCGGACAGTTAATTAAATAGTCGAAATAAATAATCAGTAAGATCGTATAAATAAATAGTCGTGTTATTTGTAAAAATAAATAGTGTTAGTGTTATCTAGTTAATTATAGTTAGTCTTAATTAGATTTTAAATTAGTATTTAATATCAGTAACCTTTTTAATATGTAATTATAGTTTATTAACCTTTATTTTAATTAATAATAATTGTCTAATATTTACACTTAACCCAAATAGATTAAAAAAACGTTAGTTCGTTATACTCTTATGTATATCAATTTTCTACATACAACATTTTATCTAAATAAGATGTTAATATTTGAATTAAACATGTTTATCTACACCTGTTTAATAATATATTGATTATGTACGTAACCATAGATACATAATACCGTTCATTAACCACGCCCCGTAGATTATGAGTCATAATCCACGGGGCGAGGTTACATAAGACACGAAACTGACAAATTTATTGTTGAGGGTTCACAATCATCTTCATTTAGCGGTTATGTGCATGCAAATACTCGCAAAACTGTTTCTGGACATGTGATAGACAAGATTTTATGTGCCGACTGTTCTGTTTATTATTATTTATTACTCAAATTCTAAATTCTAGGGAAATTTTCTGTGTTGGTAACATCAGAATATTTTAATTTCAAATTAATGAATTTTATAAATATATTATATTGTGCACATTATTTAAGTCAACATAATTCATTCCTTTGTACGTTTCACGGCATTTAATTCCTATATCATAACCTGAAAAATCAAAATAATTTTATTTGGATTTTTCACTGCAAATTTAATTATAATTACTTACAATTAGGTTCAAAACCTATAAATATTCTATTTTCTTGTATTAAAAATACTCAACTATAGATTTTTTATAATATTTTTACGACATTGAGTGACTCATTTCATTTCAGTTTGCAGTAATCTGACAGTGCGAAAAAACAATTTAAACCGAAGAAAAATGGAAAATAATAACGAAAGTGAAAACTTATTGTGTACACCTCCGGAAATTATGGAACCAGCTGATATAACCTCACTTTCCTTATTACCTGAAAAATCCAAGAAAGTTAAAATTAAATAAAAATAATTATGTTATTTAGAATATTAGAATGGACCATTTTTCAGTGTCACCCGGTATAATAAGATTTCAATTGCAGGTGTAGATAAAATATCGTATTCTACTCGCGTATAATGGCTATTATTCATTCAGATGAATTACCACACTCGCCTACGGCTCGTGTTCTAAGATCATCCTCGTGAATAATAGCCATCATAATACGCTCGTTGAATAATATACTATTAATCTGCAAGGGAATATTTGAAACTCGTATAATAATTTTGCATTCGTTAAATCAAATAACGTTACCAGAAAATTTATTACATTGCGAAATTTTTATTTATATTGTTGAATTTTATGCACTTCAAGTAGACATTATGAATGAATTACTCCATTTCAGTTTGCATTATATTAGGATTGGATAAAGTATACATACACTTCAAGTAGATGTAAATTTAAATAATATTTTTGTAAATATAATAAGGCCTACGAGGAATGATATGAAAGCAGCCAATGGACGTCACAAATTCCAATATTAAATTAAAGAAAACAACCCTTATTATCTTCATAAATAACCTAAACATTCGGCTTTAATTTCGGGGACTGTAAGTTATAATTCAGCAATTTAATTAAATTTTGAGTTTCTTTACACAATCAACAAAAAAGAAATGAAATAATTTTTGCTGGAATTTTTGATTAGGTACCTACATTGGCTAATATATCGGCTTCACTATATGAGGGTAGATTGAAAATATTTTTTGTGAGGTTATGTGAATAGCCATTATTGTCTCTGCGAAGTTTTACGCGAATTCGCTAATTTGTGGCCTAATTGGAATTTTTTGATTAACGTGCTCATTAACTTTTTTTGAAAATGGAAAAAATAGAACTCCACACATCACTGATCAAATTAGGGCTTAACATCGAAGCAAATTCATAGACATAGATAATACTTTGGGTTTGGGAACACCTTATTTATTAATTTTATTAATTTAGAACAATTATTATATTTTTATATTTATCAAATTGACTTTTAAATTGAAATTTGAATTAGGTTTTAGGTATTTTCTGTATGTTTACATTTTAATTTAAATCCGAAAAGATTTTAAACGTGTGCTATCTCAAAAATTTTCATAGTTCTAACATTGATATCAAAATAAATAATCTTTCCTCCTAAACACCTAGGCAGACATCTTATGGCGTTATCACACGTACGCACGAATCTGCAACCTGTCACACATTTTCTGCAACTTCAAGCGTTTCGTGCAACTTTGATAGTGCATCAATTTTCCTGCAACTAGTTTTACATCTTGTTCGAAAACTAGTCACACATATCTGCAACTATCAAGATACGCATGCGTAGTAAAGGGGCTTAGGGAGTAAAAATCCCTAAACTGTTTGACATTTGTTTGTAAACAGCTAATAAACAGTACGAAATATTTAAAAATGGCTGGAGGAGCTGTAGTTGAAATAAAATCAGACAATTTTTTTCAAACTCTGATTGATCTCGTAAGAAAAGAAGAAGCTCTGTGGAATACGAGACACGTATATTTTAAATAACGTAGTAGCAGCTAATAATTTGTTGTTCATTTCTGATATTATTCGTGTAAATACAAATAAATGATTTAAACTTTAAAAAATGACAACAGGAATTAAATATCATGTGTACCAACGTCGAGACTAAAAAAATTCTATATTTCTTGCAACTTTGCGTACGTCTGATAACCTAGGTTGCAAGTTGCAGCAACTGTTGTCAAAAGAGTTGCAGATACGTGCAAACGTCTGATACCCCCTTTACGCACGCCTATACTAGCGCGTAAAGCGAGCCTGTTGAAGGTTATTAAACTCAAATACACACGCATAGGGTAGTGTCGTACCAGTGACTACGTTGAATTAGTAATTTACCTAACAAGACCTGAAAGTGAAACTTTACTGGGTGAGCAAGCATATAGACAAGCTTTGGAAGTTTGTGAGCCCGGTAAAGACACTTTCAGGTCATATTGGGTACAAAATTTTGTTTGCGGTCCAGAAAGAAAGAATAAATAAAAATCTATAGCTTTGCATTATTTATTTCTTATTGCGGGGAAATAAGAAATATATAAATAAGCAACTATTCACCTTGAAAACACTCATATAGGGGTCGGAAATGTACTTTTCAATCCTTTATAGACAATTTTCCGAGATAGCTCAGTAAAGAAGTGATAAGAAACAGCTGATTTTCTAGGGGATCGCTAAATAAATAATATAAAAAATCTGATGTAACACAATATCTCCAGCCATTTAATTTTTATTAATTTAAATATACATATTTACATATTTAGTTATTCTGGAAACTGTATTAAGTTTCAGTCCATATAACTATGCGGTTCTATTTACTATTTTCTTTTCTATAACGTTACTATTATTAATTTGAAATGATTAGTTCTTTCACAGTGACATTTATCTGTCAGTTATATACATTTGAGATATGAACTGTGTAACCAAGGAGTATTGCTCCGGCATTTAAATTATACATAATTTTCATAAATTTATCCATAAAATATATAATCATAGAGTCTTCAAGGATCAAGTTGAGAATTTTTCAAGGTTTGTGGTGAAACAAAGACCTTACTGATCCAGTCAATAACGTTTATTGTTTTTAGGATGTTTCGAACTATAGCGGTCCATCTTCAGCTATCTAAAAACGAGGAAAAATAATAATAATTGAAAAAGTCACATTATAAAAAATGTTTGTTACTTTTTCAATTTAATAGTTAACATTGTTATCAATAAATATTTTATAACTTTATTATTTTTCTTCGTTTTTAATAACTGATGATAGACCACTATATGATCCGAAACGTCATAAAAAAAATTAACGTTATTGACTGGATAAGTAAGGCCTTTATACCACAAACCTATATAAAATATATAGAAAAAGTATTAATGTAAACACCTATAGAAAATTTAATAATCTTTATTTTTTTATAATAACATAAATCTCGAAAAAGAACATTTAAAGGTATTTTTCGAAGGAATACTATTTTGAGCTTCAAATAAAGTGCTATTTCCGGTTATCTGATTTACACAAAAATCTAATGTCATTTTCCATATTGGAATAAGGTAGAAATACAAGGTTTCAAAATTTTCTGAATGATAGTATTTGAATTAGAATAGAGGATCCACACACACACATAGACACAGACATCATCGAGAAAATGTTAAAATTGCATTCTAGGGACTTTAAAACGTGGTCATTGACCAAAATCTCCGTATGCGATTGTTCGCACTATCCCTATACCTCCCTTACCAAGGGTAGCGGGGGGTAAAAATAATGTACTATTAATAAATTTGTATGTATTTTTATTTTATTTTCGTATTATCATTCCAGCTTGGACAAAACTGTTTAATGAAACGAATACACCAGTTTGAAATATGTATTGATTTTGGTACTGATAGTTTGAAATTAGGTCTGTACTGTAAATGCAGATAGATATCTGTTTCGTGGCGATAGTTTTCACAGTTTAACTCTCTCGGTTCGCCAAAGAGTAAACATAAATCAATAGTTATACTGCCCGAACTTCGTAAGGTCAGGAAGTTCAAGATAGCAAACTCAACAATCTTTGTCTTGAATTTTGTTGGACATTGTGTTGCTGGTAAATAATTTGAAACACTTAACTTGTTGGACTCAAATTTTAGTTGTCAAATGTACGAACTATACCTCGTTGGACTTCATTTTGCAATCATTTGACTGAGAGGTGTGAAGATATATTTGTGGCCTTGAAAATTATGACAAAATTGCACGTAAAATTTAGAATTTTAAGTTATCACATACTTGTATTCTATTTACGACTAACATATTTTAAGCTATGAAATTACAATATATCAGTTTTATGATGGCATAAATATAAAACTACGTACTACATTTAAGTTATTTTGTGCATAAACAGATATATTATTTGGTAAAGAAAATATAGTTTCTGGTGTAATTTCTCTTTTTATTGTTTTTGTTAAATATCACATACCGGGTGTCTACTTTTTTGTATTAAAATTAATAGGGCTGAAATTACAGCCTTGAAAATTTTACTATTTTATTTCCTATGGTCCGTAAAAACAGTAAAGACCCGGTATACTACCTGAATTTATTTAATTGATTTCTGAAATTTACAGATCGAGTTATGTATTCCTAAAATTTGATTAGAAACAAATTACAAATACAGTGTGTTCAAAAAAATTATTATCTCGAAGTAGGCTATGAACAAAGAAACGTATGTCGATTTAAATATATTTAATTAAATGCCAATTTGATATGAGATTTTGTCAAAAATGTTATTTAAAGAAATAATTGATTTTCTTCTCGAATCTTATTTTTAAAATGGAAACAAATTAGAAAACGGCGAATGTCAATATACTGTATCCTACTTTATAATCTTTTCTACTTAAAATTATATTTCAAGATCAATTTTGACATCTTGACTTTTGAATGGACCTTTTCAGTTTAACGGCTATCTCTTTCTATCGCTGCAAATAGAAAAGGCGATTTAGGGCGACAACCGTTCACTTGCGGTATGTTGCGTTCAGGTGCGTTCACACATTCGGGCGCTAGGAACAACATACCCGGTATGCTTGGATCAGTGCTCACAGCTGAACGGGTTTGCTAGTCGGGTCAGCGCTCTGTTCACTATTTCTATCTCTTTTTATCATGTATTTTTTTGAAATGTCAAAAGTCAAAACAGTCGGAGTCGGGTCTTATGTCAAACAGAGTGACATTATTTTCGTTGACTCTTTTTTGGACAAATATGGAAAAAACTATCTTTCTCCGTTAATGCATTTTAATTGTCAGACACTATTTTTGACAGTATTAAATGTCGCAGAATATACATAACCTCCAAGCACGGTGTCAACAAGTGAACCATTGATTTTTGGCGCCACAACTGACCATAGCATACCGCATGTGACCGTAACTGATCCGAAGAAGTGAACGGGTATGTCGCCCGAAATCGCCTCATGAAAATGGCGCGAACAATTGCCAGTTGTCAGCTGTCAAACGAAACGTCAAAAATATTAAAGTCAATAAAATACCTGTATTCTCAGTGAAAATTTGCATCGTTAGACATTTTAACTTCAATAGAAGCTTTTATAATTGATTTCGATAAGATTTTTTAAAAGTTATCTGATATATTCTCACATTATACGTCTAATTTTTTTAGAAACAAACGCCATGGATCTCTTTGTTCTTACTATGCGCATATCTTCTATCGCTTTAAATTGAAAAGGTCTATTGATTAATGATCACACATACGTTTCTCTGTTTATAGGTTACTCCAAATTAGAAACTGCGCAGGCGAATTTTTTTCCATTCAAGGTCAAATGCCTTATAATTGAAAGTTACATTTTTAAGGGATATGAAGATGCACGTTTTTCCTCTTTCATGTACAAAATAGCTATTTGTGTATTAAGAGCGCAAAATGGGACATTGTCGATTGAGAGGTTATTGACGCGCGACGCAGGAGCGCGGCATTTTCTCGAAATTGACAATGTTCATTTGCGCTCGAAACACACACAAGATTTTTTCTACAGTCCTCCACCATAAAAAAATTAATAAAATGTACACTTTGTACTTACAGTACTACTCAACAGTTTTGCAGTGAAGATAGGAATGTATTCAAATATGACTTGAAGATATTGTTTTGGCTTACGTTTTTACAAAAAAATTAATGGCAATTTTGTAATGAATATTATAAGTTTTGTATAATTTATTTGTTTCAAGTACATTTAACTATTGCATTGGAAAAGTGGATGTCCAATGGGAGCGTTCACGCCAAACTTTTGCAGGTGGCAGCACAGCTGTTCGCACAATTTATTTTATATTTAATTTTAATTTATCGTTACTTTCCATTCTTCTTGAGCTAAAGCTTCAATCTAATCTAAGCATTTTATACTTTCGTTTTTGTAAATAAATGCCATATTTTATTTTCACAGCAGTGCGGCATTTTGTTTGGTTTTTTAATATACGGACAGAGCAGTTATATGTCAGGTTGCCTTGTGAAGGTGGTAAATGCGTAGCTACAGTGTTATTAGTTCCTGACTAAACGGTTCTATTAAGAATGTAGACAAGTAACATTTCTCAACATTGTATAGTTAGAAATTTAGACAGCGAGAGTTTTTTCTACTTTGTCGCGCATGAGCGGCAAAGTGACATTTTGCGTTGACAAAAGAGAGCGCAAAAGGCTACTTTGTATATAGACTGTCGAAAAATAAATTTCCAGATCACTGAACATTTTATAGAAAAGAGAATATATTTAACGGATTGTTGACTTAGAACAAGCAGATCGCAAATACGTACGATCGTACGTCGTATCACACAGAATATCAACGTCGTATCACACAGAATATCAACGCCGTATCACAAAAAAATATCAATAATTGTAAACTGTCATAAAATTGAGATGAAATGATGAGCCATTTAATTTTGTAAAAAAAAAATACTTATTTTACTATTTATTTAAAAACAAGGGCATGGTAACAATGTCTTAATAATATGTAACTTGGAGTAATCTTAGACGTTAGATTGCAGTTGCAGACGCATTTATTTTATATTTGTCGGCGGAGCAAATTAGTTTCAAAATGTCGAATCTAGTTTTCAAGGGGGAATGGAGCTCATTACATGATTTGTTGATGTTAGTCTTGGTAATCAAAATAAATCAAAAATCAAGGTATAATAAATTATCGTTTGGTCCGTTTCCAAAAGCGGGCCATTTTTGCTCTCGCTGGGGACAACGGGACTGACAGCCTGAAAGCGGGATTGTCCCGTCCAAAGCGGGACGTATGGTCACGTTATGCATACGTCATCGTATTGCGGGTGATTTAACTAACGACAAATTTAATATCGTTTTTACAAAAAAATACGCTATTCGCAATCGTAAATAAAATTTCTCCTCTCGTGGCTTAAATCAGTACTACGGAAAGCAATCGTACAAGCGCCATATTGAAAAAGTGACAGGTGAGTGAATAGTGTACTAATTAATAATTCAATATTTAAACTTATTGCTTTCATATAAATAAGTTTTTAAACTCGGTTTGTATACACATGGTCAACGAAACACAGTGAAATGTGAACTGTCATATGTCAAACCCATCGTATGGCGTCCATTTTGTTTCGAAAATCAGCGCCTCTATCGTTAATTTCGATTGCGAATATTTGTTTTCTTTAATTGAATTAATAGTAATAATGCATGTTTGTAGAAAAATAATTACTTTTCAACATGACTAAACTCCCCCACTGTTGAAGGGAACTGTTTTGAATATGTTTAAAATAAAATTCCAAAAAATTATCATTTTCATAAATAGGTCAGAATACGAACCCGCCACACTTTTTCATACCTAATTAAATAAAAGATGAACAAAAAGATGATTAAAAAGTAAAAACTAATGTACTCGTATATATTTTTCCTCAGTAACTACACTACTCTGTATTTACACCCGCACGTCGGCAATTACAAATGTTCTACTCGTGCGGTCTAGACGTAATTTACATTTACATTCGACTTACATTGCACTCCGCTTGTGGTGCTAGTGTCAACCTATTCATCTCTTTCAAAAACTTTGTTTATGATCACAGTTTATACGCTGCATATTTGAGACAAGCTCATAATTTATTAAGATAGGAGCAAAATGTAGTATTTGTAATAAAGATAATATGTATCATATAATATACACTGAAAAACGTATGGAATAGTTTTTCAAGTTATAATGATTTTTATGATTAAGGAACTGTTAATGGCATGATCACCAAAACAAGAATGTATTTATAATCTTGTGGCAACGTATACTACGGCGTAATTTAAATTTTACAATGACTATTTCACTCATAAATTTATAAGTCAAACCAAATTCAGTATTCTACATAGTTACCAAGTTTCATTTCGACGAAACACCTTCACAAAAAAAATTTCGCACCCTTTAAGCCAATAAGATGTCGTATTTTTACAAGTGAGTTTTGATAAGCGAAAATTTTTTGACGTTTTAGAAATATATTGTTTACATACCTGTCAAAGTCTTTATAATTTCAGTGTTATCAGTTTTTATTAAAAACGAGTCGATTCGGACAGGAATCTATTTAAAATGTTGAAAAAGCAAACTGAAACATAATACCTCCAAACACAATAAAAATTACAAGATTTTTGTCAAGAAAAAAATTATGTAAATGATTACCTGATTTTTATTTTGGAAATAGTCTTCCAAATACCATTCGTGGTTAAATTTTATCCTGGAAAAATTTTCCGATTGCTTTACTCGAGCCTGTTGCCAATTTATTTCGTGACATTGATCAAAAATTACTCGTTTGACAACTCGTGATTTTTTGTCAATGTCACTCAATAAATTGCTAGACAACAGGCTCTCGTAACAATCTGAAAAATTTTCCGGCAATGATTTACCACTTATGATATTGGGGTGTATTCTGTAAAAAATATGTTAATTTTAACATGCCTTTAAAAAATTATATTTTAACATGACTGTTAACAATAAATTCATTTTTTGGTATTCTCTATGCGAAAATTTGACACTGCTGTTAAAATCATAAATTTTAACATGCCTGTTAAACACCAGAATGAAGTGATCAACAAGACAGAAAAAAGGCACGTCTTTGCTAAAGTAATGTAGTTAGTAACCACAACACAAACAAATAAACATGATGAAAAGAGTGAACAACTGTCAGTGTATGTGTCACTTTGAAATTTTAGAAAACTAATCTGTCATTTTAAAATTTTACAAAAACGAATGGATATAATGCTTCGGAAAATAAATAAAAATCTGCTGCATAATCATGTCTCATTTTTTAGGTGCCATATTAAAAATGAATTACATTGAAATTGTAAATTATTAAGTTATTATTAGGTATGTAAAATTTCTTCTTCTTGATCCTCAAAATTGACAATCCAAAATGTTAAGTTACGTTGGTTTGACGAACAAGGCAGGAATAAGCAATTTTAACTGCATTTAATACATACATTATAATAAAGAACTATGTTTTACGACACATCTGAATCATGCTCTCGGTATACCATTCAAAGTTTACTCTTTGACGAATTATGTTAATTAAATATTCTTACTAGACATACGATGGAACGGGTGACCGTAATTAAATAAAATACTTCGTAAAACAGTTGTATATTTTATTAAATAAAACCTAGATATTTTTTATATTCATCCATGGTAATTTTCTTTCGTTTTCTATTTCATTTTCATTAATTAGAAGTGCAACATATTCAAATGCTGTTATAATTTTATTGTATGAACAGATGTTAAAATTTTAAAGGCATCGATTTGAATGACGTTAAAATATACAGTCTTAACACCTAGTTTTAACACGGGTGTTAAAATATTAACAGAATTGATAGTTACAGAATAGAAAATATATTTTAACAGCAAGTTTATTTTTAACATACTGTTTAAAATTAACAGTTTCCTTACAGAATACACCGCATTATGGGGTGTATTCTGTAAAAAATATGTTAATTTTAACATGCCTTTAAAAAATTATATTTTAACATGACTGTTAAAAATAAATTCATTTTTTGGTATTCTCTACGCGAAAATTTGACACTGCTGTTAAAATCATAAATTTTAACATGCCTGTTAAACACCAGAATGAAGTGATCAACAAGGCAGAAAAAAGGCACGTCTTTGCTAAAGTAATGTAGTTCGTAACCATAACACAAATAAATAAACATGATAAAAAGAGTGAACAACTGTCAGTTTATGTGTCACTTTGAAATTTTAGAAAACTAATGTCATTTTGAAATTTTAGAAAAACGAATGGATATAATGCTTTGGAAAATAAATAAAAGTCTGCTGCATAATCATGTCTCATTTTTAGGTTCCATATTAAAAATGAATTACATTAAAACTGTAAATATTTAAGTTATCATTAGGTATGTAAAATTTCTTCTTCTTGATCCTCAGAATTGACAATCCAAAATGTTAAGTTACGTTGGTTTGACGAACAAGAAACAAGACAGGAATAAGCAATTTTAACTCCATTTAATACCTACATTATAATAAAGAACAATCTTTTACGATACATCTAAATCGTGCTCTCGGTATACCATTCAAAATTCACTCTTTGTCGAATTATGTTAATTAAATATTCCTACTAGACATACAACGGAACGGGTGACCGTAATTATATAAAATACTTCGTAAAACAGTTGTATATTTTATTAAATAACACCTAGATATTTTTTATATTCATCCATGCTATTTTTCTTTCGTTTTCTATTTCATTTTCATTAATTAGAAGTGCAACATATTCAAATGTTGTTATAATTTTATTGTATGAACAGATGTTAAAATTTTAAAGGCATCGATTTGAATGACGTTAAAATATACAGTTTTAACACCTAATTTTAACACGGGTGTTAAAATATTAACAAAATTGATAGTTACAGAATAGAAAATATATTTTAACAGCAAGTTTATTTTCAACATACTGTTTAAAATTAACAGTTTCCTTACAGAATACACCCCAATATATGAATAAATATTTATGCAACAAGAGTAAAAATATGATACGGTCAACACAATACCTCTCGCTAATTTCATTTTATTACAATAGAAAACTGATTAAAATTAATGCTATACTAAGTAATAATATAACAAGAGAGTAATAATAAATTGAAAATAATCTGACAGATTTTTCGAAAACTTGTTGCAAGACAAGTCACGAAAGCCCGTAGGGCTTGAGTGGCTATTGCCAAATGGCAACAAGTTTGAGAAAGAAACAAGAATTACTTTCTAATATATCGAACTCTCGAATTATATTTAATTAAATTATTTTTTGATCCACAAATTTGTTTGAAACAACGGAATCAGAATGTCATGCTATTATTATACCATCTACTGTCGTAATTAATTAGATTCATTCATGTACGTGGCCCAGTTGGAAAGTCTGTTTTGACAACTAAAACACAATTTTGACAAGGCAAAATAAATATGAATAATTAGGAATTAAAATTATAATTATTAATTATGGTACTTGTAGAAGTGGTTTCTATAATTTTTTGGTTTATTTTATGATCAGAAACGGCACTAAATCGATGTTTGTCGCTTATTTTACTTATGTATTAATAATTATCTGACGTTTGTCAACAAAAGCAAATGCCACAGAGATTATTCCCGGGAATAATATCTGGAGTTTTATTCTCAATATAATATATTTTGAAATCTGGTCAAGGTAGCTACATATAAACAGGATTGGTTAAAACGCAGAGACGTGACAAAGAATGAAGCATTTCATTCGTTTTAAGAAATGTCAAAAAATCATCACTTAAATTATTTGTTCTGTTTTTTATTTTACCTTTACTTATGTTAGGTACGTTCTTACATAATTTTTTTAAATACTTACTTTCTGCGGAACATAATTTGGCCGCAACTTAAGTAAAAAAAAATCGTAGAAGAACTTTTTCCGGTATTAAATATTTAATAGAAAATAAAATTAATAAATATATGATCACGGCATATTACCCATTGCTGGGTGTACCAATCTGCTTTGTTCGGAGATATCGGTAATGATGATGACATATTTGTACCGTGCGGGCGTTTACCAGGCGTCACCTCACGGGCACTCATTGCTGGCGTGGAGAGTTACCACAGGGGTCAATTTTGTGCCATTTAAAATTCGACATATTTAACGTCGGTCGGGATTGAACCCGGTTCCCCAGATTCGCGACCTGATACTCAGGCACACGGCCATAAGACCCCTTATTTAATAGAATATCTTCTTAATTATTTTTATTGAATCTTCTGTGTTTAAAATATCGTTTATAAAGTGACATTTCGAGACATTTTAATAATATATATATATATATATATATATATATATATATATATATATATATATATATATATATATATATATATATATATATATATATATATATATATATATATATTGATATACAGGATATAATCATACTTCGGGGAAAAATGAAAGGGCATATAGTACTGACCAAACTGAGTAAAATAGGCTTAATCAACATGGGTACGATCTTCAATAGTTTCCGAGATATAAGGCAGTGAAAAATGAGTTTTTACGGGGTTTACCTCTGCTATCTCGAAAACTATAATGGTTATGACTTCGATTAAATAAGGCTTTTTGTTTACCTTCCAGAGGTAAACTTAGATGTGCTTTTGTTTTTTTTAAAAAATAAAATAATTGTAAGTTAAATGTTGTGGCCACTTTAATAGACTCACAGTCACTCAATTTCCTTTAACCACCAAGTAAGAAGCGTGGAACAAAATAAACCAAAATTGCCGAAATGCGCAAGAAGAGTTGCCAATCGTCACTCTCTCAATTATTGTAAATATGAAGGTAAAGCAAAATTTTTAAGCATGGATCAAGTTAGCGCTGTTGCGGGAAAGTGTAAAAAGTAAGAAGGGAGTTGGTAGACCGTAGACGAGTTGTTAGGAGTTTTGGATTTCGGGGATTCCTAAAGTTTGTCTATTTATTGCCAGAGGTTTACCTCTGCTATCTCGAAAACTATATGAGTTATGACTTTGTTTACCTTCCAGAGGTAAACTTAGATGTGCTTTTATTTTTTTTAAATAATAAAATAATTGTAAGTTAAATGTTGTGGCAAACTTGGCCAATATTTGATTTTCAAATAACTTCGTTACTGTTAGAAATTGAGAAAAATGTTTCATATAAAATTGTATCGTTTTTTATAGTCTATTTACTGACATAGACAAAATTTTGTTCAATCACTATCTTTGTCAATTTTCTTCGATTCTAATAGTAGATGTCCTCTTTCTCCGAAACAGTTGAGATCGGACTTATGTTGATTAAGCATTTTTTATTCATTTTGATTAGTACTATATGCCCTTTAATTTTTTTCTCGAAGTATGATTACACCCTGTTTAAATTTGAAATGTATTTTTATTAATATTAATTTTATTTATATTAATTAATTTCTTAATTGAAATACGTTTGTTTGCGTATTGAAATCAATCATTTATGTATTAATTATTGAAATATGGTGTCTCCCACATTCATTTTTGAAATACAAATCATTTTTAAACCCCCCACTCATTCACTCATATACATATATCATTCTGATTATGTCAAAGATATATTAAAATTTAAATTCAGTCATTTGTTACTCGTATGCAGTATGAAACGGATCAATAAAATATCCATTGACTTCTTTCCATTTTCCAGCAACATGCAAAATAAACAAACAGTGGAATATGTGAATTAGTGTAAGAAAACACCATTGTACTTGCTATGGCGCTGTAGAAAAAGTGAATTCAGATATTTGTTTCACACTATAAAAACGCCATGTGTCATAATAGTTCATCGGTTTATATTTTCATTAAATTATAAAACTTGCACAAATGGTTTAAAATTAGTAAAAAAAATTCTGGTTACTTTAAATATAGACTTTAAGCTTCAAAATAAAAAAAATGGGCCAAATAACTGGTGATAATACATCGAATTGCATTTTAAGGGTTAAGTATCATTCACAACAAAAAAAAAAAAATCTGATGTGGCCAGCACATTACCTTCCGTCAGTTCTATGTATTTTGTACAAATTTCATATGGAAAGTTCCTTGCTAAATATTCTATTTCTTGTACATTACCTTCCGGCAGCTGCATGTATTTTATGCAAATTTCATACAGAAAATTTATGTCTTAAATGATTATTTTGTGACGTTTTCTATATACAGTGTAATGTATCTGCGGAAATAAAAGATTTATTATTATTATTTCTTGTACATTACCTTAAAGCAGTTGTATGTATTTTATACAAATTCCATACAGAAAGCAAAAGATCCTATATTTCAGTAAAATTATAAGGCAAACATACTATGTTAAATTCACTTGACACTGACATCTTTCAATCAGAATTTTCTTAATATAGTAGCTGTTTTCATAGCTATAGCTACTATATGAAATTTAATTTCTTTATAATTTTTTAACTCTATATCCATTTAATATTAAGCATAAAATGCATTCAAATCGTATAGAGAATAAAATATTCTTTAATATTTATAATAACATTAAATGTGAAAAAATGATATTTAACATAGTTTTTTCAAGAAAAACTGTTAAAATCTTCAAATGATGGTACTTCCGGTTGACCAATTGTAACCAAAATCTAATCAGCTCTTCATATGGATGTAACGAAGAAGTATACGAAAAAAATATAATTTTTGAAACTGTAGTATTAGAGTTATCGCAGACGAAAATTTTGTTACACACACACACACACACACACATCCACACACACACACATCCACACACACACACATACAGACATCATCGTAAAAATAGTAAATTCGTATTCTAGGGACCCTAAAACGTGCTTATTGATTAAAAACTCATCATCGAATTTTTTGACCAAAGACAATACCTTCCTTACCTAAAGGTGACGGAAGGTAATTAACGTAGCGGTAGAATTAGTGGCAGTGGTAGTGGCCTGGGTAAAAGATTGAATGCGTTATAGCAAATGTATTCGTTCACATTCAAAAATTAAGAAAATTAGTAGTAGCGCAGTGGCAATGGCAGCGGTAGGAGTTTGCGTACTCCTAAAGGCCCATTCAGAATAAAAAAAATAGCGGTAGTGTAAAGGCCCATTCAAAAAAAATAAAAAATAGCGGTAGTGTAAGAATTAGTGGCATCGGTAGCGTAAGAAATTTATAGTAAAAATTATTTCCGTTCACAATGAAAAATTATTGAAATTATAGTTTCTAGGAATTTTTTATTATAAATTACTAGGGTGCAAGGTTGACAGTTATAGCTGTCATTTTATTTTTGCGCAAAAAGCATTTGACATTGACATACATGATGACTTATTAATTACACTTATCCACAAACACTCCATTGTGTGAGATAAGCGAAGAGATTAAGGGAATTTAAAATTATTTCAAAAAAAGAAAATGCGTGGGCACAAATTGCCTTTGAAATAAGCGAAAATGGTAAGTTACGTGTTCACTTTTAATTGTGCAAAGTTTATTAATAAGTCTGTTTGTTTATATAGCGCAACGTCTGAGGCACACCACAAAATGATCATTTTTCTATTGCTAATTTTATCTGATGAAATCAGAAATCAGATGTCAATAAACGTCAAAACTGTCAAAAAAATTAAGCGGTAGCGTAGTGGCAACGTAGAAGTTAAGTATCAGTACCAGTTTTATTATACACGCGTTTAATAGTAATAATTTTATTAATTGAGCCGTGAAAATTTTCACTGCAATACCGTGAAAATGACATTTTCAAATTAAAACAATTAATCTTTAATTATCTGTCAAAAAGTGTTTGTTACTTAGCAACTTAGTGACATAAGTGATAATTGTCCTAGGGTAATTATCAGTGTAAGTTTGCTTTGATTGGTTACTTTCGCACACGTGATCGGAAATACAGGGATCCAATTGGATAATTTTTTAACCAAAAAATTTTCAGTATAATAATGACAGGATTGGTTAAAACGCAGATACGTGACACAAACTGGAACATTTCATTGGTTGTAAATTAATTATTTTGTTTTACTTTGGAACTAGGTAAAATGTTAAATAAGGATTAATTTATGTTGTATGTTATCATTAGAAAATCAGATCACAATAAAATTTAAGTTATTAAAGTATTAAGATAAATACGTGCTTCCTACCGGCTGAGGATGATTTTGGAGATCTCGACTTAGTCTCGATTTAATAATTATTTTGACAATAAACAATTTTTAGTTGTCATTTTTAAAGTAAGCTTTGATAGTTTTTTTTTACTTTCCGCCTCGGCTGCCTGCACAGTAAGTGATTTACATCACTTACCGATCAGTAATTTGTAAATAAAATCTACTGTCTTGGTAATGCTATCGCTAAACATTAAAAAAACGATCGTGCAAAAAGGTAATTTTGAATTTATTCGTTATAATTTAAAATCAGACTATAGTGTTGAAAAATGCGGCAAAATAAAGGTCAAGGATAAGGTTAAAATAAACTAGACGCAATTCGTTTGTGTTCTAGTTGCGTGATGCAAAATGATCATAATGTGGAAATGCATTGTAAAGTGGATAAGGAGAAAAGCTGCATTAAAATTCAGTGCACAAAATGTGCAGAAAGGGTTACAGTTTATCATCATGTTTTATTTTTGTTTATTGTAATAAATATTCGTGTTTTTATTTAGCTATGAATCTAACAAATATTTATATGCTTTTGTTTACCATATATGAATAGATAAAACAAATAATATAAAAAAAATAATTGTGTGAATATCTAATCGATTTCGGTTTATACGTGAATTACTTTTTGTGAAACTGTACCACAAAGTGCTTTATTTTATTTGTTTTAAATATGAATGATAATAATTTCCAAATTATTTGTGAATAGTTCCGAAAACATACGCTGATAAATTTCAAATTACTGAAGTATTTAGTTATTAAAGTTTACATTGTATTGTCATATACGCATAAAGCGTAACAAAAAATAATAAAATGTACATTTTATCCTTACTACTCAGTAAATAACGATTATGTTAAAAACACATTTTTTAATAATTACTATTCGAGATATTTGAATTTGTTTTCAGTGTAACAAACGACGTCACACTATTGATATCTTTCTCGCGAGGCCTACTAAGATACAATAGGTTTCGTTAAAAGTCAAATGCTGTTAAACTAAAAACAATTATGACTTTCAAAATTAAACGAACTTTCATTTTAAAAAAATGGTTTATTCGCTCATTAGACAAAAGTTGAGTCATTAGGAGACCATTTATGGCTATATTAAGGTCAAAACTGTAAGTTTATGTAAAAAAACAACATCTATTTTGTTGAATAATACAAAATTATACATACGTAAGAATAGCAGTTTTGTTGCGAGTCTGTTCACTATTTTCAGACTTACGATTTACAGTTTTGACCATAATACGGCTATTAGCACGGGCGCCCTTTAGGGGGGGGGGGCTCTGGTAAGTAAGTTCAACCACTATTTTTTTTTAAAGAAATAATTTCAGATTTATTCTATGACGGCCCTAAAGTCGACTCTCTTACAATATACGAATTCTACTTTCTTTTATATTTTGTATATGTCGTTAAAGGCTGTATATGAGTATTTAACTTAATATTTATTAGTATGCAAAATGCAATTGCACAAAATAAACATTTCGGATTCGGACATAATGCACAAGCATAAATCGGCGTCTGTTCATGTACATATGTATGTATCTACTCGCGCACATGTGCACACGCTGCGCATACCTTTACGTACCTAGTTACAGCTTAGCAACAGCAACTAACATACCCAGACAAATAATATACACCCTACGACGCACACTGCCTGTACCTACGCAAGGTTTTGCGTGGATCTACTTAGTTACATTTATTGAACGCCTCAATTTATTATCTGTCTCAACATAACAGCAAGATATTTGTCGCAACTAGAGCCAGTCACAAACAAGTTGCAAGGAGTAGCAATATATTTGTTGGGTACACAAACACATATTGAAGATATAATATCATTATTTAAGGAAGAAAAGGAAAATTCGGAAGGATTTTTGCAAGAATTTTTAAAAGCAGCGTAGATATAGCTGCGGAATTTGATATTGAAATTAAAGTTTAAATACTAACAGGTCGACAGACTCACAGAGGAACGTTGTAGCTAAGACGGCAGAAGAATATTTTAGAATAACCATTTTCAACCCTTACTTGGACACTCTGATATATTTGGAATTACGTTACTAGTGTTGCGTTTTCTATATCTCGTTTACACCCGGTTAACATAAAGAAGCACGCTGTGGATCCTGATATCGTGAAGAAAATCTCAGAGAAGTATGGCATTGAAAATTTAAAAGTGGAATAGGTATTTAACGTGGGTGCACATTTGGACGGGAAAAGAAATAGCAGAAAATAAGTATTTTGTAAAATTAATTTCAGAAGAATGTGAATTTTTTTCCCCCTATGCAAATTGCTTTCCAATTTTTTTTGTCAATGCCACCAACAACATGTTCAATAGAGCGTTCTTTCTCTACTCCAAGGAGAGTGAAGAATTGGCTTAGGTCTACAATGGAGGAAAATCGGCTGTCCGGATTACACCTATTAAGTGTACATAGAAAGAAGGTGGAAGAAAATAAAGAACAAATAATAGAAAAAAGTTATTTAAGTTTTTGGCGCAAAACGAAGTAATCTTCCATTTTTGCTTTCTTAACCTAAAGGTCAATTAAATAGAAAGTTATAAACATGAAAAGTTTGTGTTGTTATTACCTACTAGTAAGAAATATACGATTATGAACCTATTTTGATTTTTTTAAAATATGACTTGTTTGCCCCCCTCCCGTGTATTTTGGGTTAACGGCGACCATGGCTATTAGTGGTGTATTTTTATTTGAGAACAAAATGCAGAGGGCAGCACATAATTACACAGACCCGGTGCGACCATGTTGCTACTGTGTATAAAGTTGCTCATTTTTGCTCGGAAAACTGTCAATTGGAAAATATGTGGTGTAGTCTTGCTGAATTTATATCTTTAAAATGTGCAGCTGGTCGATAATGTAACGTCTTTGTATCTATACCAATGTAAATAAATTATTTTCCGTGAATCGAAGTACTTGAGAGGAATGTTAGGCAATATATTTCACTGAAAGAAGTGAAGCTTTAATTTTAAATGGACTACCAATAATTTTTTGGTTATATCTCTTTCCGTTTCTCTTTGTATCATATATTTAACACAATCAATAGGACACTATGCAAAGTAGATCTTATTCTAAACGAAGGATTAAGCGTTCTCGTCTAATTCTGTCATTAAATCTAAGCAAGAGTTAAAAGCATGTTTTAAACTGTCAGTAAACCCTAATAAAACTTATCGCCTCGCCGCAAAATGGCAGTTTGGTTCTTGTTGTTTACTAGCCTTACCGTTATTTATTGTTATGTGTTTCTAAAATCTTACGGAAAACTATATATCTAAATTGATTCATATGGTGTACTTTTCCGTACTAGTAACAAATCAATAATAAACAAAGAAGCAATTAAATTGAAATTAAAAGTTTGCATGCAGTACATATTTGTGATGTGTTTTAATTCTTACTAATTTATTATAGTACTTCGTGTGTTAAGCTGCATTCAGAGCTACTGAATGGGCCCGTTCAACTTTTTTTGAATTTTTTATATGTTAAGAAGAATTTAAAAATAGAAATTCAGTATTTTTCGTTTTCTTGAAATTATGCTTAATAACGCCAAAAATAATGATTAAAGTGTTAGCGTGAAAGTTGTGACGTTAGTGTCACTCCGTTATAAGTCGAGAGAACCGACATACGTTACCATTAATAATGGTAATATAGGTAAGTAAAATTAATAATTTTTGCTGGTTTTCATAATCAGATTAATCATTCGCTTTAATTAATGTGACTTTAAGACTTTCGTTAATATAATATTGTAGGTTATTATACCTACTCACCAAGTGTCATTATTATAATTAAAATAGTATTTAAACCATTTTCTATTTTTAATTAAATACAACAATGACAGTATTGATTACAATAATCAAAGCATAGTTCATAATAAAAAATAATCCAACATTTACATCTCTATTTACTAAATGATTACAACAATGACAAGTATGAAGATTACAATAATTAAAACATAAATTATAATTTTATTTATTTAATAAGTAAATTTTCTTTTGATCTTAATAAAAAATTACTCGGATATATTAAATATGTGCGTGTTAGAGTATGTGTAAAGCCAATCGCGAATTTATGAGCAAAATATGCATGGTCCACTGTACAGTGACATTTTCACAAGGTGACTGAACGACTGTAACGACGCTGACGTCACAACATGGCGATCGTTTTACGCTAAAAACTTTAATTACATTATTATAGGTGTAAAAATACAAAATATATAGCAACTTTTATTTTGTTTTCATTTATTTATATTCAAAATTCATATGCGATATGTAATTTTTAAAAAGTCGATGACTTGGACGGGCCCATTATAAATTACAATTAGTAATTACAAATAGTAATCGGTTGGAGCGTCTTAAAACTACCGGTTTTAAATCGGAAATAGCGTTTAAAATTAACACTTAGTGAAAGTGACATCTATTGAAAAATCGATGAAGCAAATCTATATAAATAAAAAAATAAATGATTTTTATTCAACAATTGTAAATAGAGTAGTATTTGTTGTTTAAACACTATACTTGAACCATAATATTTTCTATTGTGATAAAAATAGGGTTAGAAATGAAAGTCATTGTGTAAAAAGTGACAAGTATAGGTACATATGATTCTTCACTGTTCTATATTCTTTTTTATTACAATATCCTGCATCATAAACCACATTTAAAACAGATTACATGCACCATGTCGTTTGACGTTTCTAACAGAAAGAGACAAAATGATATATCTGTCGCACTAATTGTAAGTGAAAAGTTAGGGTTTGTATACTTACCACTTATGACTTACACTTAACGTCTTAATTTTGTCGCTGTGAACGCTAGTGTTAAGTCAAAGTGCTTGTATTAATTGTAAGTGCTAATTGTAATTTATAATTCGGTAGCTCTGAACGCAGCTTTAGTAATACATAGTATGTCATGTATTTTCAATGATAAATGTGATATGTTTTGATGAATTTAATTTAGGTACGCCCCTTACTAATGAGGGTACAGATTAAAGGGTAGATATTCTAATTGTGTTTTTCATAAAGCATTTTTGTGTACCAATTATAATAATTTTTTGTGTTTATATATTCTTGAAATTTAATACCTCACTTACAAAAAGGGGTAAAAAAAGGAAAAAATAACGGTTAGTGGATCATTTTTAAAACGGGTAGATTAATTAACTAATTAATTAATAAAGTCTTTCATGTAAATTACACTAATATAGATAAAGTATTATTTTAGTAAAAATTATAAAATACTGTACTTTTATCTTGTTGTTATAAGCGGTTTAAGCAACTATTTTTAATTATTAATTTTGATTTTGGTTAAAAATCATTCAAAATACTGTGCACCCGGTTTTTCAGACCGGTAAAAAAATCGGGTTCTTAATAAATACATATTATTAGTATTTATTACTTTACACAGGATATAAAAAGTTAAAACCTTAATTCAAATGGACGACGTGGTTCATTGTACTAAATGATTGATTGAATAAAGTTTCAAAATGCAGTTCATTTGATTCTAATTTTGCATTTCCTTTTTGCCAGGTATACGTACCTACCCTATTAAATCACAGTTTATTACATATAAGCTAATAACGGAATAAACTGAGGTATTCAATAGCAAATCCTATAAATATTTAAGCCAATATATTATTATAACCCACAACAAAATAGTTATTTATGTTAAGAGCATAATCAAAAGATTGTAGAACGTAGGAATGCTTTAATTTTCCCGAGTGCTATAATATTGATTATGCCCGTCGTACAATGTTTTATTTTATTTTGGTTCTCGAAATTCACGGATTCAATAGGTCTGTTAGAAAAGTATCCGACCTTATTTTTTTGCATGAACCGACCTTGAACCTTCGTGCACAAGCGTGAATTTTTTCCCGCCTGTCGATAGCGTCTGTTGCTGGCAAGCAGCATTTGAGTGAGGTAGTGTGTAGTGCTCTCGTCGGTTTTTCATTGCAAGGAAAATAACGGAACGACTGAGCAGCTCTATTGCATGAAATTTTGCCTGAAACTGGGCGACAGCCAGGTGGAAACCATTCGGAAGATTCAGATGGCTTTCGGTGACGATGCTGTGGGCATCACACAGATTAAGGAGTGGTACAACCGGTTTAAAGACGGCCGCACATCGGTGGAGAGCGAGCCATGCTTCGGTCGGCCATCAACATGCCGAAATGACCAGGTCATTGCCAAAGTGAACGCTGTAGTGATGCGGGACCGTCGTGTGAGTATCCGAGAAACTGCGGAAGCGGTGGGCATCAGTACTTTTTCGGCACATTCCATTATGACCGACGATTTGGCCATGAAGAGAGTGGCGGTGAAATTCGTGCCGAAGCTGCTTACGGCGGAGCAAAAGCAACTTCATGTTGAAGTTTCACAGGACATGCGGGACTCCACAAACAGTGACCCCGACTTCATGAACACCATAATCACTAGTGACGAGTCCTGGGTGTACGGGTACGATCCGGAAACCAAATCCCATTGGTCACTGTGGAAGCCAAAGAAGGCCAGCCAAGTGCGCAGCAACGGCCAAGTGATGCTGACTGCTTTCTTTGACTCCCGGGGTGTGGTATACCACGAGTACGCACCACAGGGTCAAACAATCACCAAAGAGTACTACAGGGATGTCCTCCGTCGCCTACGTGATGCTGTGCGGCGCAAGAGACCGGAGTTGTGGTCAACAGGAAATTGGCGCCTCCATCACGAGAATGCTCCAGCACATTCCTCGCACTTAATTCAGGCTTTTTTGGCGAAGGATAAGACTCTTGTGGTTCAACAGGCTTCTTACCCTCCTGATATGCCCCCCTGCGACTTCTGGCTGTGCCCTAAACTCAAGAGGCTATTGAAAGGAACGCGATTTCAGACCAGAGAGGACATTATGGTTGCAACAACAGCCGAGCTAAACTCCATTCCGAAAGAGGCTTTCTCGGAATGCTTCCAACAATGACGGTACCGCTGGGAGAAGTGTGTGGAGTCCCAAGGAGACTATTTTGAAGGTGATTAGGTTTCCAAAGCTCCAGGATGCCAGTTTTTATCCCGGCCGGTTCCTAGCTATATTGTTTATTTATTGTTTATAACCAAATTTAATTTAGTGTCAATAAACAAGTTTATGATTCCAAAATAAAATTAAATTTAATTATTTCATCTGATACAAATGTCATTGATGCATTTGAACCACAAATTACAGTGAGTTCAGTCCGAAAATTCCTACTCCAGGGAATTTAGGATTGAAGAAGAAATTGCAACAAAAGCTTTTTTTACGGAATCATGTACGAAAAATGCGCTGAATAACAAATCAAAAATGTCCGGAAATCGGAGCACGGGAACCTCCCGCAACACTTTCCTACAAACTTTTATTTTTCAGTCCTGACAAAGATACGGTAACTAAGTTTGAAAATTTGAATTCAGTATGATATTCTCTTTCATACCATGTATTATTTGATTTTTACCGATGAGCGTTTTGCGAGTTACTAACAACTTAAACTCGCAAAATATTCTTCTAAAATCTGAAAATCGGCTCATTTTTCATTGGATCGGTTTTTGGCAAGCCAAATATGAAAATTCGATGGAAAATAGTGTTGAAGTTGCGAATAAAGTCAAAATTAGTTTCTAATAAGTAACTTGGATTCGTTTTATCCTACGAGCCCTAACCACTATATGTTCGGACGATGGGCAATCAATAGAATTTGGTCGGTAATTTTTTTTTCGATTTATTATTTTTATTTTTGATTATTGTATTATGCT
The DNA here is from genome assembly GCA_963082715.1 of Harpalus rubripes. Lineage (NCBI taxonomy): Eukaryota > Metazoa > Arthropoda > Insecta > Coleoptera > Carabidae > Harpalus > Harpalus rubripes. The sequence goes on along the minus strand of OY720455.1, from coordinate 11,973,822 downwards.
TCTACTCATTTGAACGTTTTATTCAGACTTATTTAAAGTAACAAATATCTAAAAATCTAAAATGAATTTGAATTAAACACAAATTGAAATATTACTGAACAATCAAACGGACAGAAAAAATCCAACAGTTATTTTTAATACGGTGTAACATCCCCTTTAGCCTTAATTACTGCTTTTATTCTCAATGGCATTGTTGATATAAGCTCCTGACAATTTTCTGTAGAAAATGAGTCCCAAATTTCATGAATTTTAGCACGGAGATCCGGAATAGTGCGCTGAGGATCATTTCTCAGACGTTGTTTCATTTTATGCCACACAGTCTCAATAATATTGCGATCGGGGCTGCTGGATGGCCAATCTAATACATCAATTTTATTATCTGCAAACCACTTTTTTGTAGATTTGGCAGTACGAGGGGAAGCGCCGTCTTGTTGAAAAATTATGTTTGGTTCATTAGGATGCAATTCATGAATGGTTGCTATTAGATAGTTTGCCAGGATGTTGTGATATTTTGATGCAGTAACTGTCCCATCTACAAAATGTAATTTTTATGTCGGTACATACAGCTCCAAACCATAATTGCTTGAGGAAACTTCACTGTACGTTTTAAGCAGTCTTTATGAAACGCCTCTGATTTGCTTCTAATTACACGCCTCCTACAATCTCCTACACTAATGTCAAACTTGGCCTCGTCACTGAATATCACTTTGCTCCAGTCCTCAACAGTCCATAAAATCCTTTGTTTAGCCCAAGCAAGACGTTTTTTCTTTTGTTTTTCTGTTAGTAAAGGCTTCTCTTTAGCCTTCAAAAATTATCAGAATGTCACGCATGTTTTACTAAACTTAAAAAAACTGAGTCCAGATTTGTGTATCCAAGCCCGACAACATTCTCTGCCAATACTTAGACCAATTTGTTGATTTCAAAGGGCTGTAATGTCCCGTCAGGTTGATCTTCTTTCCTCCTTGCAAATTTTGACAAGAACACTTCTTTTTCTTTCATTTATTAATCGTGGACGCCCAGAATTTTTTCCCCTAATATTTAGGGTACCCGCTTCTTGTTGCTTCTTGATGATGTCGTTGATTTTTTTTATAAAAGTTGCTAATCCACGAACCATGATTATTGTAGAAAATGTCAAAACCAACAGACAAAAATTATTAATGACAGTTTTTTTCTTCCTGCACCTACTATCACTCATTTTACCATCCATATTGTTAACATTACCTAGGCGTCCGAACATTTAGTGGTCATGAAATATAATAGACCGACAAAATTGTGTTTTTAATTCAAATTTAAAATTCGTAAACATCAAAATAATGGGGTGGAAAATATAGTAATTTGATCCGCCTAACAAATAAAAGTAGCCAGAACAGAAACAATTTTATGTACTAATAATAAAAATAGATTATTTATTAAAAAAATTGTCCGAACATATAGAGGTTAGGGCTCGTATATTCAATATTTATAATGTAAAATAGATTTAATACAACTAATGCTTCTTCACGTTTCATATTGTGTTTGTTATGTGAATTTAAAATTCGTTACATGACTTGTAGTTACAAAAGTTGCCACTTCAGCACGGCGATCATAAAATTAAGTACTTGCTAGTAGCTATACCTACTGATATAGTATACAATATGGAACGTACTGGCAATAAACAGATTCTATTTACAGCATAGCATATTGAATCCATCAGAGTGAATATTGTGCACTATTCATCTTCATCGCTCATGTCTGATTTGATCTATCAATTCATATCGGTAGATTCGATGATTTTGCAATTATCGTCGGCGTAGGTGTACGGGTGTGGTAATGGGGAATAATGATTCGCTTTGGGAGGAAATGGTTGCGGGCCGGTCTTTGATTGCCCGGCAAATCTCGTTAATGCCCGCAGTAATTGCGTTACGCATCGAGTACTCGCTTTTTATACGCACACAGGGGAATAGATAGACATCATTAGCGGTGACAGAAAAGAATAGGGTCTTTAAGTGCGTAAAATAATCAATATACAATCAATGTTTTTTTCATTTTGGATAATTCAAATCATATGTGGTTAACGAAATTAAGCAAGGATGAACATGGTTACTAACTGGGTTATCTGTTTTATATGATTAGAGAATTTTATAAGACATGATCAGAAAAATATTAATGCATCTAAAACCAAGCAGCAATATACATTTCGGCACAAATTCAAAATATACAAGAAATTTAAAATAAAATATTCGCACTGTTGTCATTAGTTGCAAATAAAATAATGTTAATAAAACTAAAAATACAATGACAAGAATGAAGACCACAACATTAAAAATCTTATGTGGCCAGCACATAACCTCTCCAAACCAAATATTTTACCTGGTTGTACGCATAAAACGAAAAATATTTTTAAATACAAATACATATATTCTTGTTTCACTACAAAATAATTCTCACATATATTTGCAAAATCTATGGGATATTTTAATATGAATTATGTACAATACATACATTTTCTTTATATTCAATATCCTGAAATATTCTTTTTCTACTTTCCTTTACGTTTTCTTTATATTCGTCATTTTTTCGCAAATTCCTTTTGTATTCTTTTTTACGTATATTCTTTTGCGTTGTTGACTTTTTTTTATTTTCATAATCTTCATAATGATGTACAAATATTTTTGACAATGGCATATAAATATTTTTGACAGTGACATTTATGTGTCAATTACAAACATTTGAATTTCTTGTCTTGAAGTAGTTTGATCTGAGATTTTTTACATCAAATTATTTTATACGCATTTCTTTATCTCTAAATCTATGGAAGATATAGTAATGAATTTATATTTATCGAATAAAGAATTTAACGTTCTTTAATATAAATCTTTACATAATTTTTCGATAACTAATATTTAGATGATTTTTTTCTTGTAACTACTACTTCCGGTTGTCCAATTGTTACCAAAACTTAATCAACTCTTCCCATTATTGTTAGATTGAGGAATCCGTAATTAAAAATGTCTTAAGTCTTATAGTATTTGAGGAATCGCGGATCCAACATCCACACACACATAAGGACATCATCGTAAAAATGTTATAATCGGATTCTAGGGACCTTAAAACGTGATTATTCACTAAAATCTGGATGTGCGATTTTTAGCATGAATTCAATACCTCTCTTAGCGAGAGGTAAAAATAATAAAATAAATTTTTGAAATGTTTTGAACAAATACCTAAGTACTTATACACCATTATGCTATGCTGCGTTTCACGTAAGAAAATAGAGTTAGTTTATATGCCCTCTAATTGGTCAAAACGCATACCTACTTCCCAAAAGACCACCAAGCTGAAAGTAATCCAATAAAATCGACGGAATGTTTTTGATTTTGTAATTTTTAATATTTAGGAATAGCACAATTTTACAGATAGAAATATTTATAGGTTAATTCTGAACAAATCTGTAATCTTACAGATTTGTAAAAACCTGACAAAAACGCATCTGTTTTTGTTGATTAATATAAAATTATACATAAGAGTCACATCTTTGTTCATTATTTACAGATTTCCAGATCTGTAAGGGCGGATTGCATGAAAGTGGGTTAACCCTCGAGTTACGCTAACCCAGGGTTACATACACAAACAGAGAGTTTCTAGCCTATTTAACAGCTAATCTCGGGTTAACCCACAAATAGCAAAATGCATTTGGTTGACAGTTGTCATTTCACGCGTCATATTTAATACAAAAAAAGTAATTTTGTGTTTTGTGTTAAATATGACGCGTGAAATGACAACTATCGGCCAAATGCATTTTGCTATTTGCGGGTTAACCCGTGCAAATCGGTGAGTTATTTTTGACCCGAGGTTAGCTGTCAAATAGGCTTGCCAGTTTGACAAGAACAATGTCACTTTGACAAGACCAATGTTTTGACTTGCAGTTTAAACTCAAAATAGATCAAAACACTGATCTTGTCAAAGTCACATTGTTGTTGTCAAAGTGACATATGCATACAAATCAGCTGATTCCAAACGTTTCAAGGTTGCTCGAGTCACGTGTCCGTTCGCGGCCTATAGTATTTCAAACAAATTTGGACAACCCTTGCGGTGAAGTCTGTATGCGCCCCCTACGTTACAAATATTTTGTCATTACCAAATTTTGTGTATAGTAGCATATCAATAGGTTGTTAGTATTAGCCGTGATGGTGTATGTATCTATAGGCATTTATGAAAATTCTACCGGTAGATACCGCATCTATCGATTGCGTTCGAAAACACGAGTGGTTAAAAGTTACCGTGTTCGAAAATTGTACCATATCTACCAGATCCATCTAACGGTTCCATGATTTGTGGATCGAGTAATTCAGCCGGTAAATGCGGTAAATGAAGAATCTAACCTCAAAAAAGGTAGTAATGAAAATGTCTTCAATGTTGGAATCGGAAGTAGCACTGTGCTCAGTTTGTTAACTACGTGAAATTTCAAATCTGTTTCAAACTTTCAAATATTTTTCATAGGTTAGAAATCTACCCTGTTTACCACTTGCGTTCTTAAAATATCAATTCCGGTAGCTTTATTCTTATAAACAGCTGTTTATCGATATATACCGGTAACAGCTCACCGGTAGAATTATCGTAAATGCCTTATATTACTACATTTAAAATCAAAATAAACATTTTAAGAAAAACCTAAAATGTATCTTTTATCATTTAGCGACTAACTACTACTTTATGGAAATATATGTATGACTTTCAGAAATTTTCGAAGTTAATAAATCAATGCTTTATTAATTTGTTTCATCCAATCTTATGAACAATTTGTTAGAATTATGAATGGAGCAATTTGCAACTTTAAAGTAATTGATAAAATTTTAGTACGCAGGGCTCGAATACCTGCGCACCGCATATCCCTTGCTGTAGTAGAGCAGGGTAAAATATGTGCAATAATGAGGGTGAGATATATTTAGGCCTACGTTCTTGAATTACTCTCTCTGGCAGTATATCACGTTCATTATTTGTATATATTTACTAAAAATACTCATACAGACATAAAACTTAATAATGATACGGAGACATTGAACCGTATTTTGAAATGGGGGAAAAAAGGACTGTAGATGGGAAATATCTCCCATTTGGCCGCCATTTTGTGATATAATTTGTTGTTTTTACTTCAAAATGTAAACATCGAAACGATTTAGTACAAATTATCATTTATATTTAATATAAACATTTATTTCACTACACCAACAAATGATAAAAAGTAATGTTTTTCTAATTTGCTACGTTCGCAAATCTCTCACCACATGTCAGCTACTTTGACTTTTTTTTCTAATAAAGCTAAACATTTTGAGTGGGGCAGTTTTACATGTGGTTTATTTTTACCTCCCGCTACCCTTGTAAGGGAGGTGTAGGGATAGTGCTAAAAATCGCATATCGAAATTTTGGTAAATGTCCACGTTTTAAGGTGCCTACAATCCAATGTTAACATTTTTATGATGATGTCTGTTTATGTATGTGCGTGCGTGCGTGCGCGTGTATATATATATATATATATATATATATATATGTGTGTGTGTGTGTGTGTGTGTGTGTGTGTGTGTGTGTGTGTGTGTGTGTGTGTGTGTGTCTGTGTGTGCGTGCGTGCGTGCGTGCGTGTGTGTGTGTGGATCCTCCACTCTAACTCAAATACTATGATTCAGAATATTTTGAAATCTTGTATTTCTAACTTTTTCTGTAATGGAAAGAGCCCATTAGATATTGGTGAAAATCGGATAACCGGAAATGGCACTTTACTGGAAGCTCAAAATAGTTTTTCTTCGAAAAATACATTTAAATGTTATTTTTTCGAGATTAGTGTTATAAAAATTAAAGATTATTAAATTTTCTACAGATTTGCATTTATACTTTTTCTATATATTTTATGGATAAATTTATAAAATTATCTAAAATTTAAATCCCGGGGCCTACGATTTAAAGAAACAAAACTACTTGGTTGCGCAATTATTCAAATGTATGTAACTGACAGATAAATTAATAATAGTAACGTTTTGAAAAGAAAAAAGTAAATAGAACAATAGGAAAGGAAATCAATACAGTTTCCAACATATGTAAATATGTAGGTATGTATTTAGATTAAAATTAATGATTCGCAAAAAAGTTTAAGCTAATTCTCATTTTTGGATAAATGAATTCTATTTTATCTCGATATTTAAAATTTAATCTTCATTTTATTATCAAAACAGGTAGTTCCTTGGATTAGATTAGACTATATTTTAAGAAATAAACTGCCAAAATTAGAGTAAAATTCGCTAATCCAAAAATAGGGATTAGCTTAATCTTTTTGCGACTCGGGCGGTAAATGGCGGGAGGTATTGTGTTGGTGATTTTTGTATATTATTGTAACTTAGATTTTTTGTGAATTATTTTCAGGGTTCCGTATATGTTCGTGTTTTTAGATCATAACTACTGACTACGAACTCTGAAATGGCGGATATTTGGATTGTTCCCTGAACTCCACCATCAAAGTTATGTTTCAATGTTTAAATAAACACCATATTGGATTTTTACATTATCAATATTTTCCTCCTTCCATCGATGAATAAAAACTTATATTATAAAAATTAATGACGCAACAAGATCAACACAAATAAACAATTGGTTTGACAGTTGAGGTTAACTGTATTTGTCATCATATAACTTATCATATTTGTGTTTGTTGAATTTAACATTAATCAAATAGCTGTAACAAACATAAACATTAATCCAAAGCAATGATAGCTCATAATACTGCATTTAATTAGTTCGGACAATTAGCACTAAAACTATAAACGAACATGCATGGAAGTACTCGGATCTCGTTTGTCATCAAATTCATATATGAATTTGATTAACGATGACGAAA